>VXAX01007621.1:109805-590539 GCA_013399835.1 Leptocoma aspasia | reverse complement strand
GAGCGGCTTTTGTGCCTGGCGGCGAAAGGGCCGGGTCCTCCCCTCCCCGGGCGGGGACAGACCGGGATATCTGCGGCACGGACATCCCCTTCCAACATGCAAAACTCCTGCCCAGCGTGTTAGTTCAGGCCGAAGCCGGGGGAATCAGCGTTACCCTCGGCGCGTTCCTCGGTGTCCATCGCCAGCACTCGTCGCGCTGGCAAAGCCTGGCCGGGAAAGGAATACAGGGGACAGATGCCATGAATCAGCAGTGAGGGGCTCGGTACGAGGACCCTTTGGAGGGCAGGAAGGGGGCTGTGGGTGTACTTAGGAGGCTCCAGCACTGCAGGCGTGTAGGCACAAAACGGCACTACCAGGGAGCCACAGGGCCAAAGCTGGTGCACAGAGAAAGGCAGAGCAAAAACTGGGCCCTGGGAAAATGATTCTGTCGATGGAGACCAAGACTGTGGTGGCAGAGGAGGAGAACAGGTAGCATGACTACAGCTCAACAAACCTGGTGTGCCCAGACTGGCAAAGGGTTGCAAGCCCCTCACATCACACTGACTCCCTCCGGGAAGATGCTGGGACAGTCTGTGGGATGGGATAGGAGAGGTGTACTGGGATAGGACAATCTTACCTGCTCCTAGGATAGACCATCCATCCAAGTCCAAATACGTCCAGAGAGGAGGCAATGCTAATGTTGTCCTTGGCCACTTCTCATCTTTGCTTCAGCTGCCTATTCATTAACTTGGAGGTAGAGAGAATAAGGCGTGACAGTGCTGGAGTGCTTCAGTATCAGTGACAGCACTTTTCCTGGCGTGGAGAAAGACAGAAGCACGGCAAGGGAGAGGGAGGTGGTGGGCATTGCCCCACAGCCACTGCTCACACCACTACCTGCTTCTCAGCCCTCTGTTACCTCTAGGTGAGGAACAGAAACACAGCTGGAGGGGGCTGCGAAAAGGAGCAGACAGTGAGGCTGGCTCTCAGCCCTCAGGTGCTCTTCCCTCTTCTTCCTCCCACTCCTCCCACTTTCCTCCAGCTGCTGGTGCTGCTCTTTCCTCCCACACAGCAGCTCTAAGAGGCTGGAGGAGACAGTAAGGAACAGGGGAAGCACTTACAAACTGACAGATGCCACTGCCTGGTTTCTTTCCAGAGCCCCATCTTCCTTCGACCTTCACTGTCTGCTCCATTTGCTCCACGTTGGCAGAGGTACTCACAGAGGTGGCCGAGCTGTACGATGGGGATGAAGTGGGGCACAGGGAAATGTGGGTGCCTGGGAACTAAAGCTGGTTACTGAAGCCCTGGGAAGAAGTCATTTTGCTGCAAGTAAGGGAGGATTAATGTAAACATAAAAAGGTAAAGCTCATGGGTTCTCCCCACAAAAACCAAGCCATGCCATCCAGGATCCATTTTGCTGGAGGTCTCGTGAGTAGTGTGCAAGTAAGGCTCTGAGATGGTTATCACGGGCTGCTGGTGACACTTGGAAGTGAAAGAGTCACAGGGATGAATTAATTTCCATTTTATGTGCTGTGACCTTGCTGTTTGTTCTAGTAATACCAACTTTTAAATGAATATTGTGAATTCATTCACACTTCGCATTCCCCTCTCAAACTTCCTAGAGTCATACTGACAATATTAGAAGGTCTTGTTCTTCTTTTTCACCCACTTGAAGGGTTGTGTGCTGAACAAAGAAATCACAGTAACCTGATATGCTAGGACATGCTATCCAGACTGAAAGAACTACAACTGCCATGCAGTCAGTCAAAAATATAAAAAAAAAAAGCTCAGGGCTAAGCCAATAAATAACAAGATGAAAAGAAAATAAAAGCCCTGTCCCTGGATTCACACAGGTAATGGAATGGGCAGGCTCTACTGCTCTGCCCAGCATTGAGGAAGGTTGAAGCTACAGGCAAATAGAAGGGTTTTGTCTTGGCTTCTCTTCTGAACAGTTTCTAAAGGAACTTCCACCCATTTGGGATTTTTTCCCTTATTTTTGTCTCTTGCAGGTCCTCCAACTGAAGAAATCAAGCCTTGCCTACAGTAAAATACACCGAATTGTTTGTTCTTCTGGTCAAAATGTCTTTGAAACATTTTAGGAGAAAGTGTTTCATAAGAAACACTCTAGGCTTCTAAAGGTGCAAAATATCCTGTTTATGAAAAGGGACAGAGGATTCTTTGTCAGGGTACCAGAAGCAGTGCTGCACTGATCTGATCTGCTCCTGAGGAAATGCTGTCACTTGGGTTGCAGCCACCCCATTTCCTAAGAAGTTTTAGTGACGCCCCTGCTAAGGTTGGTTATCGTATGCAGGTGTAGGGGGTGTTACAGATATTCAGAGGAAGGCCCGTGTAAGCCCAGAGTGACAAGGATAAGAACTCTTGTAGAGCTCTTGCAACCTGATGTGCTGACTAAGCTGCTCCAAATAATTAAAATTGCCCTATGATGACAGTCAGGAATTAATTAAGTAGGGTTTGGAAGATCATTCAATTCACCTCTCTCAGATCACTGAAAAAGACTGTAAGGCACTACAGTATTCAAGAGATAACACACAGATTAAATAGATTTTAGACCCAATTCTCATTGTGGCAGTCTAATAGTTAATAGAACTGGTTCAGTGACTGAGGTAGGGTGCATCATGTACTTTTTTGTTGTGCAAATGTGTGCATCCAGCCATGCTTAGGGACATACACACCCTGCCATCATGCCACCCTCTTGCACAGAAAACTGCCCACAGGCAGACGGTCCCCCTGTCACACCAGACACAGAACTCATTATTTGCAGGTCCCCAAGAAAGAGGGCAAGAGTGAGTGGGCCAGAAGATGACTGTGTGTGAGGTGTAGATTGGCCACCCTGGTATTAACACCTCAGTTACCAGAATCACATCCTGACCTTTCTTTTCCAGAGGTACCTTCAATCTAGGCTGAGAACGCAGAAAAAAAGCAGATTACAGATGCTGTATAGTCTTATTATAGAAGTCTTAAAATTGCTTTTAAGCAAGTGTTCTACCCTCCCAAAGAAGTCAGTAGGCTAAAAGCCAAGCTGAGTCTGCTCAGGCCTCAGTTTAGTCAGGAAGGCATGTCTTAGATAAGCATGTCACAGAAAAGGTGAGGGAGAAAAGCTGTTAATGATCTTTTATAACACAAGAAGTAGCAGGCTCAAAAAGAACAGATACTTCTTCAGTGCAAACTGACCTCTGGAACTCCCAGCCATAGGTGACTGTGGGAGCTTTTGTTCCAGTGCTTACAGGATGTTTCTGCACTTACGCTTGTCCCTCGGTCAGGGAGGCTGAGCAGCTGTGGCCCTCAAACCCCATGGACACACTGACTGTGCAGGAATGCATGCCAATGCCAGGTGCTCCACTGTCTGCAATGGCTTTGCAACACTGACTCATGGCTTCTCAGATGTCCTTCTCCTTGTTTTCTGATGTCTGCAGACAACCAGAAGGAACCATCCACTTAGGCCACTGCTTTGTCCTTTTTACCTTGTCTAGTTCTGCCGCCAGAAAGTCTCTGATGCTACAAAAAGCAGGACCCTTGTCTTCCTTGCTTCTTCTACTTGGAGCTCCCTCTCTCTTCTTCAAGAGTCTCATCACTAAAGCCTGGTTTCTCTTCTGTTCTCACAGAGAAAACATTTTCCTACATTAGCTCCTAGCATAGTAGTGGGATAAGACTGGCTCCTCCATCCACGTAGTTTGTTTGGATTGCATCTGCCCACAAGTTAGTGTCCCTTAACAACTTTTCTATACCAATTCTTTGCTCCTCAGCATATGGATCACAAGACAGGGCACAGCAAAACGTACTCCTAAGACGTAGTGGTAACTCATGCTATCATACTGTAATCTCTAGCAGCTGCAGCTCTGGGAAATAATTTCTTTAAAGAAAGAAAAAAAAACCCAACAGTAGAATTAGACTATTAGAGAGAGAGAGAGGACATGATTGGATTTAGATCAAGAAGCAGAACGGGCAAACATTGTCCATTGAATTGTAGTAGAATGATGATAATTGATTTGTCAGAGTATTATTCTCAGAGACATATGGATGGGTTGGATTTTAAAACCAACAGTGGTGTCACCATGGAGGGACTGTGGCCAGAAGATTTGACTCAAGAGCTGTCTGATCCCTGGCTAAGGCACCAGTAACCACAGAAATTCTTCTGTGGGTCAGTGACTGGGGCTGTACACCCTTCAAAGCAGAGGCTGGCTCTTCTGTGAAGTACCTGGCATGCCATAGGCACAAATAAACATGCACAGCAATAACGCTGTTAGACTAGTAATAACCCAATTCTGAAGGACTGAAAATGGAAGGAGAAGCCTGAAACCAGATTAAAGAAAAAATCAAATCAAAGCACCTGCATTAAGAAAATACCCCTAGATTATAAATATCACAAAGCTAACTCCTGCTCACCTATATTTGAAATCGTTCCTTCTGTGGCGCTGTCATTGCATCTCCTCTAGGACTACTGAACTTGAATACTATTATTTTTGCTCTGGAATCCAGAAGTAGATAATTAGGTTTAAAAGTTTAAAAAACCAACCACTTACAGAAGTTTGAGGGAATGCTTTTGTAAGCAGTCAGCCTTATCAAAACACTGCTCCTAATCAATCCTGAGCTTTTCAATACTTAAAAACGAAAAAAGCTTAAAGTACAAAAACCCTCTCCCTTAATTCAGATTGTCACTTTTTAAACTTTCTTTGTGTGGGATATAGGTTGTACCACTCTTGTGCAGATTCCCTAAAAATGGTAATGAAAACAAATTACCTTTAAACTCACTGCCTGTGGTAGTAATTTTCACAGCTTTCTGTTGGCTCTCACAGATGCCCAGCCACTGGACTTCAGCAAGAAGACCACAAATTGATAGGAAAGCTTCATAAGCCTCAGTGTTCACAGACCCAAATTGTTTTGTTTAAGTAAATACTGACACACTTAAGTACATTCAGCAAATCAAGAGTAAAAATAAACTCAACAAAACCAATCCCACAGGTGACAAAGCCTTCTCTTGGGGGATGTTTCTTTTAAGAGAGTCTCACTGACTCAAATATGGCCAGCTGGTCCTCTGAGAATAGAGACAACCTGCAGCACTCCAGAAGGACACAACTGAGTAATGCTTGAGATGGGAGGATCACCTGAACCTGCCACACAACATCCAGTAGCTCTGGAGAAGAGGAGCTTTAATTTTTCTGAATACCCAGGCAAGTTCTTCTAAAGCATTTTCATTCTTTCAGTGCTGATACAGACAATTAAACTTGGCCTATTCCCTGTTTCATAGGTTGTTTTTAATTTGGGTTGCTACTATTCATAATCTCTGACATTACAACTTTCTCACCCAAATTCATAAACAACAATAATTTCAGTTCCACCCCCCCATCCTCAATACCTTCTAAAAAGACATCTGACAATGTGTGGGAGGGAGAGGTACAGCAAGGAGGGGAAATGTGTTGCCTGAAGTCATACAGGATAGCAACAAGGGTAGGAACATTACTGACCTGGGTCCAAATCTGGGGGTTCCTAAATTGGTACCCAGAAAAGTTAATGGCAGCTACTGCAAATTGTAGGAAGCAAAAGCATCACAATACAACAACAGAACTAATTAGCATCTTCAGCTATACCATACCATTCTTAGGGAGAGGTTGTGGGTTTATTTTTAATCTTCTTCCAGTGAGAGGGAAAGAGGAAGGGTTATAGAGTGGGGAAAGAAGGTTGTGAGCTGCATCAGAAAACTTTTCTGATGGCCGTTTTCTATCATAGGTGATGCAAGGTGTCCACAGGTGATCTCAGGCTCAACTGCATTTTTAAACCTCTTGTTTGAATATGATCCTGTGGTCACGCTGGATGCCAACATGGTATTTCAGTGTTTCCTTTTTTGTATAGCATCAGTGCAGTCCTGACCAGTACAGTGAATCAAATCCAACCACTTTACAGATAGAAGTGTCTGATTCTTTTCCTGTACCATTTTCCCTCAAAAACCCCTCAATGTCAGGAGCTTTAGAGGCTATCTGTGAGGATGCTGAAGATTGTAAGGATGCGATCTGCAAACAAGTGGAGACTTTTTTCCATTTGTACTTCATTTCTGGATATGCTCTGAAAACACTGGAGAAACCCCCATATTTTTGGAGAAGACAGGGTTTTGCCATTTACCTATGGTTATGCCATCCCTAAATCAGACTACTTCGGTGATATGTTAAGCAGAGCAGTCAATGTGAAATGAGTTACCAAGGCTCATTATTAGAAATCATATTGAAGTTCAGTTTGTCAAAGGTATCTCAACAGTCAATGGAAAGGAACAGGCAGTTTGAACAGGCAATTTGTCACACTCTACAACAGGGAGGGTAGATCACCCTCTCAAGATCATCATCTTTCCCATTTATGAAAGACAGAGCCTAGACAACGACCTCAGCTTATTTTGAAATAACTTAAATGGAAGGAGATGCATGTACTCTCTAAATAGGTAACTTACCCTGCAGAGAATCACACCTTTGCTCTTAAAAATTCTGTGGCCTCCATTTCAGCATGTTGCCCAACTTGTTTTCTGTTCATAGGATCAGCATAATTAATTTTAATTGACTAACATTTGAACACAGTCAAACCACTGAAACCCACCACTTCTTGGCATTTATACAGAAGGGTCGAAGGCATGGAGATGAGAGTGTTCCATCAGCCTTCTCCAAGGGCAGAAGCCAGCATTCCCCAGCAGATTCACCAGGGGGTAAAATCTTTAAGACACACACTGTTGCTAGCATTAGGTCAAGTTTATGCTCTCAAGTAGATCTTTTTACTTCCCTGATTCAGTTGGATGTACTGCTTGTGCAGTTCACATCCAGGAATTACCTAAAATTTCAGAAAATATAGTTAAGAGGGAAGCATAGGCTATTTTAAAATTGGCTGTATGGCAGAGAGAGCACACAGCAGCCAAGTAGCAAATGAACATCTGTACATGGACTAAGGCAGTACACATTTAAGTACTTAGCCAAGATTCAGAAGAAAAACCCCATCATCAGACTACTGCAGTTTCCAAGAACCATTTCTAACGGGCAATTCTCTGAAAATGCAAAGATAGCAAGAACAGCAATGTCCTGCTACCTCCCTGCTGCCAATTTACAGCACGGCCACACACAGACTTAGTCTTCCTACATCCTGCTTGATGTCTGTGTACAGTGCATTTTGCTGCATTTCTTAAATAAATAAATTAGTAAACACTGCAGTAAGCAAGAAGTAAGCTGGTGTATTAATGACCAGTTTCAAGTGCCCACCAATATTGTCTATGAGCTTAATCCTTGCTGATCCAGAAAAGGTCTATTTTAATTCCATCTTTTGTTAAAGCTGTGGATGACCACCTGTGCTCCACATATTGGTGCTTTAGGTTCTTAAGGACCAGCATTGCTCTTCACTTAAATCCCAGCATCAATGAGACAGATGCAGTAGAAAAGAGCTCAGCACATGGCAACCACTTGATTTAACCATGTGATACATTAGGAAACCAAGCTGTAAGGTACATGCTCTGTACCAAGCTAAGTTTTTGCATACTACATTTTAAAACTACTAAATGAAATGGAAGATTTACCAAATGTATTTGGCTCCCAACTATTTATCAACCACTATAAAAGTGAAGCAGACCAGTTAACAAAACTGAATAAAAGCAGCTGCTCTGCACATTAATTAAAGGAAAAGCCTTTGATCTTTTTTCCCTAGAGCAAATGGAAATTCTTTCCATTTACTTGCAACCTGCCTTGCTATTTCCCCCTCCCACAGCTCTATGTCAGAAATGTCTGTAATTCTTATCCCAGTCCATGATTGTGGTGGTGGTATTAGACCTTTCATGAAGTGCTCTTCCTCTTGGAGTTTATACAGAGATACAGCTATGCCTGTCTCCAGCCAACAACATTCAGCCTTCCAGCAGCCTTGGGAAGAGAGTAAAATCTGACATGCTGTTGACTCTGTTGACAAAAATTTGACAGGTTCACCCATTTTTAATAAAAATCTACCCAACAATAGCACTTGCTCATACCTCTGTCACGATTCCTAGATAAATGGAAATTACTTGCAATAAAACAAAGGTAAAATTTGCATTACAACTGCTCATCTTCAGTCATATATAAAAATATTCAGGGATCCTTTTATGAAATAATAAGTTCCAGTATTATAAAAATTACACTGATGTCATAGTTTCTACCACTGCCATACTTACTCTTAATTTGCATCAATGAGACAGGAAAAATATTGGGGGAGAAGAAACACCCAGTAAGTTCATAAGCATTGTTAGTTCTTTAAAAAGAATCACTAAGAAGCATGTTTAACACTAGAAGCTGCAGAGCAGGTTACACGACAGCTGAGTTAGTTAACTTTTCCATATTTCCTTCTGCCACAAACAGACACAGAGGCGTAAGGAATTTTCCCAACGTATGCACAAAATCATTGGCTGATCAGGATTGTCAAAGGCTTTCCTGGCTCCCAGCTCAGTCTGCTCCCAAGGAATGGCTGCAGCCCCTCCAGACTAACCTGGACTCTTCCAAGTGGCGCATGACATAGACAGTACAGGAGAAGCTGTGAGTTGTTCATAAACAATTTATTTTATTTCAAATATGTGCCCTTTTTGATTCTGGAGAATCATGTCCTCCACCAACCAAAGACAGAACTGATTTGGAAATCTTCCACCTGACTTTTTTGCTGTTGATACCTTGATACCATGTCCCTCCTCCTCCTTGGCAGCTGAAAGTATGGCTCAGGGTGAGCATAAACTTGCACCTTATTCCAAAACGGCTAGAAATACAGTGAACAAAGAATTAGTAAATCAACCACTCAGGGAGGCAGAGGGCTATGAATATACAGACAAATATAACATCTTATTGGGATTTTTACCAATTTCTTTTTCGGCAAGTATGATTAAAAACTACTTTGACTTTAGGGTCCTGTTGTTCCCTCCTCCTCATTCCCCAACAGAAACGAAGAATTCCAAAAATGCTTCATGTTTCTCATGTTTTTTAATAAATATTTAGACGTCTGTTCCTCTCCTTCCAAAAAAGCAGGTAATATGGTATGGAGTGAACAAGACTGGACAAAGCAAGAGCCTCACATGGATGAATTGCTGATTATCTCTTCTTACTATTTGGTACAGTTGTGTGCTTTGCATTTCCAGTGGCTTAGATTATAAGACATGAAGCAAGTTATTTTGGATGCTGATGCCAATCTGAGCATTGCGGAAAAACTAACAGTGCCTAGGTCCTGTTACAGGTGGTCATGGACTCATGGAAGTTTCTTGGTTTAATATTTACACAGATGTTTTAAAGTTATGGTCTGTGAAATAGATTTTCCAAAGATGCTCCTCTATTTGACAAAAAAATAATAAAAGAACCCTTGATCCAAATCCCATCTCTTTTTAACAGTCTTGTTAAAAATTTCAATTCATCAATTTATCTTAGCACACTTAAGAGCAGAATAGAGAATAATGACATTTTTAAAAAAGAGAAAGATGCTGATCTCTAAGGAGACCGCCGCTCTTTTTTCAGAAGTAAATGACACTGAATGGTGCGGATTCGATTCTTTGCTGGGGCAAACTCCGGCTGAAGCTTTAGTGTTGACTCATACCATTTCATGGCCTTTTCAAACTCCTCCTGTGAAGAAAGAAACCAGAGTGCAAAGAGTCAGATTCTAAAAACAGTGAACACATTTTCTATGGCTTTCCCATCCCAATCAGTTGTGCAGCATGATATGCACAAAAGTAACTAAACCAATCCTTGTGATTTAGGAATTTTTTCCTTCTCCCAGAAATAACTGCTATTTTCTTGGGCTAATGACGCAATTCTGCATAATCCATGGAAAGAAATCGAGTTATTGCTGAGAATTGTTGACCAATGTTCTTGCCTTTTCTTTTTAATAGTACACCTCTATATTCTTGCTGTGAAAGTAACTTTTCAAAACAGATTTCAATCAGAATTTGAGTAGATCAAACCTTTAAAATCATGGACAATGCAAAACCATCAAATTTTCTGAAAAGCTAACATTTTTAGAAACAACCTGAAATTATTTTTACAAGATTACTCAATAAAAAGAGTAAAAACTGAACAAAAACCCCCCAAAACTTAAAGAGCATACAATAGCTAGACAATTTCAATTGATAAGCTGGACTCCAGGCTGGTAGTTAGAAGCATTCATGTGGAAATAGCATCTATTTTTGTATAGGGGAAATCTCATTACCTATGCCACCCTGCTTTTTTTTTTAACTAGGAAAGCATGCCAACATCTGATAGTGTATTAGAAGAAAAATGAGAGGAGAAAAGACCCAAAACATTCTGGGGCTTTCAGTCAGTTTCATCACTTTTTTTTTGCTCTTAAGTTCCTTTTCTCAGTAACTTTATCTCTACAGTAGAGATAATATGATTTTCTGGCCATATCATAAAGACTAACTAGATCAAGGTGAGTTGTAAATCTTGATTTTTTAAAAAGGTGTATTTTAATAGTATATATATAGACAGTATAAAGAAATTTGAGTTCAATCTGCAAATTATGTTGGGCATTGATAATCCAGATATTGAAAATGAACTTCCCTTGTGTTTGTTCACCACAACTGTGAGTTGGGTTTTAAGTATTATTTCAAGCTTAGCTCTTCAAGATAGAGACCAAATTCATCATTAACTTTCCTGTATTATAAAAATATCCTGTATTTACTTGGGTGGACAACCCAAACTACCAATTGTTTGCTACTGTCTTTACAAAGCTTTGCACACAACATTCTTAAGCCAGCTTATAAAAATGTTGGCCTTAAAGTACTAAATGAGAAATAGGAGTAAAATAATTAATAAAAGTTTTGTCTTTATAAAGGTACTACTTCTTGATGATCATACCCCAATTTCTTGAATGTTGCTGCTTCAAAATTATTTGTGAGGATAAGATTTTTACAATAGTGTCCCAAAGACAGCCATACCTGGGCAACAGCACACTCACCATTGCTACATAGACGTTTGCCAGTGTGAAATGATTAACCACGAAGTGTGGTGCTATTTCCACTGCCATGGTAGCCACAATGATGGCATCATTCCAGAGTTTGGCATTGTGGAAGATGTTTGCCAGGCTTATTAGTGGTACATCCTGGAGGAGAAGAGCAAGCAACAAACAGTGTCTTTCCACTGCAATTGTCTCAGGTTCAGCAAGACAAACAGAAGAAGCCACCACCAAACCGCACTCATCTGGTTCCTACCCACTTCCCTCTCTTTTGATGTTGAGAGTAATGTTCCAAACCTTTTTTAATACAAAACTGCATTTGGGCCTGAGTTACAAACAAAAAATCTCACATCCACGTCCACTCACAATGTGACAAACATTACTCTTGGACAGAAAAAACAACTCAAAAATTAACTCCCTTAAGTGAATGTACATTTAGTTTTTAGAAGCTCTTACACTATTTTTCTCCCCAAAGATGAGATGCAGAGAAGCTGTTTTGTTTGAATACCTATTGCCATGGTCCGTGCATTGACAAAGGACTCTTAGCAATAATATCAGAAGGCTAAATATTATTTATTAACATGACTCCATAATACAAAAGATTTGGGCTATTATCTGCCCAGTCCAGAGCATCCCAAGCTCTTGCCTCCAAGCTCCATCCAAGGAATGCCAGAATAGCTTACACAATCAGAGATAACAACTTTTCACCTCATAGGCAGAAAGAAAGAAAAACCCCCATCTCCCATATCAGGAGACAGGCAGAGAAATCCAAGTGTCCTTGAAACACAACTCAGAGATTTTGTTTATAGAAACTTCTACTGAGTAAAAAGACAGTTAAAAAATGCTTGCCCATGGGAACAATTTTCTGCAGGCCTGCATGCAGAAAAACTTATAATATGTTCTTGCAACAAATACCCTCCTTCAGCTCTTGCATAAAAGGAAAGGGAATATGAACAAAGGGGATAGCAGGGAAGTGAAAACATGGTCTAACCATTAGTGCAACAGATGCATCATTTTTTGTCCTGCCTCTGCCACAGAATTGTTATTCTGATGCTGAGTAATAGCTATAAATAAAATTTTCTCAGCTAGACACTGATGGTATGTTCTTTATTTCCTGGATTTCCAGACTGTGACCTTGTCTGACTGAAAACACTGTAGAGTCCTGGCAGCCATAACAGACTCTTTTGGAGCTGGGCCTCAAACCTTCAAAGCACAAAATACCACTTAGTACCAAGGCTTAGGAGCCTTCAACAGGACAATAAAAAGTTCTGGATGTATGTGATCCCCAATTCCTTGACCCTCACATGTCAAGGAATACCTGTGCTGGACAAGTTATTCATGTTTGCAAAGCAGATATTATGGAAGTCAGAATCACAAGAGAAGTTCACAGGAAAGTTAATTACCTTTTATTTGCATGAGAAAAGTCAAGAGAAAGTAGCCAAAGTGCATAAAAGCAAAGAGGAGGATAAACCAAAATACACAAAATAGCTTTAAATTCAGTGCTAACTCTGAGTAAAAGTTGCAGCTCTATCTTTACGAACAAGATCCAGAGTTTTCTCTGGAGACAGCTTCAATATGGAGGACAAAAGGCACAAATTTGGAGAGTCATACTGTCTCAAACAACATTATATCATACTTCTAGAAAAAAAGCACTGCTTCACCATAATCTTGCCAAACTGTAGTTTCTAATCCATAGTCTGACCCTTACAAATCACACAGTTAAGGGCTCCTTTCCTGAGGAACTAGTTACATGGAAAGACAGGAAAATAAGCAAAAGCTGGATGTGTTAGGTCTTGGTTCTAACCTTGTTTTAAATGGATAATGCAAAGAAATAGAATTATAGGAAACATACAAAGGATGTGCAGTGGGGATGTGCATTTCTTAGTTGAGGCATTTCTGCTGTTAATGGCTAAATCCTCCTAATAATATCCTAAAAACATGAATTACTTTGTCTCCCATTTTTCAGAGAAACATTGAAGACCAAGATTCCAGTGGAGTTCACATTTTTCCAGGCTGCACAATTCGTTGCCCAGGTCAAAAAGAAAAATCTGCTATGTTGAGTAAGGAGCCTATATTGCATTTATGAGTTTGGAAGGGGAAGCTTGGTGTTTAAGAGCAGACATTACAATGCTCAGCACAGCACCTGGCACGGTGAAGGGTACAGAGCACTTCTGCCACCTGAAACACTAAAGAGAAGACTGTGTCCAAAGTACTGCCTTTTTTTTGAGCAAGGAACTGCTGTACAAAGTCAAGGACTAGTGCACAACTGAGATTCACAGCCCAAATGCTTAAGAATCAAGCACTTAAGTAATTCCTTTAAATAATCACCTCCCACCCTCTCTAAAAGCACAACCAGAAGACTTACTCCCCTCTCTAAAAGCACAAGCAGAAAACATACTCCCACATCTTGGTTAGAAGATTTGTCCAGACAAAGGCTGATGAAAACTCGAAGTCCTAACTAGCAGGAGGAAGTTCAAGTCCAGGATGCCCAGAGGAGGTGTCACACCTACTGAACTGCAGGGAATTCCACTGAACCTCTTCTGCAGTTATTTTTTTTAAGAGACAGTCCATACTAAACAAATGTGAAACTCTTGGTTTCACCTCAACTAGCTAATATGTAATACATTACAGACACCTGATATATATACAGTGTTGGCCTTAACAATAGTCTGTGAAAGCTCTGCTGTGACAAGCAAAACATTCTTTCATCTGAGTAGTGGGCACACGCATGTACACACCTTCATGTGATGGGGTGCATAGTGCAATGCTTGCCGTAAACAATCAATTGCCTTCTTTCCTTGGCCTTTCACCCTCCAGTAAAGAGCTGCCATGCTAGAGAGGACCCATGAAGTCTGATTCTGCCAAAAGAAGAACACAAAAAGCTGTCACATAAACACCAGTAATGAATACTCTTCCTACCTTTCATTCTTCCAATTTATTTGCTATACTGAGGTAGAGGATGTTACACTTTTAAAAGAGCATTAAACTATTTCAAAGCAGCAAAAAGTTTCTGACAACATATATGCAATAGCAAGGTAAATGAGACTGCCAAATGAAACAAATTCCAAGTGCAATATCATTTCCTTAGGAACAGAATAGCAGTTAAATAGCTTTCAACAGCAACAACAGTTTCAGCAGCCACAACAGCTTCTAACCAGCTCTCTGATGCTGAGCATCTATATGTGCACACACATTACCCAACATGAAGGAAAAAACTTAGCTAAATTAGCTGATTGGACCTGTAGGCTCCCTGCAGTCACTGGAAAGAGAAAGGATGCCCTGGGATGCAGCTCAGTCCAGAAGCCTGCCAAAGCCCAGCCTCTATCTGGCTGACTCCCATGCCCTGTGTTACAAAGGAAAATACTGAGAATTCTCTTTCTACTCTCTGCACTAAATATTCAGCTTATTTGGGTAAATTTTTGTGTCTGCAGGGGAAACTAGCATGTAAGAGAAAAAGCTAGTATACATCTAAAGTGAAAAGAAACTAAGTCTTGTAACATGAGGATAAGAGTAATGTCTTTACTTTCAGGGGATGGACAAAGCCATATTGGTAATAATTTCAAAGCACAGTAAATACCTCAGACAGCTTTCAGTCCAACAGGCTAGGGGCACCAAACTGTTTTCATTGAGCCCTCTTTTCCATAGTAGCTTGGGATATTGTCCCTACTAGCTGTAAATACAGAACAGCAATCCCTGGCATCCCTGTCTGCTTTGTGGATCCTGTGAAAATTATGTCCCTAATCCTCTCATTCTAGGGCTCACAGCTGAGGCCCTTAGTAGCCTTTAGCTAAGAAGCTTGGATTTCTCTGGGGAGAACAGGAAGTGCAGGCTTGCACATGGCACCACACCTCTGCCTGAACACATGTGACACTTCAGGCCAACACTGCACCAGGTAGAAGCAGCAGGCTGAAGTAACAGGAAGCCCCTTTGAGCTGTCTGCCAGCTGCATGCCAGAAGTGTTACTGGAGAGGGGAGACATGGCTTAACTCCACTTTCCATAAGCCCCAAGTCAATGTAGCATAAAGAGAAAGAAGAGGGCTGAGAACTGTTGAAATAGTTTAATAAATCAATAATCAGCAATGCTCCTCACTACAGGGCAGGAAACACTGGGACACTTGACAAGCTTAAGTTTCAGCAGAGAGATACGGATGACACTTGATGGTATAAACATAGGATATACCTCAACAAAATACCTGTGAGGGCATTACAGATGCTAAATAGACACAAATCCCTAGCCCAAGTACTAATACGTTCCTTGAGAAGGATTTCAGACAAACGATTTGAGACCGGATTGACCACTACATCAGTCATGAGCAGTAAGCCCAGACTTCTCATTTTCTCCTTTACACATACCTTTTCCAAAGCTTTGGCTATTCGAGTACCAACTTGTTCTAATGACTGTGGTGAGTAGTGGTCTTTGCCAAGATTCTGTAGGACCTGTGGGAGAGGAAGTAAAAGTGCTTAGATGCTGGAACCTGGTAAGAAATGTCCCCTTGCTTGTTGGTTGCTTTTTTGCCTGGCATTTTACAAATGCTGTAACTTAACAGCACTGTCTATCTTGAGTTGATACCATCTGTATAACACAGTGCTATGACTCCATGGCACTGAATACTAAGAACACTAGAAATTCTGAGTATGCTGAGTCGGACTTTACTTTCACTAATTCATCCACAAAGAGCTATAAATACAGAGACTCTAATGGTGTTTTAGGATTTCCCTCAGGGCAGACTGTAGATGGCTGGGAAAACATTCTGGTAAAATTTCATGCTGCACTGTTCTTACAGTTTTATCCAGGCATTCACTCACTGAAAGTCACCTCTGAAGACAAGGCACTGAGCTAAACACACCTTGAATCTGCCACAGTATGGCCATTTTTGTGTGACAGCTCTGGCATACCTCTTTCAGCTGACTTTCTCCAGTGTAATGCAAGCTGGCCCGACTAGAGACACCTTGCAGGTGGTCCAAAGTATGCATACTGGCTGGGAGGTTTGGGTTACAAAGGGGCTCCATGGCTGGCTCCTGCAGCTGTGTGGCAAAATCAATGTGTTCTGTAATGCTACAAACGTCATAAAACAAGTCAAATTAGTTAAGAGAACAGAATAGTCATTAGAAGGCTCTCTAGTGAAAGTAAACTGCCAAGAACCTGACAGAATCTCATTTGAGTAGCTCAAGAAGCAAGAGAAACTGATCTTTCATCTGCATTTGCACTTTTCAAGCCTAACTGATGAAATTCCACATGATATTTTCAAACTTCTTAGAAATCCTGGAAGTTCTTTCTTACTAACATAAAATCTTCAGTTTACACGCACTGAAGACCATGTAACTGTCCTGCTTTGTGTAAGTAACTTACTGAGGGCTCATATCCAAGATACTCACTCAATGTTTTTAGCAGAAACAGCAAGCCACGTGCTGGCTACAGTTGTAAGCTCTACCCTGCGGAGTTTCAGGCATTCATCAGGACTTGGCCAGCCAAGGCTACGGTAGTCACGCCTTTTTCCTTGAGAAAGTAAAACAAAAATAGAAGAAACTTTCTGGAAGGAGAAAGACATTCTACTGCAGTACAACGACTCCTAAAATACTTCATACCAGTGGATACATCCCCCTATGTTATAAAAGTCACTGTCTTGCAGACATATTGCTTTAAGAACGTTCTTGAATCTAAATGGAGTGAATGGGACTGGGAGCATGCACAGACAGAACCAGATTGTGCACAAAACAGATTAGGAGATGAAGTTTCAAACCTGTTTCATGACACTTTTTCCAAAACTACAGATTAAGAACAATTGCCAATCTCGTTTGCAGGTAATGTTTCTACTTAAATGTCCTTAAACCAAATTTGTGAGTCATCATTCATGTTCTACAGCTACAGTTAAAAACTAATAAAAGTTGATTGGTCTGTTGACAATTCCAGGTGAAAAATACTGCCAATACTATTCAATAAGTATTGCCTAAGACAGTCAGTGGCTTTTATTGTGATCTTACACTCAAGATAGAAACCTTCCTGAAACTATTTAACAATTACACTTTAGCTCTCCCATTTTGCAGAGAAGCAAAGCAAGGCAGGGAAAGGTTAAGTAAGTTGCTTTACGTTAACAAACAAATCACTGAGAGAAACATGAACCCGATCTTCTCATCTGAACTAAAGCCTACTGGAATCTTTCCCTCAAATTTGGTGGATACTATATGAAGTCCTAGGAAAGTGGCCTGTGTTAAATGTTAGGAAACATTTTCCTCTCGTATCAGAAACATCCAAGCTATTTGGAACATAAGAAAAATTCACCATAGCAGTAGATTTGCACAGTGGGAAGCCAAGTTTAACAACATGCCAGTCTATCAAACCAGCTATATAGACAATATTTCAGTATTTATTTCTAGTTACATGAAATTTTGCCCATTTGGATGCAATGCCCATTTCTCATCCAAGTTACAGTAAACCACGTCATCATATTTTGCAAATAATGAAGAAGTCTGCAATACCATGTATTTTGTAAAGTATTGTGATAAAAGGGAAACTAATTTCAAGATACAATGGGAAATTTCAGGGGGAAATGATCAGTTCTCATCACCACCAATGCGAACTATCTGATTGCAAGTTCTTACTGGCATGAACAGCAAAGGACATGAAGAAGTATGGAAATGCTACAGAGACAGTTCAGTAGTCTGGGAAGGAGTGAAACACAAAACAGATACCATCATTCCTCTCTTCTACCAAGAACTCCCCAGGTGATATTCAATTTGTTACTTAAATTTTGATGATTTAGTTCTTGCAAAGAGGATGCCAGCAGACCCTGCCTCACAGGAATGTTGGGAAGATTACTTTACAATCAAGGGATGCAATGTAATAAAGCCACAAAAGTAACTCAGAGGGAAAGAAGATAAACATTGAGGAAAGGACAGGTGTGTGCTCACAAATGACAGTCTGTTTTCATGTATTCCTTCCCCCCCATTTAAATATTTAATTCAATAACCTACATTTGTCAGTTGCTAAAAAAGGAGGTTGTTAAAGATTTAATGTAAAAGCCTTCAAAATGTGAAATCACTTTCCAGGTCATCAAATTGTCAAGGACTAAGATGCACTGTAGAACTTTGCTTACACATCAGTCCCACAACATTAAGATTTAACTCCATTGAAAGGTAAGAGAAGAAGTATAGGGGTCAACTACTTGGGTTTTATTCTTTGGCACCATATTAACAGATTACTCTCCAATTCCTCTTATTCAACTAGCAAAAACTCCATCTGCCTCTCAAAATCTCATCTGTGTTGGTGCAAAACCTTACTCTTCTGTAGCTACAGTGTTTTGGAAGATAGTATTTAAGTTTTCTCTTACAATATCACTGAACAATTATAGTAGAACACTTGATTTTTATTTATTCATTTTTATTAGACTAAGCTTTCAGGTCTTTCTCTTTGAGTTGTAATGTCTTCTGCTTAGCCAGAAGTAGTACAAACTCTTATTCTGCATCCTGATAAACTAACTCCTCTGCCCATTCAGCTTATCAAAGGAGATCACCCAAGTCCCCCCTCTCTTTTACAACTTCTACTCACAATATCTACCTCTTTCATTCTCCACTCTCACCACCTCATCCCCAGAAGTTTTGGAAATTAACTAGAAAGTTTTCGTTCAACACATAAAGTCAGGCTGCACTTCATCAAGAAGGTGCTGATGGAAGAGATTTCTTGTTTTTCCATGTACTCATCTAGAAGGGACATTTCATTACGTAGTTTTTGTGATGCTTATTTTCAGTAATAAACCAGCGTAATATAAAGGCTGCAAAGGAAATAAACCATAGTAATACAAAAGCTGCAAATGATTTGCTTTCTCTAGAAGCTGCAGGTTACCTATTGGTCCAGGAGAAGGTATCTTTGGTCCACTGATCTCTAGAGCAGTTTGGTAAAAGTTTTCATTTTCTCCATTAGTCCCTTCTTCCACATTTCTCCCAACTGGCTCCTGAAGATCCAAGCTTTCAGCTTTTGGTTTCTTTAAACGTTTGACCTGAAAAGTGATCTACCAAAAGAACAGTATTAGCAAGGTTAACAGTAAGAAACACCATCACTGTTATCAGCTCCAATGCACTACTTGTTTTAGCCCAAAGATGTTACAGATGAGATCTCTGTCTCTCTCTTTTCCTTCCCATCTCAACTCATTCTCAAAGCCTGCTCCCTTTCACTGCATCACACCATGCAAACCAAGTATACAACTTCTGACCTCCAACACAGGAGAAAACCAATTTAACTGCTCAAGAACTGAAAGGCATTTTTCATTATATATTTTACTGGTAACACAATGACAAGAGGGATTTCCATGTTTTCATGCTAACTAGAACTTTTGGTTAAATCTTTCTTTATTTTTAACTGTGAGCAAGAAGTTGGTGATGGATTGAAACTACTTGTTCATTTCACACCAGCCATCAATGACTACATCTTTTAGGCTCACAGGGGAAGTTCATAGAGCTCTATCTCCCAGTGTTTAAACCCCTTCAACTGTTCTCATCTTTCCCTCCTCCACAACATTTAGCAAAAGACTTAAGCAAACTCATTCCAACTTACCCATTCAGCTTCATCATCATCACCACAGTCCCCAAAACAGGAGCTAGCAAGTCCATCCTGAGATCCCTTCTTCAGGACCCGGATTCCCTGCAAGTCCATCCGACGACCTTTTACCTCCAGTGCCCCTTCAAAAGCTTCCTGAGGCCATGAATTTTCAAACTCATCCACCAAAGCCAGCATCTCTTCAGACATCTGATCATCTTCTAAACCCTCCACTCCTTCTGAACCGTTGCTTTCTGCAGTGACTGTGTCTAAGAGGGAATACCATAAAAAACTTCCAAAATTATTTTCCCTGTACTTTCACAAACTGTACAAAAAGAATCTTTTTTCTGTGACCCGACCTTTCTACTTGCACAACCCAAGTATCACTGACTACTCAGTGCACACTGCAGAAAGAGAGAACTAGTCAATGAAGACCTCACTGCAAATGAGCATCCCTGTTGTGTTTGGAGAAGAATGGTGAAGAGAATTAAACTAGTTTATAGGTTACTTGTTACTTTATGGACAGAGAGGGGAAAACAGCTTCTCAGTGGAAAATAGACAGCGCTTCTAAAAAATCTGGAAACCATTTTATTTGCCAGAGCTGATTTTGTAAGGCTGACTTACTTTCCAGTCTCAAGAAGGAGGGATCCCTTGCTGAACTCTGAGTAAGGACTTCTGGATCTTCTGTACCTCCCTCACTGTGTCCTTCTGTCACTGCTGCAGTTGACTCATAGTGGTCATCAAAGTATTTCTCCTTGCCATAACTGCCATCTGGATTTTTCTCATGACAGTGGCCTGAAAGAGAGAAATTTAATGACATACCATGAGAGAAAGCTCCTCCTGGATACAAGTGCAGAAGCTGTATTGTAGAAGCTATAATTTTCTAGTTTTCTGTTGATTTTCTATGTTTTTAATCTATGGATTACAAGAATAATTCTAAGAAGTATGAAAGACTTCATTCAGTGATTAAAAAACTGATTTGCCCACTGACAAGGGAGACCATGTAAAACAGTTATAGGAAACTGTTATTAGGTACATGCTGTGAACTACTAATGCAAGAAAAATCAGCTACTTGCTCAAGGGAAGGTTGCACAGGAGATGAGAAATTACTGTGTGCTGGTACCCACTCCAATGAACGCTCCCAAGACATGAACTTTCACTTAAGACACCACAGTGGTCTTACATGGAAGAGAAAAAGGGCCAAGGCAGACTGATCTGGGAATACCACACTAACCTTTATGCCAGCAACAGACTGTTGGTACAACTAGCTCATGAAACAGAAAGACAAAAGCTAAGAGCATTAATCTGTGCAAAAATCGGAAGTTTATACAGCTGAAAATTTAACAGCTATAATTTTGTGCTCAGGTTACAAGTTCACATTCCACCAAATGCAAAGATCCAGGAATAACATAGGAAAAAAATCCAAAGGTAGAGTCAGTAATAAGCAGAAACAAAAAAGCACACGCTTGCAACAGTAACCTTTGAGCAACCTTTAGTGCCACATAAGCATTTAGACACTTTAAAGGGTGGCCACCTGCATCTTTGTAACAATACTTTTGATAATAAGTACATTTTAACTACAGATATCAGATTTTCTAATACTAATTACTAACCACGGCCAGAGGTGCTTAGGGAATACAGCTAATGACACCATTCTCCACATGTGTGAGAGGCTGGGAACTGCCCTGAACCCCAAGGTGCAGCTATGGGGCTGAGACATGGACTGGGGACACTTGTCTCATCACATAGGAAACCTGTCTCCACTGAGAAAAACATATTCCATGTACACAGCTACTGCTCTAAAACCCTTCCTTCCTTTATTTCCATCACTTGTGAGTGAAAACAGTGTACCTATACAAATGAATTAAGACATGCACAGTTGAATAAAAGAAAAATTAAATGCATTAGATTCTCAAGTACATTCCTCATTCTACCTTCTCTGAGCGTGAATTGTATTTCTCCATGCATATGGGAAGCATTATTTTTTTCAACCAGAAGCATAAAATAACAAGAATGTGAATAAAGTAGATCAGTGACCCCTTTCTACTTCACACAGTGGTCCTATGTTACAAAGGATAATTCTAGGTTTTATGCCTTTATCAGGCCAGCAGGATGAGAGGATGGTTCTAACTCTCATGTAAAGGTAACCTGGTCCACTGCTTCTCTGCAAAGTGAAACTACAGCTTTTAGCTCCATGCTTCTCCATCTGGGAACACTCAGGTGTCATCTTTGGAGGAGAAACAGACCAGTATTTTCTCTGTGTGTGTGTGTGTGTGTGAGTGACCAAAATCAAACAAATTAAACTACATTTATAAATCCTTTGGAAAAGCTATTTCTTATCCTACCTTTTCTGCTGTATGTAAGAAGACAAACAATGTTATGAGTAAACATATAAACCAGAGGTAATTAACTTCATAAACTCTTCTAATATCTACCATACAGTTATACTCAGCCTTTCCTACTCAATCAGTCATTGATTCTGTCTTCAATCCTGTGCCCACCTCTCCCATTCTGCCAATAAAAAACTAATTGGTTTCAAAAAAAAAAAAAGAAGAAAAAATTAAACAATCACTTCAATATATGGGGAGCCTCACGTTTAGTTATGAGAAATGGTGCACACAGAACACTTAAGCTGCCCCCACCTGACATCAACCCAGCCTGATCTCAATGCACAAGTCAGGTGCTTCTCAGAAATGTGATGGCCACAATTCCCTTTGCTGAAGATCTACTCACCATTAGTATAAAGAAAGAAGCAGAGGGGCTCAAACCCAGACAACTATTTTAAATTGAAATAAAAATGCCAAAAAGAATTAAAAAAAGCTGGAAAGCACAAGCAGAAGGAAAAAAAATGATGGCACTTAAAATTCTACTTAACACCAACTCTGTTAATATTAATTTACAAACACTGACAGCTAAAAACAGACCAGATGACTCTGCTGGCTTTCTTGGGACCTGAGAGCTGCTATATATAGAAACCTGAGTGACCTAATTTTTTCAAATTGCTGCTTTCAGTTGTCTGATATTGCTGGAGACAAAAATGCTAGTTGAAAAACCAATGGAAATTGAAGATCTCTAGTGAGTGAACCATGAAGCTGGTGGTACTGAAACACTGCAAATCAGAACTTCACAGCTTCTGTGAAGCTGCCAGATGTCTGAAACCCACCAGGAAGTCCAGTGGGGAAGTGTGAGACCCAGCAAGGGAACAACACAGCCCCAAACTCCAGGCACATTATCTGTCTGTAGAACTTCGGCTGTATCACTGCAATACTTACAGCACCTTTTGTATGTGAAGGACGAAAGTGACCACTGACCTACAAATGCTCAGCTATTTATTATTAATATTTCACATATATTCTGGCTGTCTAAATCTGCACATGTGAGTTTTAGGTGTAAAGTCCTGACACAGTGATATTACAAAACTTGGAAGTCTAAAATTTCTACATCCTGCTTGGTAAATTCAGCTTACTCCATCTTGAAAATTTACTACAGAAGGATCACCTTCTTGCTCATTTATTTTCTGAGAGCAGCTGTTGTCACTCTTCCTATTGATTCTGTAGAGCTAAGAAAGCTCAGAGGGAAGTGGATCAGAGTCTGCCTTACCTTATGTATTATGAGACCTGGATACTAAATTCCAGACAGTGAAAGAAAAATCACAGTGATGATACCAACAAGCGTCTGGGTCTTTATTTAAGTGATGCAAGTAACACAAATAGTCTGCACCAGGTTAATGTAGAAATTGGCAGAAAAAACCCACAGAGTAGTTCCTAATTTACAAAGGAAATCTTCTGGAGAAAAAAGCAAATACAAACTCTAAACTGAAGCCTTGAGACCTTGGAGATTAAAAGCAGAACACAGTATTGTATATTAAAGGACTCTATTTCCATATTGTTGTAACTTGTAATTTTTTTGGCCACTATGAACACACTTGTACAGCATTAGCACAAACCAAACTTTAAAATATAGGAAAGATTTGCTTGATTATCCATTTCATTTAATATCAACCACCTTTCATGATTTTCAGGACCCCTCTCAAATGTCCAATGAAGGTATGGTAACTACAGCAGTTGGTAGGGCAGAAAAAGCCTAGACAAAAAGTCAGGCTCAAGTTCTCTAGGAATGGGGTGAACTCTTAAGCTGAAACCACTTAGCATAAGGAGGGAAGTACCCAGAGTGTTGACATCTGTCACAGGGAAGAAGAAATACTAGGAGGGAGAAGCAATGCAGTAAGTGAAGTTTAACAGTTGCTCCATCTATGAATGGGTAACAAATACTTATTCTGAACCATATTTAATGTTGCCACATTTCTCAGAAAAGTCACACCTGGAAACCACGATGAACTCTCCTCATTACACATAAACTTTTCTGGTGCTATGTGTTGTTTTTTTTGTTGGTTTTTTTTGGTCTAAAAGCAGATTTCTGCCAATTTAGGTGACCCCAGATGCTTAGATTGAAAGCCACTCACCTAAGGCAAGGAAAGAAACGTGGGAAGTACAGAAAAGAGGAAAGATGAACAAACAACACCCCCAGAGTATCACACATAAGTGCTGCACCTTGACTAAGGTGTTCAAAGTAATCAAACCTCACCATTAAATTAGGCATTGATTGTTCTAAAAATGTAAATTAACTGCCACTGTAGCTGCCTGTTTTTTGTGGTTCATCTGGCAGAGAGAATGAGGCCTCATTAAATATTTTCACTGTTTTATTCCTATATACCAACAAAAGATACATGATTTGGTGTCATCAATAGCATTAGAAATAAAAAGTAAAATTATCTCTAAGTGTCTTTGGTCAGCACAAAATTCTTACTGACATTTAGCTCCTTGCTAATGTCAGTGCAGAACTTGCTAATTGTCAGTGCAGAACTTGCAAAAAAAACCATGGCATTCTTAACACCACTAACTATGTTCCAACATCCTAGTTTTACGAAAATTATTAGGTTCTAACTTCTAATATTACGCAGACTAGTTCCCTTAACATTTTTTGGTAGATATTTAGAAATTACAATGGCAGAATAATGCCTCAGAACTAAAAGTCAAGTCATTTTAAATTTAGGTACTGATTTTTTTCCCCCCACTATTTGGAATAAACAGAGCTGCATTATCTCCTGAATTATTACAAGAGTCAAGGATCGTTGCTGCAGTCAGTGACTTGCATTAGGTTAGGCAAAATGCATGTTATCTGGAGATGTATGTCACTTAAGTGATTTGCCTCTTTATGGGTAAACACAGCCAAGAGAGAACTGTACTTAATACAGATGTAAGTCAGCCTAATACCTGAGTTGTCAGAGTAGAGAACAAACTGAAACCAAGCTGCTAACACGAGTTATTAACTCCATACTTATTTTTTATGAACGCTTAAAACTAGTATTCCCCACAGTGAAATTCAGTAAAGATAGGTCTTGTTTTTTTCTTTTTACAGCAGGAATGACATATCACTGAGCTCAATGGAAATAAGTTTCAATCCCTGCATGCAGATGAACAGTCTCATCTAGAGACATCTCAGCAGCAGTCCCTCAATAAAGAGTCTTCTCTTTACTTTTGCTAGCCACTGCTTACACAGATGCAGAGACACCTAAGTAAAAGGGGGTGGTGTATTACCATTTTACATATGAGAATGGGCAATGATGCTGCTCAGAGGTCATGTGAAAAATTTGGGTGTGCTCACTACTTGAGTGACATATATTTACAATTAGACTAAAATATATTCACTACAGAAACTGAATTGAAACCCAGCACTTTTATAGAACCAGTCTTGTTCAGTGCTTCGTGTCACAGGCAATATAATTTCCCAGGGTATACAAAAATAATCTAGAATAAGAGAATCACCTACCAGAACCTTTTGTGCATCTAGAACTACTGGAATCTCAGTCATCAACATTTGGGCTAAATGAACACCTTAACTGTCCTACTTTCTGCACCACAGTGACTTTGTTGCAATCTGACATTAATAAGCCAGGCAGTGTCACAGGGAAGTGCTGTTTGGGAGACCATCCTCTAGACAACATAAAAACCTGAACTTTGACTCTCATGGCAACGTTAAAACTGGTGATTAACACACTGCGTACTCTAATTACCTTGATCTTTCAAGGTGAACATGGTAATTTCCTAAAGATCTTCTGAAACATTAACAGCAACCATGTTACTCCAATCATATATGAACATATATTTGATTGGAAAGCATTTGCTAAGGGAAAAAAATCCAAGCCACTTATTTTGACATGAATTTTAAAAGCTATAGGATGAGCAGTAACTACAGAAGAGACCTATCTTTAGCAGCTGTTGCTGCTCTGCTCACCTTAATCATAAATTGACATGGTCCTATTTAGACTTTACTCTAAAATTAATGCAGTCCTTTTCTTACTGTTTTAATGAAAAAATACATATTTATACTTCAAAATGAATCCCATGATTGAGCTCTGAAACTGCAGAACACTTAGGACTGAACAGGATTGCCATCAAAAATGTTACAGAAAGGTCACAGGCCATAACTGCTGAACTGTACAACAGTGCTGCAATAAAACTCCATAAGCAATACCAAAGGAATTTGTTGCTTTCCACACACACAAGCATAAAAAAGTACAACAAAAAAGAATATCCAGTTAATTCTTAGTAAAAAATGATCACCAAATGATAGAGCAGGTAAGTAAAAGGAACAGAAAACCAGAAGTTTTAATTAGAATTAGCTGGCTGTGCAATACTGATCTGTGAATGTTTGCTAGGTCTGTATTTAATTCAAGAGAAATACACCAGATCTACCACATATTCACTGTGCACTACAGGACCCAGGAAGGATACAAAGCAGATGGAGAACCCACATCTGCAGAAGCATAAAACACTTTCACAGCCTTGTTGATGGCTTGAAAAGCAACCAGCCCAAGCAGTGGCCAGTCTTGCTCTCCCTGAACCCAACAGTGTCACTGCTGATTTCAGCCACGCACGACTCAGCTCCAGAACAGTAACACCAGTGGAGCTCCAGGGCCTTTTACAGTTGTGACACCCTGGATAAACCACTAAAAAGATGTATCTACTACCCACATATCATCATAGATTCTATTCTGGATAACAAAAGACAGATTGCAGTAAGTTCCCACTCCGATGAAGTTAAGTATCCATATGGGTACTGGAAAAGTGTAGTGCCCAAATTCTGAACTAAGCTTTTAATGCGTTTTCTCCCTACACACAAACACTACTTGTTAATTTTTAGCTTTTTCCTTTAATATAGATCCTCCTTTGAAAAGCCAGAATTTACAGGACAAAGATAGACATCTTCAAAGGACAGGACAAACTGCTGATTGAAAAACAGAAGTATTGAAAACAAATAATGAAAAGCAAAATGAAGTATTTTAAAAGCAGATTTTCATAAATTCCTCCCTTTGATAGCCAGTGGCCCTTCTTCAAAGATGATGAGGCATGCTCAAGAAGGAAGAGTGAAAGAAAACACTACATAAAAAGCTTTCATTTGATGCATAGCAAAAAACAGGATGATAATTTATGCCATCAAAATTTAGACCAAAGCACACAAAACTAAGCATAGAGAAGTTCCTTCTTTTTTGTTATTTATTCCAACAACAGTTTTCCATTTAAGAGGTTTATATGGTGAAACTGTTCTCACTTGTACGAAGTTTTAAAATCTGATTTGTAGCAAAAAAGCTGCCTCTAAATTGGCTTAGCTATAGATTCAAAGGTTATCTATTTGTCTCATCACAGCAGTTCTGATTAAACCTTTCAAAACATACAAATGCCAGCAATACATAACCAGATTTCTTGATCATATTGAGAGAAATACCTCAGTACTGCGTAACAGACCAGTCCCTGATGAACAGATACAAAAATCCTTCTTATGAAATATAAAGAAGTGATGAATAAAACATGGGAAAAAATTAAAGAGAAAGACAAACCTATTTAAAATAGAACATAATGCAGTTTAATAAGGGACATGCATGTAAAACATCCTGAAGAATTCGGTAAACTACTCAATACCAGAGTAGAAAACGTCAATCTTCCTCCCAGCATCAGGAACGGGAAAATCAAAGAGATTGACTACCTAAAGCCTTCACTCTCCACCCACTAAAACAGGAACTTATTTTTTTCATGATGCACATCTACAAGCAGAAACTTATTCTATGATGCCAGGAATAGGGCATAAAACAGAAACATCTAAACATCTAAATGTAACCCCCCCAATCCTGTCAGTGAATGAAAGAAGACTAGAAAGTGTCTCTTTCAGAGGACCCTGTTTCAATGTATAGAGCAGGAAGGTAAGTAGCCCTGCAGTCTGAATTTCAGTCTATGCCCGAAGGGTAATGATTTTTTTTCTGCTTGTTTGTTTTGGGGAAAGAGAGAAAAAAACCCAAGAGAAATAAGCACATAAAAGTTCTGAAGACAAAGGTTTGTCCTCAGTGACTTCTCCCTGGGGCAGATTTTTTTTACTGTAGATAAGAAAATAGTTACTTATGAATTTCTTAACAATAAATACTCACCTGCAGTAGATCCCAATATAAGGCTTGCTGTGAATATTAAATGACTAATATTTACATCCCTGTACACAACACAATTCTGAAATCTGTTTATGATTAAGCCAAAGACAAGTCTTAGTTTAAGTATCACTAGCATAAGCAAAGCCTACAGTGGCCCGCATTTTTTTTGAGCTTTCAAATCTTTCCTCTTTTCCACACAGCTTGTTACACTAAGCATCACATACTTTGTAGATCCTGTTAGATCCTAAGTATCTATGAACTCAAGTCTAGAAAGGACTTTAAGTACAACAGTAACCTTCTACTGAGAAATGGCATCATATAGTTGAACTCTGTGAGAGTTAGTAACTCCACTATGGGTCACTGTTAGCTCCCCATTTCTCTGAATGCATGGGGTTGAAACTCCAAAGCCAAGGAAAGGCCTTATGTGGGTGTCTTGATAACCACTTTTCCTGTAAGGTTTGCACCATATACTGGAATTTACAGAATATACCACAGGGACCTGATTCCATGTTTTTTATTCTGAGAAACTATTTTGATAGGCTGTGTTTATGTTTATCTGTGCATCTCTTCACTAGGTTATACTGCTCAGCAAGAGCAGATTCACAGTCAGACTTGATCCATGACAATTTACAGATTGGTTTGGAATAGACATCCATGTAACTGCTCCTCCTAACTGGACATCAAAGCAGAGGTATTGACACACTCAAACAGCTTACCAGTGTTGATAGACCTACCTGACCAGTTCCTTACCAATAGAACTTTTAAGTGCTTGGCAGTTTGCCTGACAGGGCACATTCTACTCAAATCCATTAAAAAGCAGAACTGTTGCTATAAATAGGAAAAAAAATCCTGGTGTTGATGGTTGTGATGATCAAGATTAGCCTTTTATTAAGTGAGGAATTACCTGCAGAAGGTTATGTTTGACAAGAATACAGACAACCACTCTAGATTAGAATTCAACAAGGAAACACCCTCCTCACACTGCCAGAACAGTACAAAGCCATAGAATAGTTACTGCAGAAAGACTAAAAATTTTTGTAAGAATGTCCCTTCTCCTGAAAATGGTTACATTCAAGAACATTCTATCTCTTCCTCTAGGGAAATGCCGAACTGTCCTAGTTTCAGTCTCCAGTAGCCAGAACAGATGATAGATTTCAAGCTTTGAGGACAGTCAGAGCACAACACAAACTCACATGAACCAGGCAACCAACCTTAAAAGGAAAAAACAAATCAATAAAGCAGACAGATCAGGGGTAGTTAAGTGCCTGGCACTCCGTGGCTCAGCGTGCAGTGCTCATTTTAATCCGAGCACATGGCATTGCATGCTGCTTCGAGACAACCTGCACATGACTCATTACAGGCTCAGGCCACACATCACCACTTTACAAGTTCTCAGATCTAAGCCAAGTGAACACAGCCTTCAAGGTCTCGGCCAGCTACTAATGACACTAAACTACACATTGTCACTTTCCCACACGTGGTTCTTTTCCAAACATACTTTAGCCAACTCACTAATTCAGTGCATACAGCTCAACTATGAACGTCATTGTGAAACTACACAATCTCCCTGCAGATGTAGCTGGGGTTGATGGAACTTTTTAAATAGGTCCAGCTCTAGGTAGTGCATCCAACTGAGGTTCAGTAAGAAATTCTAGCAGCTACATATAAGTAACTGCCACTGGCAAAGACAGACTCTCAAACAGAGAAGAACACACAGTCACAAATTTTCTCTACATTCTTGTCACAGAAAAGCACCACACACACTGCAGAGAAATGTTAATAATCTGATAACTGAAGGTATCAACTTTTGAAAATTTAGTTGGAGAGAGAATCTTTTCCCTTTGAGCAATGCCTGACGTTTCTCCTCCTCCTACATGAACATGTAGCTATTGCTCAAGTAAAGGAAAGATCCAGGTAACATATGAAGAAGAATCTTTTGCACTGTAAAGGCAGATAAAAATGGGAAGTGTCATATTTTATTTAGTTTAATACTGTACTGCTTTTTCCTCATACTGAATGGTTTTGCATCAGTAAACTCTCGCTGAATTCTCCTACAGTTCCCTTCCACAGTGCAATTTTCGTTTCCTCAATTACTCCAGCAGCTGAGGCCATGATTTTCTCCTCTCTCCTCTGCTAGCCAATGGCCTTCTGATCTTGGGAAAAGACAGAATGGATACAGAACACTAAATATTGCAGGTATACCATTCTTAACAGAGCATGATGCAAGTAAGACTGATGACTGTTGGGAGAAGCTGTCAGTACACTGCCATGCAGGAAATAAGCAGCCATGTGTGTAGGATAGCAACACATACCTTGCATGATGAAAGAAGCTGCAGAAAAACTCACTCATTAGCATATTTAATGCATGCAAAAAAGAATGACATTTGAGCAACAGAGATATACTTAAGGAATCATGCATTGTTTACAGAAACCTTTAAGATTCTCAATGGCTTTCCAACAAGCAGCAGCTTGGAAGCAATGTGCATAAGCAGTGGGTGCACAGCCCTTGGATACTGGTGTAGCTAAAAATGCCATGTTTAACGTAGTACCACATTCTTTCATTTTTCAATTTGAGAACCTCTATCTATACATCTTCTATATAGTTTTGACAAGAAAAATACATAGAAAGGAAAGACAGGTTTCAAAGTGAGCTTGGCACAGCAGTATTAGGGCAAGGTCATTCACCTTCAACTTCCTTCAGCCACTCAAGAGACACTAAATGCAGACTTTTCAGGGAAAAGTATGATTTATAAATCAGGCTCCAAGGAGCGAAAAGTACCAAGAAGCCTGCATCTGGTCAACTATCTTCAAGATCACATCACTAATATTCTAAGATTACTGCAGCAAAAGTGGACTCTGGGAACTGCTTCTTCCCTTACTGGGCTAGTGGTGCAGAAAGAGTAGCACAAACCTAAAATAATTGGGTCACATTATTCCCACAGAGCACATTCTCACATGGATTTCTCCAAGATCTTCCACTCAGAAGCACATCTGACATTTCCTGACACCATCACTCCCCAGGGATGTTGGCTTCCACCAGGACAAAAAGCAGACATCATTCTCCATGTCTCCCACCTGCCTGTATTCTGCAAGATGTTTTCACTCTACACAAGTACAATTCAACCTCCCCTTACTCCTTTAGCACTCAAGAGCCCAAATACAGTGACCTAGAGCCCACTTGTGTGGCACCCACCAGATCTTTCAGATGGATGGTCACTGTACGATCTCCAATGCCAGAGATGCTTGGCTGCCACAGGGAGAAAGAATCCAACTTGATTTTCAGATTCCAGGTGGAACTTGCAGGGTGAACAACAAGCACATGGGTGCACTCCTGTGCATGTATGGGGCACCAATGAGCAACTGAGTATTTAACTTCAAAGGGTAACAATGATCTTAGAACTACCACTGTATCACACAGAACCCACTTTTTCTATGCTATTGCTAAATGACCAAGGCAAATTATTTACATGGTGTGTTTCTGAGAGCTCTGACAAGCTGTTCATGTACTTCATAGAATTCTGCTTGTTGTTTAAAAGCCCTACCGGTGCTGACTCTTCTGTTCATACAGAATTTTACCCAAGGCAAGAGAGAGTAAAAGCAACAGAGAAACAAATGGTCACAGATCCCACCCATTTTGCAAACTCTAAGATAAATAAGAGTACTAATATATGCAGTATTCTCAATAAAGTTCAGGAGCACTCATGAATTTTGCCTTCTAATATGCAAATCAAGGTGAGAAAAAGCTGAATTTTAAACATACCAAAGTGTTCAGTTCAGAATCCCATGTAATTGGTATAGATTCTGGCCTTTTGCTTCAACTAAAACACAATTAAATTCTGAGCTAAGTTCAATGCCCTTTGTTCCAAGAGTAAACATCTTAGGGGATGTTTATTCCACTAACATTAATTAACACCATTAACACTGTAAGTGATAAGCATTCCTTGGATGAACAAGATACAGCAGCTTGAGAAAGAGCAAACTACTTTCACGACAAAAATGTCTAGAAGGACCTCATTCTATAGGAAATAGAACAAAAATTTAGCTGTCTGTTGCTGGGACTATCAAGTCAGTCATAACTGGTAGGGAATAACTGAGTTAAAGGAAAAGTGCATTTAAAAATGCAAACTATTTCACACCCCTGTGTCTTAACACACTATTGTAAAGAAAATGACATCATATTTCTGCTTCATGTTTGTGCATCTCAAATCACTAATGGGACTTGAGGTGATTGCAGCTGTCAAACTAGTGTCACAGGCTTAAACTGGGATGTTGATTTAAGGAAGTTATATAATCTGTCATAAGCTTACTATTAGAGTTTCAAGCAGAGATTCTCCTTTCAGGTCAACCTCTTCCCTTCAGGTCAATTTGCTTAAAGGCATAAGCTTATTAACGCTAACTTACTTTAACTTGTAAGAACCTAAGTGTTGAGGGATAAAGGGAAATCCATACACACCTAAGCTGAAGCACCTTTCCCATGTTTTATTTTAAGGGGAAATAGACAGAATAAATCAGGAGTTTTGATTTCATGTGGCAGAGAGTACTGGTACCACAAGAGGGCACTAAAGCCATGCCTAAAGCGGATCCACATTACAGAACTCACTCTGAGGAAGAAGGAAGAACTGCTTTCACAAACACTCCCCTCTACATACAAGGATTCAGGTTTCTTGGTGTCATGCACATACATTCAGAATGAACTAATACTCCCCCGACTTTTCACAGAGCAGCACAAAGCCTTTTGTAAAAGCACTATCCTGCCAAGGATGAAAGACAGTGAGACTTGAACTTGAAGCTTGAAACAAGTCATGTTTCATGTTTTGAACAGCATCAGTCTATTAATAAGATTTTGAATTCTGGTCTTGTCTAAAAGAATGTGAAGTGCATTATGAGCTCATAACCAAACGGAACTGCGAATCAGAGGGAGGTGCTTAGTCAGATAAAAATATTTTGAGTACAAATTACTTCTGTTTGCCCAGGCAACAATTCTGTTTACACATAGAAAGGAAAGTCTTATCCAACAGCAACTAACAAATCAGTATGTTTCAATGGCCAGCTGACCATCACACTAAAAATATGGTTCTCGTATTCTGTAACCTTTTTAACAAGGCTTGGCAACATCTGAATGTTTACATCAGCCAGTAAGTGCCACAGGAACAATCCCATAGCTGGATAGTCCTCTACAGACCTTAATACCTGATAAAAGCTACTTGCAATATTTTAAGCCATAAAGTGTGCAAGACAAATCTCAGCAATGCACCATTCAGTATCAGACAAAAATGATGCTGGCTTTCTCTACTAGCTTAATAAGCAGCCCAAATATTTCATTTCTGCACCTTTGAGAGCTGACCCTGTTTTTCACATTAAGCTTTTTACACTTGTTAACACACATCTCTTGGTCCTGTTACCTGTGTGTCAGACATTGGTGCTGAAGTTATCTGTCAAGCAACACGAAGTTTCTTAACCTGCTTCAAGAACTGACCCACCAGTAACCTAACAGCTGATGTAGCAACACCCTTAACACTGCCAAGTCACTTCTAGAAGGATCACCACCAGATAATGCTGGAAGAATGAACTCTTCCAACTGTTTTCTCAGGTATTTGGGAATAAGGCGCTGTGTGGGTTCTTGCTGTATATAGCATCTATATTAGATGCAACTGCCTGAACTCCTGCAGCTGTCTAAAATACATGTCACAGGTGACAGGGCTGGAATAACTTTGGACACTTCACACACATCCTCCATAAGAAAAAACCCCACCAAAAACCTCTGCAGATTTAGAAATTCTTTTACAATGAAACAAACATCTACATAAACTTGAATACAGGAGGCAAAATTTAAATAGAAAAGTGTTGGTCTGAGAGAAATTATTTATACCAGAAGTCAGTTACTAAAAAACAGTACCAGTCAGCAGTACAGACAGGAAAATATAAGCAAGCATCCAAAAAGTCAGCGTTAGTCTGTCACACTTCCAAAGCCCTGTGCTAACAGTGAACGCCCCAACATGCTTGAGAAAACGCCTGTTTCACTTATTTGAAATAAACACCAAGCACATCCTGTAATCAAAAATCAGGCCATGAATTCAGATTTTTGATCCCATATTCCATCTCATGCTAGCACATAGTCCCCACTGACCATGTGCTGGATTCTGCCGATGGCCCACGGCAGCCGAGCGAGGAATTCCGCGTCTCGCTCTTAGCTCAGTTTTCATCAACAGAGGCTTTTGACAGGCGAAGCAAAACCACAGCTATCACATGGGCCTACAACCCAAAGCACAGGAAGCCTACTGCTGTTACTTCCAGAAATACTGAAGGAATGCTCATCAAAACAAGGTATTAAACCAGAGAAACATCTGACATTCCAAATTCTTGGTAAATTTTTCAGCCTAAGATACCAATCTCAAAGGATCCAAACACTTTATGACATGCCATCAAGTGAATAATAATAATAATAATCTCTTTTCAACTGTTTTCCTTGGACTGAAGGAGTAACAGGAGACTCCCAAATTTTCAGGATAATTTTAAGTGCAAAATATGATGTCTGAGTACACATTCTTGGAATCATTCTGGTTTTGGAGACTTAACCTCACTTTCATATAGCGTGTTAAGGTTCCTCTTGAGTCAGTTGAAGTTTCCAGGGGGGGAAAAAATATTTCCCCAAACCTTATGCAAATAAGATAGGTACATCTACCTTTCCATTTTTAAATTTTGAGTTTGGACTTAAACCACAAATCGTCATCAATGCTGAATTAACCAGTATGTTTATTTTACACTCTGCACAAGAAAGTACAAAGAATATTTACGCTATTTGTCAGGTTTATATTTTCAGATTTCTTGCACTAAAACAAAAGATGAGGTTCCAGGTTATCACAATGGTCTGCTGAGTCACTAAAGGATATTATAAATAAAAATAAAAACTAAATATTAAGACAACAAGAGTCCTAGAAAAAGGCAAATAATATAAATACAGAGTAAAATACTTAAATAATGGAATACTGAAATTTAATGAGCACATTAACATGCTAAGGCATATTCAGCTCCTTCTTGATTTAGCAGGTTCACCAATTCCTTATTGACCAAAACCCAACTCCAATGTACCAGATGAATATATTCATGCTCACTTTGCTAACCAGTGGCCAGGCTGGCAAAAAGAGGCAAGATAACACTTTTCTCTTAAGCACTTTTGAGATGGGTTTTCTCTCACATTCAAGAAACACAAACTTCCGAAACAGCATATGCTGTAACAGCTGACCTCAGAATGAACATCCTGGACCAGGAACCAGTGCAAGCAGAAGCCAAGAATCAGCCAACCTACATTATGACAAGTTTAAGGAAGAAAAGCATATAAAACAAAAGATGTCAAACACAACTTTGGAGTTACAAACACTGTTTGTTACTATATCTGTATCTTTGGAGCTACAAACACTGCTTGTTACTGTTTCTGTTCTATTAATATATTTTTAAATTGCTTTCTGCTTAACTTCAAAATAGAGTAACTATGACTAAGGTTTGACTGGAACAACTTTTACCTTGTTACAGACTTTTAAAAGACCTTAATTAAAAGTAAACCAACATTGTTTTGGTTTTTTTAAGAAGAGTGTAAGTGTCTCTTGTGATGAAATGTGCAAGTTCCATTACTGCTTACAGTATCTCCTAGGATTTTTCTAGGAAGGGCAATCTGAAGTTAAGAGATTCATTGTGAGGTACCAGCATAGGAGTTGGCATTATGGATATCAGCAAGAGACACATCAGGTGGGCTGCTACCCCACTCAGCCAAGCAGCATTCACTTCTCTGCACAGATGACAGGCTCTCAATCACAGCAAAATGCACAGGGCCATAAAAAGTAGTATTATTTTAATGGCACCCTGGAATTTCACCTACAATAGCATCATCCATAATCTACCAGGAGACAGGATGGCCTCTAGTCTGTGTTTAGACAGCACAATTCTAGGTGCTAAATCAGAGGAGGTTTCTCCACTGGAGAGGGAAATTTAAAAAACCCTCAGAGGAAGTCCTAGCAATGCTAAAAAATCACAAGCATTTCTCTGGTGAGGTTTACACTTGAAAATAAAGAAAATATTAGATTAGGAAAGATACCTTAGTAACAATTTGAGACAGAAGGGATTAGAAAATGTATCAATAAATCATTCAAGACTGCTCATGAGTATCATATTGGCCATATTGAAGTACAGACAAAGTACCGAAAATATTCAGTAGGACTGAATAAAATGAAACAATCCATCTCCAAAAACTATTATTTTTTTTTTAAATACAAGTAGCCATCAATGACAATAAATAATTCTGTTGAAAATATTTAAAATCTTTTTGGGGGAGAGATTGGATTCTAAGTAATTCCTACAGATTTTTGGAGTGTTAAGAGCAGTGATCACAGGTCCCATACAAATAATATAATACTGACACAAGACAGTCTATTCCTTGAAGACTGAACTCTAGAAAATGACGAAGTACTGAACACTCTGAAAGGATATGAATTAAAACTAAACTGCTCTTCATCAAATTCTTCAGCTTTAAGGAAACAAATCCAGCTGACTGTAAACCCTGAAGGGATGTACAAAGAGGCTGTTGAGCAGCCTAACAGTAGATGGCCACTTCCATAAATACTGAATCCAGCATTCCTCCTTTACCAGTAAGAGATATTGGTGGTGCTGTTAAGGTATTGCTGACAGTCAGGAAGTAATTTGCACTCAGTGGAAGCTCTCTAGATATTCAAGAACTCATCCTCAAGCAATTATTTAATGGACTGTAACTTTTCCATTAAAAGCAATGTCTCAACTTTGATCCTTAATAGAAAGCACTATAAAGTTAAAGGGTGGTAACGTGAAAAAAAAAAAATCTCCAACACCCAAGGCAAACAGACATTACTTGACCTGTGGTCCATCTTTCAGCAGTTGCTTACCACTGCACACAGAAGAGGTGATGTTGTAGAGGAAAGGATAAAACTGCAAACAGCGGATCATCTTCAGGCTGCTTTCACACTCCAAGCACCTGGCTGTCAAATCCAGGGCATGTCTGAAGGCCTGCAGTGCTCCACTAATGTTGTTCTGAGCCAGGTACACATTTCCTAGGCTCAGAAAAGTCAGGGGCTGTGAAGAGAAAAGCAACACACTGCAGCATAAGTATGTTCACTGTTTTAAGATTGAAGCCAACTAGGAAATACCCTTGTCAAGTCACACCCTCCCACATTAGGTGGGAAAGAATTTAGAAAACTTCCCAAACAGGCACTGTCTGTTCTTACAATGGAGAACTAACACCTTGATGCATTGGTGGTAACCAAAAGCTGTTTTGCCATAGGGTTGTGTTAGGAGTTCCATCTTTCTACAATAAAAAACATCTGTTAAATACACACAAACTGAAATAAAATATTAAGTACTTACTTATAACCATCAGAAACAAAATGCTGACTGCAGACAATCCCAAAGGACTAAACTGAAATGCGCAAAGGCAATTTAGAATCATTAAAAGTCCACAAAAAACCCCCCAAAAACCACTAGTGTTCTAGCAGGACAGATGCATTGCATTTGCCAAGAGTGCTCAGATATACCTTAGAGCAAAGCTAGGTTACTGAAAACACCAATGTCACACTAGCCTAGAGGTACACATTTATGCCTTTCAATTCTTTGAAAAAGAACATTTTTGTCTACTGCTTTTGGTTACTATCCCTAAAATAAGTGTTTTTTTGAAAAGTAAAGACTATAAACACCTTTTTCACTGGGTAGAACTCAACACTTTAATACAGGCACGCAGTAAAGCATTACGTTTATTGGCTGAGTGAAAAGTCTGTCACTTGGACAAAGTAATTTGCTGCAATTCACAGTATGCTGCTAGAAAAATGACTATAGCATTGTAATTTAGCCATCGTTTTCCCCACTGAAACAGTTTTTTTCATTCATTATCTAAAAATGTGAAGACTGAGCAGTAGCTGAAGATTTTTGCAACTCAGCTTGTGTTACTAAACAGCATTCAGAAAACTGTGCAAGCTGAGCAACAGGATTTTTTTTTTCTTTTTAACAGCTTTTGCTGATGGAGCACATCTTTTATTCCCAGTAGCTGTAATTAATTTTAACTTGTATTTACTTTCCATTATATTCCAGGAAACACCATTCAAGCATAATGCCTCCTGCTAGTTTTTCTGGTACAATAGGTATTACAGGACTGAGTATACCTGAAAAAAACCATGAGCAGGCACTACTGTAGCGAGGCAGGATTTACAAGTATTGTTCAAGAAAAGCTCTACTCACACAGCATGGCCCTAAGGATTCCTAGGCTCCTCCCCTCCAAGGCTGTGTTTTCATATGTTCTTCTTAAGGCACATCATTCAAGCATAGTTCTTTCTGTAATTCCTTTTTGCACTCTTACCTGCCACCCAAATGGACTATATTCCTTTCCAACACTTGAAAATTTGTTTCTGACGCTACACTGAATAAACATTCTGTTTTTAGTTTTTTTATGTGCTAGGTGACTGATGGCCTGGCAGATTTAAATGCTGGCAATCTAACTAGAGAGGCAGAAGCACAGGAAAAAATTCACTTGAACTTCTTACTGAAGTGTCAGTGATCAGAGACCAAAATTATCTGCCAGAGAAAAGGTGTTCCCTGCTATGCCATTCCCTCCCCCTTTCTTTTCACAACTGTTCTGGCCAGTCCAGTAATTCAAACAGATTATACAGAAACTGCCTATATGACATAGGTTACGACCTACAGAATGTTTATCATGTTACTGTTCTGAAATACAAAAATCTGGTTTGAATCTATGGTTGGAAGTAAAGCCACCAAATAACTAGAACACGTTTTCCTTTATGTATATAGACAAAATCTAGGGACAAATAAAACTGTACAGATAAAAAGTCAAGTGTCACAGAAAGATGTCTATCAAGATCTTGGTGGCATACACGCTACTTTAAGGGTTTTAAGAATCAAGATACAATGCTGACAGCTTGACAGATCTCTGTTTTAGGTTAAAATGTTGCCAAACACCAGGATTAAATTCCCTGGAGGCACTGCTGATAATACAGGTTTTGGGAGGCTAGAAGTCTGTTGTTCATGTACAAGAGCTTCTCTAAATGTTTATACTCTCAATAATCAGCAACACCTCTGGTGCAGCCAAGAATTTATATGGAAATTAACATCCACTGCAAATCACAAGCTGTAAGATGAACTGCCTGCACAGGTAAACACAAGTAACATGTATTTAGAAAATAATGAGGGAAAACACGTTCACTGCTGAGCAAACACAAACCCCATCATCTTACCTCAGAGGCATTGATGGCCAAAGCCTTCAGCAGGAGCCTGCTGGCATCCAAATGAAGACCATAATGAAACAAGAGGTTAGCAAGATTGACCAGAGGGATGTCCTGATACTCATGTGGAGCCAAATTATATGCTTTTTGCAAACAGGTGATAGCAAAGGTGCTATTTCCAACTGCACGCCAGTACAATCCAGCTTCATTAAGCACAAGCCATAGAGGATCTTCTGGCTATAGGAGAGTCAGGGAAAAGGATAAAAACACCCACAAAGAGGTGTCTCAGGAAGATAGAAATGCCTGCTCTTTAATAAGAAGCAAACAGAACTCACTCTTGCATACTACATTGTTAACTAGATACAAATTAGACTTTGCTGTGACTATTAGCAGATTATTCAATCTGCTCCACTCTACTCAAATGGACACAATTTACAGGCTGAACTGTAATTTGGTAGCAGCTTTTGCTCACACTCTACTCATACAAATGCTTTGTATCACGGCCACAAAATCCCTTAAAATGTACAAGCGATAATGGTTAGTTCACTACAGGAAGCAACACTTGTGGGCCACTTCAGAGTCTTAAAATTACACAAAAAGATCACAGATCTATGTAAAATGGTACAATTTCAAAGTCAGGCAGCTATTAAATTACAGTTACATGTGCTTCCAGGTCCCCTGTCTAACATTACCTTTCCCTGTCAATTTAAGGTTTTGAAGTTGTTTTTTTCTTAGATTTAGTTATCTATTTGTCTTATGAAGGTTGACAACTGGCATGCATTAGATACTGTTTAAAGATCATAAAATACTAAGCAATAAGGGAGGGCAGGTGAAAGAATGGAGGAAGTGTCAAATACACCCTGAATGTTCCTTCCTCCTCTTTAACCTGTAACAGCAAAAAGAAGCATTGAACCTAGAGGAGAAAGAGCAAAATTTAAAAATACTGACAGGTTGACAGAGGTAAGTAAAACATCTACTTTCAGATGCACTTTGAAATTATTTAGAAGCATAGAGAAGCATTTAGAAGTTTTTAGTATTTTCATCATTCTGTATTATCCAATTCTTCAAAACATTTACAGTATAAAAGTAACACCTGAAATGGATGTTCAGTCCTACCTACGTGTTTAAAGCCCAGATGCATGCCTGAGTAGGAAACACGTAGCTAGGATTAAGGAAGCAAAACAGTGATACTATGTTTAGTTAGTAAGAACATTTTTGTTCCAGGTTTTAAAAAACCCCTTCCACAGAAGGGTTCTAACTGTGGTTCTAGATGAACTGGAAGATATCAACATTATACAACTACAATTGTTTGTAGTACCTTATATAATCTGTGATTTCAAGATCTCTGTCATTATTAATGACAATTATTATTGTATGTGTTTTGCAATGCACATACATAACATTACTTGCATGTTCTTCGTTCCAAACTCCTCACTGAATTACTCTCCATTCACAGGTCTCAATGACCTCCCTAACTAAATCCTCAGCAAGTTATCAGCATTTCGTCTTTCCCAATACAAAGATACTAAATGTGGCATTCCTGCTCTAAGTAGTTTATCATTAGCAAAACAGGTAAGACACTAGACTGTTTTTACATCAGCAGGCAGAAAAGTTCAGGCTTTTAGCATGACAGCTACAGAATACTGCAGCTAAAACCAAAATACTCATGCACTGCACAGTAAGACATTAGACATGTATAGGACTGTTCTGAACAACATAATAATAGGAATCAACTCCTACTGCTCATTTTTCTCCTGGTTAAGACAGATGCACATAGTAAATGGTACTGATTTTAGACTAAAAACGTATCTACATATAATACCTTGACACAACTTCTACAAGAAAGTTAAATTGAGAAATATCAGCTTGACATGTCAAAAAGAGTCAACGTCTCTCTCAGTGCTTCCTGTCATTTGACTCTCAAAGGCCCCACGCAAGATGGAGGTGGCATTCCACAGGGTTCTATACAGAGGTACATTCTTTGCCCCAGAGTGCTAATTATCCTGACAGAAGACTGACAGAGGGCTGGTTTCCTTGGAGGGAGAGTGGGGGAAAAGCAGAGTAGTGGGAAGGAGGAGGAAGAGCACAAGGCAGGCATGCAGGAAGGGGTGGCAAACGGAGGAGTAGTTGCAAGCTAGTTCTCCCAATTAAGCAAATGGCTGCCAGAATTAGCTAATATATTGCTGCTCTATATCCTTGCAACAAGAACAAGCAACTACAGGGCTGTCTGGTTCACATTAAGCTAAATTAGATACTTCTCTAGGTATTTCTGCTTTACTTGTAAACATGGCTTTTTAAGTTAGTTTCATCTCAGTTACAGGCAGCAAACAAACTCCTTTCTAGTGCGTTAGTGACCACTTTAAAAGTATAAAAACAAATCTCAAGTAAGAATTCTGAATTAATTTCATGTGACAGATTGACATACCTTTTTCATGGCATGATCTAGAAACACTCCTATCTTGGTCAGTGTAATAGTTTCATTGTTGATACGAGAATGCAAAACCTGGAACACAAAGATCGGTTTTTCCCCAAACTACTGAATAAATTTTACAGTCAAGATCTACAACGGCCATTCAACACTTGCTTCCTTACATCTTCTCTTTAGCAAAGGAATAATAAATATATTGCACTAAAAAGAGGAAGTGAACACATAACACTTAAAGCAACCAATCTCCAGAATGCACTATGAAGTTACCAGCTTGGTAGAATGCAGTAGCTCTTACAAATGAATCGTATCAAGTGACTGTTAGATTTAAAATAAATATGTGATTTCAAAGAGTAAATTAAATTTCCCATTTTGTCTGCTTTTGGTCAGCATCTGAAAGAAGTCAGACAAGTTAACCCTTTCTCCATTATTATTAGAAAGAATTTGCCCACATTTTTCAGAAGTACTGATTACCTTGAAATATCAAAATCTTTCATGATCGGAATAACATTTTAAAGTCAATAAAAAGCAGGATTTTAAACCAGAAGAGAACCAACAAAAAAACATGTCTTACTTGTCTTGCTTGATCGTCTGGCATCCTGAATTTCAAATCTAGATTAGTGTCTAGTTCCTTGACCAGTATGTTTAGAGATTCATTATTACGAGCATCAGTAATGGAAGAACAATCTGGTGCCTGTGCTTCTCCATGCTCAACAGTATCTCTTGGGATATTCAGTATTGGCTGGATTCTAGTAATAAAGAGAACCAAGACAAATTAACAGCATGTGCTGCATGTCATCATGTAGAAATACAAGAATCTGCTAAGCCTCGTACTGCAGACTTCTATGAGACATGAGATGCAGACATGAAGAACTCAAGGACCACCCCTCCCTTGAAAAGTAATTTATAAGGTCTTTAATTTCCATTTTTAAGCACAGAATAACAAGAACAATGCACAGTGCAGCAGAGATAACAGAAGGTTCTCATATTATAATAAGGATTCTATGAAGTTTAGGACTAAACAGATATATGATAAAAAAGGTTGAATTTTTTTACATGAAAACTTGATTTCAAAAACATCAAGAGGTAGCCAAATTATGTAAAAGAACATTCTAAGACGAAAACTTTTTTTCCAAAGGATGCTGCTGGATGTTTGCAGATGGGAACCTTTAACACAGGCTCAAAACTAGTATTATACTGACTAGGTAGAACAAAACAGCTTTTTTACTACCACTGTTATAATTTAAGTGACTAGGGTATTACATTGCATTGATCTATGTAAGTTAGCTATTGCAGTAGATTTATTTTATCCTATATAATAACATGACCAAGCTGATTTTCTACCTCTGTCCCAAAGGAACTAGCTGGAGTTTTCTACTCCTAATCCTTTTTTACTGTTTTCTGGTTTTCATCATTTTCTGTCATCATAACTAAAGCTAAGAGGATGTATGTAATGTACAAGAGTTAACTGTAGTTATTAAATAGATGCTCACCTCATTCTCTCTCTCAAGGTATTTTTTTTTGTTAATGTACTTCAAAAGACATTCAGACTTGTGCTTAAATCCTCATTCTGTCTGTATTTAATGTGTTCACCCTGCACTAACAGCCAAGGAAGAATCATCATGAAATTGGACCTGGCTCTTACACCAAAGACAACAATCAGGAAAATGCCTTCCTTCTGTGGAAAGGCCAGAGAAAGAGGTTTGAACACCTCTCTGCTGTTGATTACTAATTGCATCCATCCACTCCAAAAAGGAAAATACTCTTCACTCATGAAGATTTACAAATACAGCTTTTAAAAATCAACACTTGCCTGAATCCCCTGTTTTCTGGAGGCAAGAAATAAGTTGGCAGTTCTTCTGGGTCAGGAATTGTAGGGAAAGATTTCATGCATTCTGACCGCTGAGGCCAAAGAATATGCTGTTTGTCCTAAGGGGGAAAGGAATTACCTTTTAATATTTTCTCAATTTTAAATATTCTAATGAACAAGGTAATAAAAGGGATATTAAAGGGCAGTCTGAAAAAAAAGAGCAAAACAGAGATCTTTAAAACTATTATTTTTCCATCTTTTTTTTAACATCAGCAGTTGAAATTCCTATCTTAGCTGTACTACTTTACTTGCAGCAGATATTTACAGAACAACTCCCTCTGTGCTCCAATAGTTTCAAAGGATGGAAATCAGTACAGAGAAACTAGACAGATGCCTGTATGTTGAAGAAATTCAGAATGCTACATTCTCCAGTGCTGTCACACATCAAAACTGCGGCCCGAACGCTAAGAAGTTTCACATCAACAAGGAGAGGATTCACTTTCAGCCCTCCTCTGTGGAAGGGCAAAGCTCATCCTCTTCACTCACTCTGCTGGGCTCCACACTCCACACCGAAACAACAGAACGAGCCACAGGGGAAGACTGCAAGGACTGGCTGTGAACACTTTGGTTTGCGTGAAGATCCAAATTCATGGATGTCATACTAGAAGTTGAAGAGTCTTCACCAAACTAGAAACAACAGAAAGACAAATTTTAATAAAGGAGATGGTACATTCCTTGTTGAATTTCTCCAAGTTGTTCCCCCTCCCCACTCATGTAGCTAAGCCTCACTGATGAGCTGAAATGTGGGTAGCAGAAAAAAAAAAAAAGGAAATTTAAGCCTCTTGATCCACTCAGACCATGTGAGAGTAATATTCATACTGTAAATAAGTCAACAATGAAAACACAAGTGCAAATCAAGGAAAAACTGCTAAAAGGTACCAAGCAGATACTTGTAATTGACCACAAAAAATAAAATCTGTGCATCTAAATTGCACAGCTTGAAATCAGATCAGAATTGCTAAAACTCATGGCTTTCAGAATTATCTCAATAATCTGAATTTATAATTACTATAATAGGAAAAACAATCAAAGACAACAGCAAAATTAAAAATAATTAATCCTATTTCTTAAACTAGTTAAGGGGAAACTTTAGAACATACTCCACATTGCAAAATAACTGAAATCCTAATCCTTATCTTTGATTCTAAAACAGCAGAGGTGCTGCTTAGGTGGCTGTCATTCTGGATTTTCAGTATTAGTACACACCTTGCTTCCAAAACTTCTTAGTACTCTTGTACCAAATTTTCTTGGTGCAATCATAGGAAACTAAGGCTTTGGACTAAAATAAAGTTTTTAATTCAAGTAATTCTCTTTTCTAGGTAAAACAAAGCCTTTTACAAGAAACCCTCTGTATTTCTGTAGCTCACAGTCTCTCAGCTTGTATTAAAATCAAAAGGAATGAGCATTAAAATACCTTGCACTCTGGAAAAGAAAGAGACTAAGATTTCTCACTGTAATTACCACACCCAAAATGTAGTCCTTTTGTCAACCCTGAAAAAATGGAAACTATTTTGCTAATAAAGCAAATGGGATGTAACTGGAAGCAGTGGTATCAATTCACAGACAAACCTGCACATATTCCACATTCTCAAAAATGTCTCCGCGGTGATAACGAACAGGCTGATCCCACTGACAATGCAAGCTATGCTGCTGGTTGCCCAGTCTGCAAATCTGATGGTTCCCTGCAGAGCACAAAATATATTTTTATACTAGAGAAGTGTGGTTTCTGAGAAGACAAAAGACAGCACATGGTCAACCTCTCCACCCCCAGTTTGGTCAATCCTTTTTATTTACTCCATCAGCCCAGAGGAAACTCCAGCCTCAAAAGACTCAAAAAGAATTCCCCTCTTCAAGAACATACTGCAATCTCTTGTTTTAATAAGCAAAACACAAAAGCCACTCAGGGCCATCTTAATATATGAAGAAGTTATATCCTGACACTTATCTGAATATGTGCCACATTTCATTGCTTTAATGAGCATGAACACTAAAAAGTTGTACCTAATTGAGCTTCTTTTGCCATCTGTGTCTCATGAATGATGTTCCTCAAGATTTGCTCCTCCTGGATGAGCTTGTACTTGTCTAAAACATCTTGTTGCCTAAGGTAATGGTCATGCTGCTTTTGATATTCCTTTAATTCATTTAGTGTTCGCTGAAGTGATCTTGGAAATGAAACAGAGAAGATTTACTTTGAATGCTTTCTAGAACATCACCTTTTCCTACACTCTTGCACATTTTTAACTCTAGGTTTCCTAAAGTATTCTTATGCTTCACTCTATTGCATAATCAAAGAAATACAGAAATTTAAAAACAATTCTTCTTGAAATGTAAATAATTGCTGCAACAGAACTACAGAAGTTAGATTGTATGCATTGCCACTTTAGTTACCTATGCTGGGCTTCCAATTTTTGCTCAAGTTTTTGCTGACATAGGACAGCATGCTTTCTTTTTACAGCTTGCTCAAACCCTGGTTTGGCCTGTAGAGCATGATCATAACACAGGACTGAGTGGTTGTACTCTCCAAGCATCTGAAGAATGACCGAGAGAGAGAATTAGCCATTGTGCAGTAATATTTAATAAACAATACTCACTTTTTAAAGAAGCCATTAACTTAAATTTTAATTTATAGTAACAAGCAGCCGGTCATTTCTGACACTCAAGCCACTACATCTATTAAAGAAAGGCTGCAGAAGAATTTTACTAGAATTTATTTCCAGGTGCAGATAAAAGCCTTTGCTAAAAGACAAGACTTTTGAATAAAAGTATCTTGACAGACTCTTAAGCATTAAGCATGAGATGCACGTGGAGCACAAGACACACCGTAAAAGAGCAAACCAGTACAAGTCAACCCCAATAAGTAATATTTAATTTTCTTCAAGTCTTGGAAAATAAAGATTGTATTTACTGCGTATATATTTCCTAAAGTGTAATAGCTGGTAAAGAAGTCACTGTAATCCAGAGCTGCATGAACCACAATAGCTGCATCTGCAGAGAAGTGAGCCCGGTGCAAAATATTTGCCAAATTTACCAGTGCAATGTCTTTATTTTGCCTGAAAGAAGAAAATAAAAAGGGAAAAAATTGAAAACTAACATTAAAGGAAAGAAAGACTGTGTAAGAATCATCCACACGGATACATTAACTTGTCAGTCACATATTAAAACATATCGCTTGCTAGAAAAATGTCTCAACTATTTCTATGCCTAGTATAGCACACAGAGACCAAGAACAAGTAACATGGATTATTCCTTAGCATACCATCTTAGAAAACAAAACCTGTTTATTAACTAGGATAACTAGAAAAGCAATCTGAGAAGAAATCCTTATTAGCAATTCTTACCTTGAGGAAAAATGAAGGGCACGCATGGCACATTCTACTACTTGGTATGGCTCATTCTTTATTCGCCAGTAAAAAGAAGCCATGTTATAGAGTACCCAGGAAGAAGAGTTCTGCAGCAGAGAGAAACACATCAACTGTAGTAACTACTAACACATGAACTTAAAGGTTAATCAGGGTTTAATTACTATAGGATGAAAAGCTGAGCACCAAAGTTGGTGCTCAGCTGCTCTAAGCTATCCTCTTCCACTGGAAAGCTGCCATTTGGCAATAGCTTTCAGTGTTTAGGAACACTTTATTAGCAATTTTAATGTATTAAAGAAACAGAATTTCTGCATTTCAGGCAAGTAAAAATACAAAATGGAGTGAAATGAGAGGTGACAGTTTCAGCACCAGCATCTTAGCTGGAGTTCAATGAGGGTTCCTAGGACTCTCATTGCAGGAAGACATTTAAAGAAAACATACACACTTCAGTACTGTTGTTTCTTCTTTGCTCTTCAAGTACCTGTATCTTTTGTTTAAAAACTCTTATTACCCTGACAAAGCAATGAATGTGGCTTGCTAGACAACATAACTACAAAGGTCCTTAGAGATGACAGCAAGTATCTATTTACTGGCTTTGCTGATGCCTTCTCCTGCCTCTACTTGCCTATCAGAAAATGGTCTTAGTCTGCCTTTTGAAACTGAACTGTAAACCAAAAATACATGTGCAAAACTGGATCTGACTGCTTGTAAGAGGTGTATCTAAACTTGTGAGACCTTTCCAGCACTCTTTTTTGTGCATCCAGCAAGATTACAGTTTCATACCTTCATGAGCCCATCATAAATACGGTGACCTATTTCCTCTATACTTCTTCCCAGCCTCCGTGATAAGTATGTGAAGATTGGATCTTCTTTAGGTAACAGGGGTGCAGAAAGATTAACCCTTTCTTGGACACCCTAAAATAAAAATTGAATACAGGTATTTGCTGACACTTAAGAGTAGAGAAGTAGAAACAAAAGCATGACTCCGAGGAAAATGTACGGCTTGGTTATTTTACAATCTTGTCTTCCTTTCAAGACCTCTGGGAATTGATAGAACAATTTCACCTCTGACAGATAATAATATATACTATTGCAGATAGGAAAACAGTAGAAGCAGCCAAAAGCAGCCTCTGCTTCTGAGTTCTACAGGGGAAATACTCAGTTCTGGTAGCACTGTGTATCTGGCAGCTACTGATTTCACTAATGACCACTGAAGTACTTAAGTCAGGCTTGTCAGGTTACATGCACACAATGGAAGTATCCTTACACCTCCTCTTTTTCTTCCTTCCCCAAGCACAAACATACTTCTTTCAAAAATACATCCAGACCCAAGAATAGAGCTAAAAAAATTCCACTTAGTGTTTAGCTGTAAGAAAATCCTTATTTATTGATGAAAAGACTTGCAATAAAATAAATATCAAAATAGAAGCACCAAAGCTGCATCTCCATTAGAAAATCTGCTCATATAATGCTGTTGACAAAACCAGTTTTCCTACCACTTTTCTAAAGCAGCTGAACTTTGTACTAGTAGGGAACAATTATCTCATCCTCTGGGTTAGGGCTTGGCATTCAGATACCAAACAGACATTCAGGTTTGTTAGGAGCTATCAACAAAACTGCAAACAATTTTTTGATTCTGAGTCTTCATACATTTTAATGACCCTGTTCAGCACGCTCCAAATTTCAATTGAGACAATTCATAAGCTAGTAGTAGTCCCAATGAAAGCTACCAATTTGCTAATGAAATGTGTTATGAAAACAAAAGACTCAATTTTCCTAAAAATGTCCTCTAAAATAAGGCAAAAAATAACAAAAGATAAACTGTATACCTGATGGAACAGGTATAACCTCCAATATGCTTTAATCAGGGCCCAACTGTAGCTTTAAAGAAGTGTGAAACAGTCTTGGAAGATTACAATACCTTTCAACCTTGAGTGAGAACTGCCAGTAGGAGTTTTCTATTCCTCTTCCTAACGGGGAAAAATACTTACTCGCATTTGCTCACTTACCCGTAAGTGCTGAAAAGCATGAATACTGTATGGAAGATCTAGAACTTTTGTACAGTCTGGCTGCTGCAGGTCAGGAGGCACTGGGGACTTTGTGTCTATATAGTCTTCAGGGCTGAGGATGTAACAACATAACACAGCAGACAGCAGATTAAAATACTGCTGAAGTTCCTAAGAGACAGTATGGTAGCTGATAAAGAGAGTACTCTGATTTAATCAGTACAGAAATACCCTGTTTGAGCACATTAGCCCACTTCTGTTGTATTCCCAGATTTCAGTTGCATCAGGATGTCATGACTATAGGATAAAGTAAATACATTTGTCTGCTTTAGAGAAAATATCAACATTTGGATAGCCTCCAAAACGTATCAGTGTCAACCTAGTGCATCATTGCTATGATTAATGATATATCTGCCAGGCAAATGGCAATGCATGCAGACTCTTCAACTGAAACAAACAAACCAATCCCAAATACAGGTGATGAGAAGTCCAAATTAAGGCGTATGACGATAAAATTGATCTTTTCTCACTTCAAGTACTTCTGTAATTATGATTAAAAAAAGAACTAAAAGAAAACAGTCATTCCTGAAGATGAATTACCAATGAAACTGAATGTCAAGTACACTGTCTGATCATCCTTCACTTTCTAAACACATGGGACAAAATATGACCAGAAAGTTCAACAGCTTGGTAATCAATGGAATTTCATTCAAATTTAAGTCAAGACAGTTTCCACTAAAATAAATATCTAGCTCAAAACACTGAAAGCACACTCAAGCAAATTTAACCCCCTTATACATGACATATTTCACTTTAATTCACATGTCTGGTCGTATCAGTACAGACCAACAGTGGTAGAACTGGGAAGAGAAAGGAAAAGTTTCAGGGCAGGGATAGCATAGACAGTTTGGTGGAAACAGCACTTGTAGTATCTGCTCACAACTAGTGGCAGATGTTGTTTCAATTTTATTCCACAGTAACACAAAACAAAAACTGCCATCTAAAGAAAGTCAGTGCTAGCAATTTTTCACTTGTGTTTAGAGGTACTGTTGATTTTTTTTCCCATTCAGTAAAAATCTCAGAATATAAAGCACCTTATTAAAGCATCTTATTACCGGATATCTTTGCTCTCTAAGGTGATGTATGTGCCATCATACAGATCTAGGTCCCCCAGGGGCACCTTTGCTTTAATGCAGTCTGGATCTTCTTTATTATGCCTTTGTTCCAGCCCTGTGTCTCTGTCCTCATTTTCCTCTATATGAATCTTTTGAGCAACTAACTGTTTCTGTAGGGAAAAAAAGGAAACAGAAGCATATAATACCAATGAAAGCAAATGCTATAGATGCTACAATTCAAGAGTCCAACTTTTTCCTTAAAACAAAGTTCATTTGAAAAAAAATCTAAAAAATTCTCACTAAATTTTGGCAATACCTCCTTATCTTTTGTAACATCTGTAGGACATGTTTGGATTTGGATGGCATATAAATACTTTCATTAGAGATAATACAACTTGAATGAGCCCTTATTTCTCCTGTTTGCCTACAAAGTGGGCCAGTAGCATTCCAAATCCATGGTAGGCCATTTAGGAAAAGAAGAAATGGTTGCTACAAGTACATCAAATTTTTCACATTTGGCCCCCTTTTTTCCACTGGAAGACCTTATGGAATACGAGACATTGCAACAAATCATCATCATCTTAACCATTCAGTGTGCTAAGTACAACTGAACATGAGTACACGTGAATAGTACTGTACATGAATACCTGTGAAATGAGAAAATCTGCATTTTTAACTAAAGCCATACACATTTGATTACTTGCTACTGTGAAACAATAGATATATACACTGTAGCAATTTGTACAAGAACTTACAACAGGTAACTTCAGCTGAAAGTCATTTGTGTACCACATGTTGGACATTAGTAATTTCTACACCCACAACCCACGCCCCAAAAAGCTTGCAAGGATTATTCTATCCGCAGCTAAAATGTCCATCACCACAAAAAATGACTACACTCTGATGAGAAAGACTGGCTGAATACAGTCACATCAGGGGCAGTCCTGCTTATTTTCCTTTCTCCTGCTTCACCCATTCCCCTACAGCTACCTCTGGTGCTTGTCTAGCTTGCCACTTAGTTATCCCAATCAGATAAAACCAAAGGTGGCACAAGAAAGGGGTGCATGGCCAGAAAGGCTGTGAGCTGTTTGCTTAACCTAATCCCTATTACATTTAAACTTCAGTTTATCAGTTCAAAGTTCATTAAAGCCCTTTTCAAAAGGGTGGTCTCAGACCCCTTCTCAATAATAAATGGGCTTGAAGAAAAACAGAGATGATTTGCTCTGTGATCTTCTGAAATACAGTACAACAGAATCTAGTGACTTTATGCAAAAATGTTAGGATTTATGGCTAACAACAGGTAATGATACAACTGGAGACCAGTTAGGCAGACTTGAGGCAACAAATTCTTGAGATCTGAAAAACTTTTCATCCTTTCATTTCAAAAGAGAACTTTGCCAATAATAAATTATTTTTGCCATCTAAAACTATCACTATAAAGTCTATAGAAAAAAAATCTGTATTTTCAGAATTAGTTAGTACTTAAATGTTATGCTTTACCTCCAGTTCTTTGAGGTAGTTAACTGTTGTTTCTTGTCTCATTAATATTACCAAATCATGTGGGTTTCTCAAGTTCATTGGTGAATCCACCTGCAAGACATTTTAACAGTCTATCATGTAAGACATTCACCTAATTACAGTGATCTTAAAAGAAGGCAATTATGTTCATTCAATCAGTTTGTCTGTTCAGAGGTTTTCTGTCCAGTCAACATTCATAATATGTCCATTATGAAAATCCATACTTCAAACAACATTGTCATTTGAGAATCCAATTCAACCCATGCTTTAAACCCATTTTAATTTAATCAGGCACATAAGTTCTAAGCATAAGAGGCAAATAAATTTCCACAACAAACATTACTAAGAGTACTTACTGCTGAAATACTAGATACCTTAAACTGCAATCACAGAAACCTATTTTGTTTTGTAACTTTAAAATTCCTCCACCACGTCCCACAAAAGGCATAGAGTAGTTCAGCTTCAACTCCTCTCTGCAACTAATTTAACACACTGGCCTACCATTAGGACCTACTGCCTTCAGGATTAATAAGTAAAGGAACAAAATCAAAAGGGAAGCAGGTGAAGACTGAAAACTCTGTTAGAAGACCAAGCTTCCATAGCTATGCACAGGAGTTCACAGCTCCATGAAGAGGGACATTAGAGGCAAATCACAGATAAGCAGTTACACAACAGCCCCTGGCTGGGCTCAGTAAACTACAGCACTTCACCCCATGGCTGAAACACCCCAGCCTTGTGCTCACCAAACTCTGCTGCCTCACTGGGTGGGGGAAAGTCCCTAGAGTGGAGAAGGTGGTGCAGCAGCAGCTGAGCTGATGCAAGGCTCCCTTCCAGGTTTGCAGCCCTGTTTCCTCCCATGTGTCAGAGTGAGAGCAGTGCACTTCGCTGCACACCAGCTGTGGTGACCACCAGGATCTCTTGGAAGCTAACCCAAACCCAGGAGCTGAACAGAGCCTAACTCCCTCCTGGTTGTTTTGTCTGAGCTAGTAAACAAAATTAGTTCATGAAGGATTCAATGAGCATGAGAACAGAAACAAGGAAATAAAAGAGTATGCAATGACAGGATGAAAAGACAAGGTGACAAGGACAGTAACATCTCACACTTTTAATGTGACTGTTAGATGGTCTACATCAAGATGTTTTTCCTGGATCTGCTCAGTTTCCATTCAAGCTTTCAGGATACAGAACCAGCTGCTGCATGAAGATGTGAGCACTTAAACCTCTAAACAGGCTGTCCACCCCCATGACATCTGTGCAAACTTAATGACACTACAATTTAATGGAAAAGTTTGCCACACATACAGGTGCAGGAGAACCTCCTGAGCTCCACTTCTTCTTTTTTTGTCACCTTTCCAAATAACTTGGACAAATTTCTGTTACACTCTCTTATTGCAGAGAACTGCATCTCCAGCATATTTTCTGGTCATCCTAATGTGTCCTGTCAACAGATTACACCTTAGGCTGTATTCTCTTGGTTGTGAGTCAGATAAGGAGCTCAAATCTACTTTCTCTGGACTGCTGACTGTGAAGTCTACATTCACTGCGAGATTCTTTGACTGAGTAAGGACCTTGTCATCTGAGATATAAACACTTGTTCCTTTTACTAAACCCTAAGCGTGGTTTTGACCAAATTTGGCTAAGTATTCCTTTCCAAAGCAAAAGCTACAGTGCTTCTTTTAGTATGGAGCCATTTTGATGGGTGGCTACCAATACAGTTATACAAAAAACTCATTTTCTTTCTTAGAAAATGAATTCTCTTATATCACCAGATGAATATAAAATAATGGGTGCTACTGACACTAGTCCATTTTTACACTGTGAATTTGGAGATTCTGAATTCAACTGTTGCAAATAAAGGACGACCAAGTATCCACCATGATGCAGAGAAGCACAGAAAATACCATTTTAAAAAATCTAATGATTTTCTTAGTCGAAGTATTAAAGTCTACAGCATTTTATTCATGATCATATTTCCTATTTCCTCCTGTGGGCCCCACCTCACTTTGAACTGGCTGCACACAAAGCTGGAGCTATGCACTGATTGTAGCACTGGTTTATGCCTCATTTGCTAAAGAAACTACCACGGTATGTGCAAATGAATGAGAGATGAATTTGCAAAGAAAATAAGTTTCATTGTGTTTAAAGCCATTCCAAAATAGCACTGCTCATCTGACATCTAAAGACTGCTTGCATGATACCATACAGTCACAGAGGGCAAAGTCAACTATCAGCTCCACTTTCAGTGACAAACAGCATCTGGGCAGACATTTTTGGAGAAAGTTACGCAGGCATCATCAATTAGAAAATCTTATTCTGAAAGATGAAGGATCTTGGCTTATTGTTCATTCAGAAACAGAATGATACTCAGTTTTTAACTTTTGGTAAGAGAGTCTTATAAGAGGGCTGAATTTAGCATTGGAGAATTTGGAGTGGTACGTTACCAGTCCAGCGTGTGTGCGCTGACAGGAACGCAATGCAAGAAGTACCACACCCCCATCAACTATTATCTGGCAGCAGAAACCAAAGTTTCAACAAACAGACAGAAGTATCACTGAATGAATTCATGAAGTTACAGCAATCCACCAGGAAATCATCCCAGTTAAGGATATTTTCCTTTAGTCTTCAGATTTTCCCTTCCACATCTGACTCAGTTTGTCACCAGCAAATAAGTATGTTCTAGTAACAGCAGAATCCATCAGCCTAGTAGAAAGTTAAGCTAACCAGTAACACAAAGCTCCTAACACAGAATTTTAGTAGTTTCATTGGGTTTGCATGGCAAGGGGTGCCTTCTGTGAGAAGCTGCCAGAAGCTTCCCCTAAGTCTGACAGAGAAGACTTCAGCTGGCTCCAAGATGGAGTTGCTGCTGGCCAAGGCTGAGCCCACCAGTGACTGTGGTAGCACTGCTGTGACAACACATTTAAGAAGGGAAAAGAAGTTACTGTGGCCAGAAAAGAGAGAAGCTAGAATATGCAAGAGGAACAGCAATGTAGATACCAAGGTCAGTGGAGAAGGAGTGGAGAAGGTGCTCCAGGTGCCAGAGAATCCTGCAGCCTGTTGTGAAGACCACAATGAGGCAGGCTGTCCCCTGCAGCCCATCAGGGAGCAGAGATCCACATGCTGCCTAGGGGGGACCTCACACCAGAGCAGGTGGATACCCAAACGAGGTTGTGAACCTCTGGGAAGCTCACACTGGAGCAGGATTTTTGGCAAGACCTGTGGCCCTCCAGGAGATCCATGCTGGAGCAGCCTGTTCCTGAAGGATGGCATCTTGTGGGAGCTGGAACAGTTTGTGACAGCCCATGAGAAGGAACCACACTGGAGGAGTTCATGCAGGACTTCCTCCTGTGGAAGGGACGTGACATTGGAGCACAGGAAGGAGTTTTTCCTCGGAGGAGAAGGAGTTCTTTGTGGAGAAAGCTGTGGTAAAACCACTCTGTGATGAACTGACCACAATGCCCATTCCTCGTCCTCCTGTACCCCCTGGGGGAGAGCAGGTAGGGAATCAGGAATAAAGTTAAGTCCAGGAAGAAAAGAATGGGTTGGGGGAAGGTATTTTTAAGATCTGCTTGCATTTCTCATTACCCTACTCTGATCTAATTTGTAATAAATTAACTAATTTCCTCAAATCGAGTCTGTTCTGCCTGTGGTGGTAACTGGTGAGTGATCTCTCCCTGTCCTTATCCAAAGTCTTGAGCTTTCTCTTTTATTTTCTCTCCCCTGTGCAGCTGAGGAGAGGAGTGATAAAGCAGCTTTGGTGGGCACCTGGTAAGCTCTTTATTATCCCCTTCTCTGTAGTGACAGACAGATGGCTTTTGAACTGAAACTTATTCATCTCAGATCCAGTCAGCAACACTGTGAAAACTTAGTTTATTATCCAGCTTTTTACAACACCCTTCCCTGCATCAAATACATTTGCTCCACAGTGCCAGCCATTTCTACAGCAGGAAAAAGACAAAGCTGACATACTGAGCTGTCAAGAGCACCAATACTGTGTTTGCCATTGAGGGCAGTAATGACACCTCATGAAGAACACAGCAAGTTGCAAAGGTTTGCATCTGCATAACTTGCACAGAACAGATGTGAGTAGCAGCAGTGATAAAGGCAAGTGGGAAGCAGGATGTGCTGAAATCAGGAAGACACACTTGAAGCCCTGCAGGGCTTGTCACATGGATGCTCACACTTCCTTCATGCTGCTTGTGCTCAAGTTCCACCTAGCATCTTTCTGCTTTCCTGTGCAGCCACATCTCCAAGGAAAATTATACCCTGAATAAAACCATAAAATATCTCAGAACTTTCTTGTGAGCTGATGCTTATTAAAATTCCAAGAGAAGGCAACATACCCCAAAGATTTGGAAAAGCCCTCAGACCTTCACTCACCTGTCAAATAATTCTTTAGTCAGAAATACAATAATCCAAATAAAAGATATTTGATGGATACCTAGAGACTGTTCTGGATTATGCCCCTTCCCCACAACAAGACTCTAGGTAGATTTCAGAGGAATACTGGTTTCACTCAGTCTCATGTCATGCTTGTGCTCTTACAAACACCTGCCACCTTCACCCCTTCATGCAAAGTCTGTTGTGCCTCGTCACCTTATTCAGGAGTCAGATGAGTGAAAAATACACAGATATTGTGACTTATATAATCTTTTTCAAAATATAAGCAACTCTCCATAAGGCTGCTCTGGGATGAAACAGAACAGACACCAACCTACACAGCAAACACAGCCTCACGGTGTGGAGAGTGGAGACTCCTGCACTAGAACAGATGCTTTGTCCAACTTACTCATTTTTAACTGGAAGGGTTTGGCTGATGGCAAAGCACCACATTCATTTACTCTTCCTCCAAAGTGCTGAAACTGTGATACGCAAGATGAAGAGCTTGAAATGCAAGAATTTGACTTCAATTCCAACACAGCAAACAGGGGAAAAAAAGTTCTGCTGAAAAGCTTTCTTTGAACCTTTGACAGCTACTGTAGTTACACTGCAGAAAGCCTGCCAGTAAAACACTTTTAGAATAAGTCTTCTCTGTTCAACTTTGCCCAAAGGTGAAAGTTTCTTTATAAAGCACAGTTCAAATTTATTCACTGTCACAAAGTACACCAAGAACCTGATTCAGCAAGAAACACAGAGAATTTGTGTAACGAAAAAAGACATTGAGTTGAATCAAACCCTCAAGTTTTAGAGTCTCCTGTGTTATCTCCATATATCAAAGCTTCTCAGCAATCAGACTTGCAAGTTTTGCCAAACCTTCCAGCATATTTTCCCCAGTTACACTGCACCAGGAAATAAAATTTTTAAATGAGGGTCGAGGAGTGCCTCAGTCAACTATTTTTAAGTAACGCTTTTTTTAAAGTACTGTGGAAACCCCACTGTTAACTGAGGCACAGGCACATCAAAATCAGAACTGCTGTTAGTGGCTCTGCACATCCTAAAAGCATTATACTACATGCAGAAGGAAGATTATTAGAGAAAGAAGCTGGAAAACACACTGTATCAAATGATGGCATATAGAAAAATGGGCTCCCCATATCTATTTTATAGGCAGTGGATGTTTTGTCACTGTACAAAATAAAGGCAATTCCCCCTCCAACAGGCTGGAACTTCTTGCAGTCTTGAGGGGGAGCCAAGGATGTGAAAACTGGTGCTTGTCTTTTGGTATATTCTTGCTGTCTTGAGATACTTTACATTCCAACATGATGCTACATGGCATTTCTGAGGAAGCTGCAAAAAAATCTGTACAGGTTTCATTGCAAGACAAACCACAAAATTGGAAAAGAAATTTTTTGACTCATTCAAATGATAAGTAGGCAGTGTCAGAAGATAGTTGTTCCAAAGGATGTCATTGAAAAGTTCACACAGAAAAATGATGTTGAAATGAGTTTTTATATGTATCGAGCCATTTAAAAGCTTACTGTTACAGAACCTGTTAGCAAACAGCACTAGATATTTTGATATTATTAATACTAGCTGTGCTACAGGGAAAACTCAAATTTTAAACACTTGTAGCACTTCAGAAATAAAACCTAACAAAGTTGCAGTATTATTGAATAGCTCTGCTCAACTGAGATCACATAAGCTATGAACATCCTAGGTAACAGATCTAAATACATCAAAGGGAAACAAGACTTTACTTGGAACACCATGTGTCCAAAGTGTTGCTGGTCATACTTAAGGGTATAAATTTCCAACTTGCATATTCTAGGGAAGGTTTATATTCTTCAGAACCCATATGCTCAGAAGAATCAAAACAAGAGATGGAGAGATCATTCAGATTACATCTGTAATGAGCAAGTACTTTTTCTCATAAAAGCAGACCAGTTCTTGATGTCTGCTCACTGCCAAATCCTAAAAATTTCAAGTGTTCTAATATTGAAAATACTAATTATTAGACTTAAAAGATATCTAAAAAAGATTAACCCTGAGCAGTAACTTCTTCAGCAAATGAACAACAGAAAACCCATTAATTTTTTCTGTTAAACTTTGAGGGAAATTACTTTATTCAGTGGTGTATTTTAAAAGCAGGCAGGTACATGAAATAACAGTGGATTTCAGAGTCTTGCTGACTTTGCTCTTTTGGGCTTTGGTGGAGTCTTCATGCAAACATGTGCCTGGGCCAATTCCAAGGTTACCCTTCAGCTGTGAAGCTCACAATACAGGGAAGGCAATCCAGGCACCAAGTGTAAATCTCACCATAGAATAACCAGTTTTAAACAATTGATTTTTATCATCTTTTCAGATTGTCCATCCCTTATTTTAAAGGTGACAGAAAACAGGATTAGGGGCCAGGAAATCAGAATGTGAGGATCCTAAGAGAAATGGGACCTGGGAACCCACAGTGTCCAGAGGACAAAGGCTGTATGAAAACACAAGAGCTGAGGAATGAGCAGGACATGCCCACACACGGTGAGAGCCACTGCTACAGCATTCTGCACTTACAGCCTGAACTGCCTTGGTGTGTATTACCATGCTCAGCTAAATCCAGACATCTCTGCACTAAAGCTTTTCTGTCAGCAGTCAAAACCTGGCATAAGATTACCTGCTGGACTTTGGCAGCTGTGAGGGGCAAGGCCACCAGCAGCTGCAGCTCAGCAGCCCTTGGGATCTGCCTCTTACCTCCTCCACCTCAGATGCAAATCTCTGACTGCTTAGTTGAGAGCAGTGGAAGCTATTTCTCTACCACCACTCCACTGAATCAAACATTTGCATTTATGATGCCACATATAGGCTACCACAAGGCCTATTTTTATAAATTTGGATCTAGTCCTGATGTTCACAGCAACACACACATACATGGGCTGTGCTCCCCTGGGAGCAGGCAGTGCTGGTGAAGTGCAGTTCTAAATGCCCACCTGGGACAAGGACATTAAGCAACTCAGCCATTCATTATACAAAACATTCAGGTTCAAAAATTTCTTATACACTTATGTAAAGGCAGAAAATTTAAAGAGATTTTTTTTTTTTAAGCTACTATTTTTCATACCACATGAAGGCCTAGGGTCCTCTGGTGATCAAGAGAAAAGCTCTAAACCAGAACAAGTTTTCCTTTTCTTGAGGAAAACCTTACCTATGCCTCAGAACCATCCTGCTTCAGCTCATCACCCTAGGAACAGGATAACATCTCATGAACTACAGAACGTTCAAACCAACCAGCCCAGGTGCCTTTGCACATCCTCATAAGGAGGGACTGACAACTGTTTTGAGGAAGGCATGGTTCCACCTTACACACTTCAGTAAAAACGAACAATTATTTTTGTGTGTGTGGGGGGGTATTTTTGTTTCCTTGTTTTTGTTGTTAGTGTTTTTTTTGGCTGATGTTGTTGTTTAGCACACAACAGACCTGGAAGGATAAGAAGTCCAGTCAAGTAGGAGTTCATGCAACCAAGCAAACTAACCTTTAGAGTAAGGGCAAAGCAAACATTCACCTGTCATTTCCAAGATAGGACAGAGCGACTACTTAATGTATCACAGAAGATGCTTTTGTAAGCAGCAAATAGGTTTTTATTTGGCTGCACTAGAATCTCAGCCTTCCTTGGGTTTGGATGGCTGCTTTTCCTGTATTCTTTAGCACATGGACCACTGCTCTCACCTCAACCTGTTAGCATACAGGTGCACTCAGATGACAGACAGAGTAATGCATTAACTAACTCTAAAGCCACCCATGAATCCACTTGCCTTGCTGCTGCTTGAGGTGCACTTGCACTCAAATCTGCAGCCAAATGAACAACTGGTAGGTACTGTCTCCCCTCTCTGCTGCACTAAGCCAGAGTGAAGCACACTACAGCACTGCAGGAAATTCAGATGTCACATTCACGAAGCACCTGGCTGTGTTAGTTCCAAATAGGTTAGCCAGCATTGCTCTTTGACTCTCCTCTCCACATCATCTCTCATGAACTTCAAAACACATGACAACACATTAAAACTAAAACAACTTTTTGCCAACTCAGATTTCTTGCCATGGGCTCTTTGCTCCTGACAACACTTTCCCAATCCTGCTTTGGATCATCTGCCTGGAAGGTTTCTGTGCTTTGTTTAGTTTAATTATTCTGACCTAACTTCTTCAGAGTTTATAGCGGTCCACAAAAAGGCAGTCCTCTGAGTCCCCACTAGCTTGCTCAGTTTTGATCACCTCCATCAAGGCACCTCTAGAAAGACCCTACCTCTGCTCTTGTATGTCAGGTCTCTGAGCCATGGTAGCAGTAGGTGCCCACCATTAAAGCCATGAATGACTGTATTCTGCATTGCATTTAATCTGACAATTGTCTGTCCTCTCTTTATGCCGAGTTTATCTCTTCTCTTGAAGTACATTAGTATTTCTGTAGGGTGACTAGCTTCCCTACTGGCAGACAAGCACTGTCTAAAATCAGTTATATATTAGCCTGAACTTTATACTGTGAGTTGTGAAATGGCTTATAAACATGTGCACTGAGCAGATATAATCTCATTAAAGAGAGACAATTACTCAGTCCCTGGCTTTGCAAGAGCACACATTTGAAGGCAGACTCAAAGAAGAACATGAACTGATCCAGAGGATGTCTTTGATCTGAAAACCAGCTACTATAGCAACAGATACAGCTTGATGGCTTTTTTCTTGATGGCTGAGACTTTGAATTATTTTATGCACTGCTAGTAATTTGTCATTTAAAAAAGCTCACTAGAAACCTGAACAACAGTGCCTACTTAGCAAGTACTCCTGTTTACCAGGTGAGATCTTGCTGATATATGGAAAATTGTTCAGTCTGTGTTAATTTTGCCACTGCTGCCAGATTGTTGTACCACTAGGAAATCAAGTCTGAGCCAGGGTATACCTGTGGTCTTGCATCACAGAAAAGTCAATCGCACTTGAATGCTTGTAGTCTCATATTAAATGCTTGCACCCTTGCTGCACTGTAAGGAGAAACAGCTAAGAGAGATTTTAGGTTAATAATGTATAATAATCTCACCTTTCTTTCCTTAAACACATTCCAGCAACTATATTTTGTATTTAGGTCAGGATCTGTGACTCCTATCAGCTCCTCATCCACAGGTTCCGCACTTTGGTAACAAGGAAAACAAAGTTCCCAGTAGCAAACTCAAAGCTACAAGGAAGTCAGCTGTCACTGGTGCTCATCTGCATTTCCACAGATAGTGGCTCATTTAGCAGTGGGAATGTCTGGGACTTACTATCAATTAAGTTTTGCCTACATCTTAATTATATGGGCTTCATTCAGATAAACTGAAGTAGTCTAAGTGAAGACCAAGCCTGTACCTCTCTAAAACACTCGTAATCTTTGAAGATGTGTTTCAGACTTTAAGAATGCTAGTATTTCCAAAATTAAATCATATAAATGCTAATTAGTATCACCACTCTTTGCCATCAGCAGCCACTTCCAGTCAGAGACTGCTGTGCTGGAAGCATTGCAACGAGCAGTGCAAGATCCAACAAGGGCTGACCACCAGCAACATCCCTCAGGGATCAATACCAATCGTTACCAACACAACTCTTTACTACTGACAGCAATAAAAAAGAACCACAAGCTTGGTGTCCTCTGCAAACGTGGGGAAGTGTGGCCATTGCAGGGCTGCAGCAAGACAAGGTGGTGGAGAATGGTCTGACAGGGACCTAGCTCACAAAGTCAACAACAGCAGCCACAAGCCCATGGGATGAAATAGCCCCTTGCAGCAGAAAAGGCTGGGGCTGAATGAAAAACAACTTCCAGAAACGGCATTTGGGCTCTGGTGGGGAGAAAGCTGGTGGTGAGGCAGCCAACAGCACCCTGGGGTGCAGCAGCAAGGCTGGAGCCCACTGGGCAAGGGGTGTGATTGTGCCCCTCCACCAGGCATCCATGTGAAGGTGCCTGCTTCAGCTTTCTAACCTCACTTTGAGGGCCAGCAAAGCCCATTTGAGGTGGTGAGGGCCCTGGAGCACATAACATGCAGAGCTTTCCATTGCCAGTGAATCACAGAGTCTCTCAAGCTGGAATGGACCCACGAGTTCTCATGACATGTAACAACTTAATGAAAATATTCTGAAAAATTAAAGCAAAGGAATGCTCTGCAGTGAAGTTGGAGGCTTTTGTCCTGTTAATAAGTTCTTGGAATTAGGAGGAGAGCTTAAGTATTTTGGAATATTGTGGTTCTACCAATGAACTGATAAATCCCTTATGAATCCTCCAAGTGCTGCTGAGAGGTGCTTGAGCTCGGACACATTTGGTGCTGTGAACACTTCACCAGGGAGCCTGTTCCAGTGACCGACCACCCTGTCTGCAAAGACCTTTTCCTCATGTCCAGTCTCAACTTTCCCTAGCACAGCTTCACTCCATTTCCTCGTGTCCTCTCACCAGTCACCAGAGAGAGGAGATCAGCACCTGCCCCTCCATTGCCTTGCTTGAGGAAGTTGTAGGCTTGGATGAGGTCTCCTCAGAACTAAGCTGAACGAGCTGAGTGACCTCAGCTGCTTCTCGTAAAAAGAACCTTGAGAGTTTCCATCCTCCTGGTTGCTCTCCTCTGGGAGGGCACACAGTCTATAAGTTTAATGTCCTTATCCTGAGGCACCCAAAACTGCACGCAGTACTCAAGGTGTGACTGCGGCAGTGCAGTGCAGAGTGGGACAATTCCTGCCTGTCGCTGGACAGGGGAGACTGCTGCTTTTGCTATTAACTATTGAACCACTGCTACATTTTGGCACTTTAAAAAACATTGAAGTTCACCAAAAAACTTGTCCAGGGATTCCCCAAAACACAAGTAAGTGGAACAAATGAAATTCAGAGGTGCCATGCAGAGTTGGCAATAGCAATAACCACAAATTTAAATATCATTTTTATGAGAGCCAGGGACATGACAGTAACAGATGCCAAAATGCATCTAATTACAAAAAACTCACTGGACAATTCACAGCACTACATTCCAGGTACTGAAGAATCTGGCTCCTCACAGTCTAAGTAATAACATATTTATAATTGGAATTTCCTTGCTGGGAATAGGTGAATTAATTTTGACCATGCAAGTAAGAGAAGTTATTCCACAGATACTGTTTTCTCACCTCCAGGCTTTGAGAACTTGACAGAGGTAATATGGGAATGTCCCTGTTTACAAAGCATTTGGAACTGTAATAGAAAAGACTAATGTATAGCAGTGGTACAGTGGAAGCTTCTAGCTGTAACACCAGTTAGCTGACATCATGAAATGCCATTCCTTAAAATAAGTAATGAATTTAGCTAACAAAATTTTCAAGCCATTTTATCTAATTGGATTTTTTCCAAGTCACAGCTGCATTTCATGCAATAATCAATATCAACACCTGGCCCAAATTTTATAATATACACTCAGTATACACACACAGATGCTTCCAGACCGTTATTATACACTTGCACCACTTCCCTCACTGTGTTAAGTGGAGAAAGATTAGATAGCACTCTCATCTCTGGAAGTGTTGTCATTAATTCATTTATTATTAACGAGGGTGTTAGAGTGCCTGGATCCACCCAGACAGCCGAACTGCCCGAGAACCATAAAGACAGCAGGAGTTTCCTGCAGGGAAAGGTCTGCTCCACCTGAGGACCTCAATGCATTTCGACAGGAAAACCCGACTAAAAACCCTCACAAGTGGAAGCTGATGATGGACATTCACGTCTCCACTCTTTTGTACAGGGGGAAGGCCACAGCACTTGCTACAGCAATCAACTCTTCCACTCCAGAGCGAAACGGGCAGTTCTGACACAAAAGTAAATTTCTGGTACTGCTCCCTTTCCAACGAAGAGGAAGGAAAGCAACTAAGAAAAAGCCTAAACATGAGATACAGATCGACTCCTTCAAGCCGCTTAGCGAACGTGAGGCACAGCCCATTATCAAAACAAGGCATTCTCACTAAACCCACGGGGTGTGCGTGTGCTCCTGCACCGAGCATACACGCCGCCGTTTCTCTTTTCTACTTCCAGCAGGAAGGAAAAGCGGCCGGGTCGGGTGCGGCTGGATGTGAAAAATCGCAAACTCACTGACATCTCCTCTCCCCGGCGAGGAGCCCGGGGGTGCCCGGGGCCGGCCCCGCTCGGGGCCCGGTTGCGGGCCGGGGCCGCGGTACCGCTGCTTTCGCCACCAAAGCAGGACCCGGCCTCGTGCCGGAGGCTCCCCGGGAGCGGCCCCTAGGCACGAACCGCGGCTGCTCCAAACACAGTTCCAGCCGAAATCCATCCTCGGCTCACCCCGACCCACCGGCCACCCCTCCCCACCGCCTCGCTCCGGGGCTCCGGCGGATTCGAGCCACGTTTCACAAGCGACGCCAGCTCGCCGCGGGAGCCTCCCGTGCCGGGGCCGCGGGAGCGACCGGCACCGCCGGCCGGCTGCTGCAGCGGCTGCGGGAACAGGCAGGGCTTCGCAGCGGGCCGAGGAGCCCCGTGCCCGCGCCGCACAGCTCGGGGCAGAGCGGGGCTGTGGGTGAGCGGAGGCGCGGACAGGGGCTCTCCGTGCCTCCGCAGCCGGGTGGGCAGCGCCCCGCGTCCCTCGGGCCGCTCACCTGCTGCTGGATCTTCCCGTCCTCGGTGACCACCCAGTGGGTGGTGGCAGCGNGCAGCGCTGGGCTGAGGGGCGGCACAGCAGCGGGGCCGCGGCCCTGGAGCACCGTTACTGCACCGCTCACCGACTGCCCCGCGCGGGGAGCCGGGTCCGGCCAACGGCGCCTTCCCGCACCCCTGGCAGCCGCCGGTAACGGCGGAGCTGCTGTCCCGAGCACAAGGCCGGCGTTAAATGCCAGCAAGCGCCGTGTGGCGACACGCTGAAGGCTTCAATTTAAAAGAGATAATTTTTGTCCGGGGCACGCTGGAACATTTGCCACGACGGCTCGAGGGAACGACTTCGTGCCCGGCGCAAACCAAGCCGTACCTGCAGCCGTGCACACAGTTAGTGCCAGCCCTCCCAGGAGCTGGGCGGAGAGAGCTCTGAAGGACACATCGCGCCTTTTCCCTTCTAATGCTTTTCAGTTACACAGCAAAACCTGAACGTTCCCTTTCCTGTTCTAGTTGACAGTAAATACCTACCCAGCAGTGAGAGCCTGTTTCCCCAGTATGGAGAGAAATCTAAAAGCTGCCGTGTTCAAATTTTGTTCTGTTCGATCCTTCTGCAGTTCTTCTTCTTGGGAACATCAAACTTCCCAGCGCCTATTAAACAGCAATATTCGTTCGCAACTCAAACTCAGTAAGTAGAAGCAACAAGTTTACAAAATGGTGCGTCAGCGGTTCAACAGATTTTGTTTCTAAAAGCCTAGAGAAAAGATCACACAAGTATGATAGTCCCTTACTGCTGCCAGTTTTCAAATCAGGCGTATTGCAGATTCCATAAAAAACCCTAGGCTGCCCTTCCAAGTGGCTCTTGCTCTATCGTGTCAGGAAAATTCACAAACGCCAGAGGTTTATCCCCAAAAAGGAGACAGAGGAGTCCTGCAGCTTTATTGCAGTAAAAGGAGAGTGCCCTGGGGCACACACCCGCGGGGTTTTCTCTCTCAGGGTTTTGGAAGGCGCAGCCTCCTTTTATCCTGAACTCCCGGCCGCGTGGTGCCCCGCTCCTTTCCCCACTGCCTGAGGTACCAGGAAGGTACAGCTTCCCGAACCGCCTGCCACTTATTCCCCCCTGAACCTACTATTTTACCCCAAAGTTCAGAAACTCAGGTTTGTGCAGACCCTTGTCTGTGTCAGGAGCCGAGCTGTCTGGGCTCTGCAACAAACCTGCTGCCCAAAGTTAGGAGAGACACTGGGGCCCATTTCAGAGACGTTCACACCCACACCTTCACCCATCAAATTGTTTGTAGACATTGGCTTTCCTCTCATAAGCTACTAACAAACTGTATCACGCTGTCAACACTGAGCAGTTTGAGTAAGACAGTGACTGACTCCTTTTCACCAAATTTCCAAGTAACATGCAGCTTTTGCTGAATATTTAAATTCCCCCTCAAAATTCTGCATTTGAAAGTTGAATTACTTAAAACTTCAAACAGTTAATGCAGTCTTATTATGATCCATTCCTTAGTGGCAAAGAGCTTTCTGCATCTACAGCAATCTAAGGAGTAACTGAGCTACAACAAAAAGGTACCACAGAACTTCTTTTACTAAGGTGACACAATGCTGCAGAGTAACTGTGAAACAATGAGCCAAACAAAATTACAAAATGAATTTATTCCAAAGCTGTAAGGGAACATTTACAATTCAACAAGATGGTAAACAGGTGTTTCCACGAGAACTCACTGTGTTAAAATTAGATAGGAAACTGGGGAGAAAGAATCTAACTACTTCTGAGGCCACAAGAATTTTGCACATCACCTCTGAAATACAGGAGTCACACAAAGAAAACTCACTCAAAATTAAGTGAGAAAAGAAGCTGCTAGTACCTAGTTACTAGTCTAAATACAAGCTATGTTTAGGCTTTGGGATTACATTATTAAATCCCCTCAAAATACCAATTATAGCCGCAAGTGCAAAATGTCTTGTCTTTTTTCCCTCCCAATAGAAGCTTATTACATATCTAGTGCCTATTTTCAGAATGACATTTTGACCTCACAAATTTCTCCTTCAAAGTTTTTAGCCAAGTTCCGTGGTTTTAATGCCAAATCAGAGTTTAGCAGCTGGCACGTAATGAGAAATACAAAGTCAGCTCACATGTCCTGGAATGTCCAAAGTTTCCTACCTACTGTTCCAGAATTAAGCAAAAACAGACTTTGAATTTAGCATCCCCAACGATGTTTCTAACTTTGACATAATTTTGGTATTCTGGCCTTCTGATTGTAGTGATAAATATCAAAGTGTTTTAATGAAAACACCTGAATCAGATTCACAAGCAAATACAAATGGAACTAGGGTGCGGAGACATCACCTTTTGTGAATATCGCTCGGCAAAAAAAAAAAGAGGATAAGAAGATTATTCACTCTTCTAAAGCCTAAGGTATTTTACATCAACATGCTCTGGAACACTTAATTAAAATTATTTTCCTGTTTTGTCTTCTTTTTACTATATACTAATTCCTTACAATGTTCAATGACCTGAGAAGTTAAAGTTTTGAGTGGTGAGAATAAAAAAAAAAGCAGCATTGTGCTCTTAAATTGTATTTTGTGGTTGCACACCAGTAAATAAAAATCTCAAGTTGCTATGGAAAAAAATAGCATGGAATTGTTAACTTTTCCACCTGAATCGAACTACGTATCTGGAATTTTTCAATGTTACCCAAAATACAATTTTATTTATATATATTTTTAAATGCAACTATTGGTTAAAAAAAAGAACCAAAACACACACACACAAATCACAAAACAAGAAAAACCAACCAACCAACCCACCCTCAAGTGCCAACTAATCCAGAAATCTGCATAAAACAGAAAAGAGCCAGAAACTCCTGTGCTCCAGCTCCAGCCTATGAAGCTTAATCACTGCATCAGTCTTTACCCATTCCTGAAATAATTTGTCATTTATTGTTTTGGTTTTTTTAATGCTATTCATTTACTGAGATTTCACGGCATAACTATATGCACATATTCATATTAAACATTAAAATTAATTTTCAAAACATCACTTTTGTATTACAATGCACGGAGAAGAGTAAGATGTGCAAACCAAAAAAGCCACATTCTCCACATCTCTAAGTAAGAAGATTGCTTCATGCTACAAGCAGAACAGATTTTCAGCCATGTTGCAAACTTTAAAAAACCAGCATGTATTTCATTCAATTCAGTTAAAGAAAGTAAATCAAAGCAAATTTAACAATGGTACTCTTCTCCACATATTGCAAAATATGGTTACAGATGAGGAAAGGATTACTTCAGCTGCTAAGCTTATCTAACACATATCTCTGTTGTCATGCCTTTCCTGTCCATTACTTAATACATAAACTCAATTATATAATTTCAGTTATGCAGTAGCTGACTTTTAGGTTAATATACAAACTATCAAGATGCAGCTTTTGATGAAACATCTATGCTCTTTTCCAATTTTGAATCCTGAAGACACTTCAAAAGTAAGAACCCAAAACTGCTGACTGTAAGCATCCAAAAATACAGTTGTAGTTTCACTATGGACAAGTTGTAGTCCGTTAGAAAAGTAGATCATACATACAAAGGTATAAAGAACATTTAAGTCAGTCTCAATGGAAGGCAGTCCTTGAAGAAAACAATGCTCCAAGCAAACTTGCTGAGTAGCACTTTCACTTTAGCCCTTCAGGGGCATGGAAGATCTAGCAGTCTTCTCAGTAGATTCTTCCTCGGCTGCGATTGCCACGTCCTCCCCAGCCTCTTCCTCGTCCACCCCGGAAACCACCTCTTTGCTCTGAAAAAGAGTCAAAACTTTTCAGGCAGGTTTTATGCTGTACACAGATCCAAACTGAATACAGGATCTGGAGGTACTGAAGGGTAACTTCAGTCTCTGAGGCTATCCCTGCTTATGGACCATGAGATTGCTGAGTTATTTTCTGATGGAAAATGGACCCCACTAATTTTAAAAGGAGGTCAGGAGAACGAGCCCATCCAAATTAAGTGCAGCCTTTCTGCATACTAATACTGTGATACATAACTGTCCCTGTAATTTAGGACTGTATTTGGGCCAATCCATCACCACAGAATTGAAAACTGGCTGCCTAGCTCTTCCTCCTTTTCAATAATACAATGTAAACCTTGAGGTGTCAGTCTGACTTGCTACTAGTGATTTTATAAAACTATGGAAAACCAGAACTTTGTCTTTTTATCTGTCCTTTCCTATCCTTATATTATTGCCAGCATATTATTTTTTTATATATAATATTCTTTTTTCTGGGGCTGATATCATCATTCAGTTACTAATCCTAGCTAGAGATGGATACCACACAAACTATTTGCATACTGTCAACTGTTTTTCCTTTCTCTTTGTTAAGAACAAATCTGATCACAGCAAAAAATCCCCAACAACACAAGCCCTAATAAGTTTATACAGTTTCTTTGGATTTGTTTGAAGATGTACCAAACCCTCATTTCCCTTTCATTACTTCTCTTCATTTACAGTCTTAAAATACAGTTTATATAAATCTACAGAGAGAACTGCATGCTGGTTTTAAAGGCTACAGAAATCAGACTGACAAGGCTGAAGCACCTCACTAAACAAGAAACAGTAACAAGCAATAAAACATTTCTGGTTGAAAGGTCTCCGGTCTTTAGACCTGCAGGATTATAAGCTTATCTTAGAAGACACAGGTGCATCACCTGCAGTCTAGAATAAGAAATTTGCAGATGGTATTATCTCTTCTCTTTGCTTTATATACCCACCAAAGCTTTATAATAGTTTTTCAACCCGTGGGTGTGGGTGACAATTTGTCAGACTTTACTTGCCAGAGGCAGGACCAATAGGCCTACAGGAAAGACAGGAACGGGCTGCTGCCATTGCTGGGCCTATTCATCCAGTCTGCAACTGCTTTTGTGCTTCACCCAAAAATATGACTCGCAGAAAGGCAGATTCAGTGTGACTGGAAGTACGAGGACATAACTGTCTGCATGCACAATGAACCTGGCATTTCTCAGAACTTCTGGATCAGCTCTGCAACATCAGCAGTGGCTGTAATAGGAATGCAGCACAGGTCCAGTCATATGACAGGAGGTGACCCAGCTCTGCCATTTGCTGCAACTGGCCTGTTTAATGGGAAACTGGTACACTGTGTGTCATAACAGAGAACACAACAGTTCAATTACTAACTCTAGGTATGATAACACTACTAAAACTAACTTGCAAATGACCTAAGTCATAGGCTGGTAACATTCAAACGGTGCAACACATCAACAGCGAGGAACCGACCACCACAAACAAAAATTCATGACAGTACTATTTGATCTTCCATGAATGTGATATTTATTTGCCCCACCCCAAGACAAAACTGTCACTAAACAAAGTTCTTCCAAGCTGCCTAACTTACCATAAGAAAAACTACCCAGGTTACTGCTGTATTTTCCACTGGGAGGATTATATATTTGCCTGGCATCCCTTTTTGGTCCTGCTGAAGCTTTCTTTGGGGGTGAACTTGAGGTTGTATCTTCACTTGCTCTTTTTTGACTGACAGAAGAAAACAAAAACATATCATTACACCCCTGTGGTGACAAGTACAGTAATAGTAGGTCAGCCACAAAGATTAACCACTGGAAGCCAGCAGCAGCCAATGATGATGCCCTGAATAACAGTATCTCAAAAGAGCCTCCAGTTGATTGTCTTTAGTATCCCTAAAGCAAGACTAAGAGCATCTCTCCACAGCCACAGGATGGGTGTTATTTTTGATGTGAAACTTTTAGTTCACATGCTGCCTGTATTGTACAGACACAGCTTAATTTTTACTGTTTACAAAATAAACCCCACTGTTTTCCTTTCATTGTATGAAGAACTCTTACCTTGCATCTGCCTTCTGTACTGGTTTCCAGGACAATGTAACTGTACTTTTGTAAGAAGGAGGAATGTGGAAGAGATCCTATGGATGCAGAATTGGACAGTTTATTCTACAGTTAAACTCATGTTGATTGCACTTCAAAATTTTAGCTACTTACTGAGACTCCAGAACAACCACTACTTTCTAATAATTTTAAATCCTTTAGTCCCATGGCAGAGAGAGAAGACAGTAGTGTACTGCCTTATCCAGCTGCCTTTACTAGGACATTCAAGTATGACTTATCTTAGCAGAATAGTGTCTTACACTGACCAAACACAGAATCAGAGACTAGTTTGGGTTGGAAGGGATGTTTAAACACCATCTACTTCAATGACCCTGCAATGAGCAGGGACATCTTCTACTAGATCAGGTTGCTCAGACCCTCATCTAATCCAGCCTTGAATGTTTCAGGGAATGGGGCATCTACAGAGAAAGCACAGGCTTTCTCTCCTTCCCTGTGCACATCAAGCATCTTACAATGAACTACAGTGGCTCCTGCTGGAAGACATCTGATATCCATATGATGGTACAAGACAGGCTTCTCAATATGGTGGGCCAAGTTTTTGGTTTATTGTGGTGAGTGAAAGTGAAGAAAGAGAGGAAAAGGGGGTTAGAAGAAATCAGAATGGTTTCATGGGCTCCAGATCAAAGTCTCTTTCTTGTAACCCATCTCTTCTAGGCTTTTTGGAGAAACAGGTTCTGTACAGAAGCTTGCTTTGCCTCCTCCCTCCTTTATATCTCCTTGCACTTCTTTGAACTATTCCGTACTCCTCACTGACACTGCAGGAAAGGGAAATGACAAGAAAATCCAGAGACCCCTAAAGAAGCAAGGTGGTCTTTTCCTGGGGACAACTAGTGCTGCAAGAAAGTGTGTCCACACTCTATCCCGAGACAATTAGCAGCAAAAGCTAAGCTGATTGCAGGATCACCAAGATCCACTTCTCTTCAGAAAAAGCAAAGCAGCACCAACTCTGAGCTGGCTACCACCAACTAACACAATATACAATAACATAATAAAACTTGGTTCAATTCTATTCCTTTCTTCTGCATAGGTTACTCTGCAGTGGGAACTTAGTCTTTCATAATGTGAGGACTTACCTTGATTAAAACATTAATGTTATTGGTTATTTTCAAGGCAACCACTTTAATCTTGTTCTGTAAAAAAAAAAATAGACACCAATGAGCATGTAGCAGCTTTATGCCAACCTCATTTCATGAAGTCATAACATTAAACTCACTGCTCTTCCTAGTGAATTGCTATAGTAACAGTGATAGTGAAAGGTGTGTACACTTCCAAGTTTTTATCACAGCTGCTTTTAAGGTTCTTGTAGTTTCACACTAACTAGTTGCTTTTAATGTTCCCGTGTAGCTCCCACTGCGGTTTTTTTTGCTCAACATATGAAGACTTCCCCTTCAAAACAAAGCACAGAGCACAATTAAACCAAATACACGTGGCTGCAGCGAGCAACTAGAAGTCGAAACTAGATCATTTTCACTTGCAAAATGTAGCATAAGGTTATTACTGCACTTGCAATAATGTTAGTACTATTATTCCCTTAATCTATTTGCATACTTAAAACTGCAGCCTATTAATATGTGCCAATGGTTCTTTCAGTAGGCTCAATTAGACAAATCTGAATTCCTGAACAATTCTTACCTCCTCTGTTTTTAAAGCTTCTCCTGTTTTTCCTTGAAGTGCCAGACGAAGCTGTCGAATGTACACCTGCAACCCTCGAGCAAAATACTGTAGCCTAAAACATTGAAAAGCAATCCCTTAGTAAAATTTACATAGTCCTGGAGAAATAAAAGTATAAGCAAAGGGAAGCTGTAATCTTGTTTCTTCCCCTTTAGGAAAAATGCTCAAAGTAAGTCTTCCATCAATCTGATTTGTGCTTCTTTAGCATCCAGACAATAACTCACACTTTCATAGAGTCAGAAAATTATAAAGGTTAGAAGAGACCTACAGGATCAGCTAGCACAACTGTCACACCTAAACCATACCCCGCAAGTGCCACACCCAGATGCCTCTTGAACACTTCCTGAGACAGTGATTCCACTACCTCCCTGGGCAACTTATTCCAGTGCCCAACCACTCCTCCAGTTAAGTTTTTGATCCAGCATCTAATCTGATCCTTTCCTGGTGCAACATAAGGCCATTTCCTCATCCTTTCAATAGAGACATGGCAAAAGAGACTGACTCCCACCTCACTACAACCTCCAGTCAGGGCAATGAGGTCCCCGCTGAGCCTCCTTTTCTCCAGACTAAACAGCCCCTACTCCCTCAGCCATTCCTCATCAGACTCGTGCTCCAGATCTTTCCCCAGCTCCACTGCCCTTCCCTGGACACACTCCAGCACCTCAATGTCCTTTTTGAAGTGACGGTCCTGAAACTAGCTATAGCATTCAAAGTGAGACATCACCAGTGTTGAGTACAGGGGGACAATCACTGTCCTGGTCCTGCTGGCCACGTTATTCTTGATACAGGTCTGGATGCCATGGGCCTTCTTGGCCACCTGGGCACGCTGCTGGCTCATACCCAGCTGGCTGTCAACCAGCGCCTCCAAGCCCCTTTCTGCTGATCAGCTCTTAAGTCACTCCGGCCCCAGGCTGCAGTGCTACATGGGGTTGTTGTGACCCAACTGCAGGACCCAACACTCCACCTTGTTAAATCTCATGCAGTTGTCCTCAGCCCATTGACTCAGCCTGTCCAAAACCCTCTGCAGTGCCTTCCTACCTTTCAGCTGATCAACACTCCCACTCAACTTGGTGTTGCCCACAAACTTACTGAGGATGCAACCAATCTCCTCATTCAAATAACTGATAAAGATGTTGAACAGGATGGGCCCCAGAACTGAGCCCTGGGGAACTCCAGTAACGCTTTTTAACAAACACCTTGTAACAGAACATTAACACTTGCCTCCAAATCATTACCTGATTTTGAAGTCTTTCAATTTCTCTGCATTCAGCTTGGCTGTCAGGAAGTCTGGAAGTTTACGACCCAGTTGATGGAAGCTATACAATAAACACTCCACATAACTGAATTGCAACTTGGGCTCTTCATTGCCAGCATTTTCCCCATTTTCTGCTTCCTCTGGTGGAAGGGGCATATACTCCTGAAGAACCAAAAGGAAAACAAATGCATGAGACACATTTATGCTGACTGACTACACTTTGACAGTGTTTATTGGATGGCATATCTGTGCTGACAATTTAAGAAGTACCCACCATCTCTATAGTAATGGATGAACTACTGAATAAAGTCCTGGTGCAGGTGGTTTATCTACACTTTTGTGGCTTGACTCAAGAGAAAATACTGTGGTGGCAGTACTAGCACAGGAAACAACAATGTACTGCACCAATACTTCTGAAATAGTACTGAATTTGCTTAGAATTGTCCGTGCAGATACAATGTTTAATGACATCAACGTGAGTCTCTCATGACTATGAAATTTAAAAAGAAGAAACACACGAGTTTACTGGATTAAAAACATTATTCAGGTAATAGCTATCTACAAAGGCATGAAACTGCAAAATTATGTTCAACCTTCTATGAATGGACAGGACTATCTCTGAAATAGCCACTTAAGAAAAAGGATAAAGAGATGAACACATAAAAATAACTTGCTTTGATGAAAACTTAATTTCTTAGTGTTTTACATGAATAAAAATTGAATTAGTCTTACCAGTAATTTATCAAACAGCTTCTTCAAATTTGATTCAAGCTTTTCCATATCACCACAAAATGAACTCATTTCAGCAAGAAGCTTCAAAACCTACACATAAGGATAGCCAGGTTTTTGTGTTAACTGAAAGTACACAACCTTAACATTCAACCTAAAATCGATTATCACATCACTATGGCTGGCACAGTAGAGGCCAACTATTACAACTAAACCCCTCCCAAAACAGCAGGAAGGAATACAAGGGAGAACATGCCTAATTTGTTTTTCCTGTCTGTAAAGAGAAACACAGGTTTGTTTGTCTAATCCCAACAAGCATTAGTCAACAAGTAAACAAAACTGCGCACAGCCCACCTTCAAGTGAGAGCCACAGAGATCTAACTGAAGTCACAGCACTGATTAATGTAAACAAAATTACAGACATTAAGCCACTCCCTTAGGAGGCTAAATTAGCACAAACTATGCAACCATCATTTCAGTAAATGCTATGTGCTTAAAAAAAATTGAGAGTAATATAAAAATGATTACACTGATCTACTTATTCTACCTTGCTTCAAAAGCTTGGGACAGATGACACATGCTTTAAAAGGCAGTGCTCAGTCATGCCTCAATAGAGCAAATGTTTTTTCTAGTGCAGCTACTTTTCCTACAAGCCAAGAAATGAAAACTACTTGAGAAAAGAGCTTGTGATTTTTAAAATAGCTGTTTTTATCTAGGATGGTTATTTTTCACTCAAAGACATTTTAGCTTTGGCTTACCTCTAACTGGATATCAAGACCCTCCACTAGAGTAGTCAAAGAGCTGAGGTTTGGCAGAACATGCTCACAGAAATAAGTAACAAATTTTGTGGAATGAACATTTTTCTGAAAAAAAAACCAAACAAACAAACCCACAAACAAACCATCACACATTATTCATGTTACTCTAGAGTCTGAAGGAGCTAAATGTTTTTCTCCCATCACCCCTCCACCCTTATAAATGTCTGCCTTGCAGCTGTACCTTAAAGCTTTATTAAACTTCCCTCTTATTCCTAAGACAGAGACCTCCTTGCAGGTAGCCTAAATTCAAGGAATGTCCACAACAGCAGCTGAAAAGATTGCTTGCAACCCAGGAATAGCCCTTAAGCTCTGCAATTGCCTGGCACTAGACTTGAAATAATCGAATTCATACAAAATAACGTGAGAATCTTGTCATAAGTCACTGTAACATCATAAATTTGAAAAGAGAAGAGAAAAACACAAGGTATCTTTGTACTTGGAAGCTTTAAGGATGTCTTCCAACGTTTGGATACATTAGAGGTTAAAGGTGGAGAAATACTGATTTGTGGTCTTTCAAACATAATCATTGGGAACACCAAAGCCAAGCTCCAGCCATTAACTTTCCTCAATACTCCCCATGCAAAGCAAACAAATACATACTGAGAACAATGGCACTGCCTGTCGAGTGCACTGCAGAAGCCTGTCCACACAGTCCGTGTCTGATGGATTGAACGTTTGCTCCAGGTCAGCCTGTTCAGCTACCAGCTCCACCAGTTGTTGCCTCCCACTGACTGTCTGTAAGCTTTTTAATCCAGACAATATTTTCATGAACAGAACAAATTCCTCGCCTGTCACATCTTCCAGAACCTTAACAGAAAAACGGAAAACATATTTCTGTGGTGGCAATTTGAAAACCTCCAAGTCAAACCTACTTTGAAAAGGTAAAGTATGCAAATATTCAGCATTTAAATTTAGCATTTAGTTATTTAAAATCACAAGTTTGAAGGAACACAAGAAAGCATTCAGTATAATTGAATGCACCTACAAATTAAAGCAACTATCATCAAGTTGTGCATAGGAAGCAGTTTTTCTTAACTCTAAATTAAGAACAAACTCCTATCTTACAAAAATCAAATGCTTCAGGCAGAATAAATGTTAAACAAGTATTTACTCATTACTGGTTGTTTTAAAACTTTCTGCATTGTTTTCAGCTTGGGGAATGCACAGAAATCTCCTAAGATTCCACAAAGACAAATGCCAGGTCCTGCACCTGGGATGATCCAACTTCCCTGCATCAGCACATGTAGGGGGCTGACTGGCTGGGGAGCTGCTCTGCTGAGAAGACTGAGGGTTCGGGGAGACAGCAGGCTAAACACAAGTGACAGCGCCATTCCTTGGGTGACAAGCAGTGTTCTGGGCTAAGGACAAGACTAAGGGAAACAAAGGCACAGAGGACTGACATATCCTTGGCTGGACCCTCATCTGACCAAACCTGGAATACTGCACCTAGCGTTGGGCTCTCCTGTATGAAGAAGTGCTTGATAAACTTTAGGAAGGCAAATCAACAAGGTGATGTGTGTCTAGAGCACATGAGCTGTGAGGAGAACCTAAAGCCATCAGGCTTCATCAGCCTAAAGGAAGAGCTGTATGTGGGTGTGGTAAACTGACTTATCTTCCAACACTTCAGAGCAAGACACCACCCATAGCAGCCAGGTCCTCTGATGAGGTGGACATGGTCAGAATGAAACAATGACACAAAACTAAAATGGGAGGTTTCAACGGGATAGAGGGAAAAAAAATCTGTTGAGGACAATTGAACATTGAAGCTGGTTGCCCAGAGAGTATAGGAACTCTGCTTCATTAGAGGTTTTCAAAACCCAGCTGGAAAAAGCACCAAGAAGTCTGATCAGAATTCAGCTGAGCATGATTCACTGAGCTGATCAATCTCTCAAAGACCCTTTCCAATGTGAATGATTGGATTCAATTCTAATCAAAGTCACTCTCAGAAAATTAGAAGAGCCATGATTTTAACATCACCACAAAAAAATGCTGCAAACTTTGGAGTGTATCAGAATAGTAGTAAGTACAAGATCATGTTTGTACAATGCTTAAACAGATCTCCAAAGCAACACCAATGATAGGGGATGGTTTAACAATACTTGAGTTTGAACTAAAATCAGACACTCACCTTCTTTGATTCAGTCAATATGAACTCCTCCACCTCCTTTGTCATCACTTCCTCTGGTAAGGTTTTCAGTTTTGTAGAAAGGAACTTAATGGCTCTCTCTCTCACAATATCCTCTCCCTGAAGAATCTGACTGAATAAACCTCCCAAAGTACCTGAATGGAGAATAAATTGGGTAACGTAAATTATTTTAGAAGTTATGACCTGGACCTTTTATGCAGAAGAAGGAAGTTCCCTCTTTTAAGATTCCATGACACATTTTAAAATAACTGCTATACTAACTTTTAAAAAAAATTACAATTTTCATGTATCTATATGATATAAAAATTCACACTCTTTTATTAGTCTGCATAAATCAGATCCACAGTTATTAAGTTCAGTACTGTTTGCAAAACCAAACAATTAGTGTGTGTCTCACTTTTGCACTGTACTAAGAAGACACAAAATTGAGTCCTGTTCTCATCCTACTGCAGACTGGGAAGTATTAATAAAAGCCATGTCTAGGAAAACGTGTCCTTTACCTTTAGCATCCATCTTAAATATACTGAGCAGGGCATTGTTCACCAAATTGAATTCTGCAGAATCATCTGGAGAGAGGAAAAAAATTAAAATACATACACTCGAAATGGAAAGGTAAGAGCAGAAAATCAAAGATGGCTAATACTGCACAAGAAGTAGTCTGTCCTCAGCATTTACCTATAAACAACATAACCCGTATTTTTAAAAACTATTAGGCTGAGGAAATTCAAAGCCATGATTATGGAAGTTGGAAGCAAAAAAAAAAAAAAAAAAAAGCTATTTGTCACTTTCGTCTCACTGCCAAAACTAAACATTAAAACTTAAAGGGACTGAAAACTTGAAGGGAGGTTATTAATCTATATATTTAGCTATTTTAATAAACAAGCTTTCACCTAATTAATGTAAAATACATAGATATTTATTTTTAAACTCTTAATTAATCTACAGCATTTCTATGTGGCAGGAACTATTTCTCTCTTAAATAGAGAAATGCATAAATCTCAAAAAACCCAAACCAAAACCTATCTTCTTGAGAAACCCAGAGTCTTAACCATGCAGTTTTCAACAGAAGTTTGAACACCCTATATTTAACACTTTATAAATTAGTGAGATTAAATGTGTATTAAATTCTGAATTTACCCCCAAAATATTTATTTTGCACCAAAAATGCAACTGTATGGAACAAAATCCCCTCAGGCCTTTTCAGGTTCTAGAAACTGGATCAGAAATTCAGTAACTCTTTTTCACAAACCAATTTGCTGCAGTCTGTAACTGGAAGGTTCCCCCCCTTGTCTTTTTCTACAGATACTTTCAGAGAACTTGAATGAAAATTTTATCTAAAGGAAAGATTTTTGGTTTAGATTAGAATAATTAGTGCCCTTTCAGCTGAAGCCTAACTGTACAGCAAATATAAATCAGGAGAAAAAGAACACAAGAAGGACGTGAACAGCACTGGGATAAATTATCAATCAATGAAAAGTGTTTTACAGCACCAAAACTGTATACATATTTAGGTGTGCCATGAGGAGATCAGCCAGGATGTGTCTCCTACCTGACTGCAGAAGCTGGGTCAGTATGTCTGCTACCCGAGGAAGATTATCTCCAGTGGCAAACTGAGGCAATTCCTTGATTGCTTGTCGCCGGATCTGTCAAAATTGTCAGTAACGTAGAAATTTAAAAAATTTTAAAATTTCAGGAATTACATAACACCCCAAATCCCCCTATTTTGACATATTTATGAAGAAAATAATAAATTTTTCTTAGAGCTGGGCAGCACTGGAGAAAAATCAAATTCAAACAGCACTTCTGTTCACAAAATCATTCATATGATCAACAAAATAAAGGCTGGAATGTGTGTTATTAAGGAGTTTTATTTGCTGACAGGAAGGATAGTTCTACAGTTGTGCATATGGCAGAGATAAACTCTAGGGTTTGTTCCCAGCACTGAAAAAAACCCTTGAATGATCTGTCCAAATCCCTGAAGACTTGATAAACAGAGATGCTTCAAAGGTACAGCTTGTATCAGCACCACAGAAGCAGCATGAAGCATCTCAAGAAGCACAACAGTCAGAATCACATCCCCACAGGGGATGCACATCTCAGGTGCAAACAAGATTCTGACACCCAGCAGTATTTATCAGAATCAATTACCACAAAGTGCCTTTTGATAGGAAACCATGTAAATTTCATTTCTATTCAAATAAACTCTAAGTTTCTTCCTACAGAGCTATTCCTTTGATCAGTGGTGGGAACTAAAAAAGATAAATGAAAACTGATACATCTTCCCAAACCATCACACAAGGAATTAAATGCAAGAATACAATTAAATGTATGTTTTCCAAAGACCAACCCTCCCCTCCCAAAAGACACAGCCCATTAAACAAGAACAGGAAACAATAGCAAAATATAAATGCAAAGTATCAACTTTCTACAAGGTTCTTATTCTTACAGAAACATCTTCATCCTCGCAGAGGTCCAACTGGGCATTGATAGCTGAGTCAGCTAGCTCAGGAAAATGCTTGAAGAACTTAGGAATAAACTGGGCTGCAAGTCTCTTCTCCTTGGCACCCCCTTTCACACCATCCAAGATCACCTGGTAGGCATCCTTATGCTGAAAAAACAAAACCAGAATAAATAAATGGAAAAATCCTAGGTTATTCTCAAGACAAGAGAAGGACTTTTTTTCTGCTGTTCTCTGAAACTATTTAAGTGAACTATATTATACAAGCTTCTTACAAAGGAATATATTTTTCTGTTAGACTGATATAATCATGCCAATTTGGTAATATTTGCCTCTGTTACCTGGCTTTTACTGTTATTCTGGCTCCTGTCTGTTTGAGTGTGTACCACTCCAGATGCTGGCCCTAAGGGTAACACCTCCTGCACACTGTTTTTAGATTAGTGCAAGGAATTCTATGATCACTGCCACTGAACTTGGCCAGTTTTTCAAGGAGTTTCTACTTTTTGTATGCTCATGCATTGTCTCTGAAGTAGAGATCACCCTTCCCAGCAACTGTGCCACTGCAGTGGATTGTGAATTCTTATTAACATATATGGTGCTAAAGTAGCTGGCATTTATTCAACTTCACCTGGAATCTCTGGTATCTATTCAGGTAGTTAATCTGGGATGAAATACAGTGCTTGGAAGAACATTTAAGGGAAACTAGATTAAAAAACAATCCCAGAAACCTCCAGTTTCAAATATAGAAATATATATTCCAAATATAGGAATAAACACTTCAGCAACAGTAAAATATTCTCTAGCTGCTCCAACTAGAATCACACAGGTGCTTCTGATTCTGTGCCTGCAGGTCGGAAACTTTAAATTAATGGAAGTCTTTGTTGTGGTTAGCTGTGTGTTTGTGAAATACAAGTCAGCATTATTAGGCTACTAGTGGAAATCAGGACCTTCTGAGATTAATTCTCCTCACGGTTGTGAAAAAGAATGCTTAAAAGAGCTTATCCTCCTTTGAACAGCAACCCTGACAGCACAGGACACTTTCTTTGCTTTATTTACATTAAATTTCCCACATATATCATCACTACTCCACATGAAAGTTGTCCCAAAGCCAATACAGATACTAATTTACAAAGCAGTACACTGCATTAATGCCCCCTAAAGCAAGCTGCATTTTAAAATTTAGTGCCCATGCTCCTGAAGCACTCCCTGCAGCTTGTTGATAGCTGTGCTGCCAGAATCTGGAGTGGGATACAGACCTGGATGAAAAATAAGCAGTGAAGGAATCATTTGCCTTTCAGCTGAATCACATCAGCACCCAGTTCACTCTGTAGCTGGGCCAATGCACTCAGCAGCAAAGGCAGCACAAACTAGCAATGAAAACACACATCACTACAGACACGGGTTCTCAGGCTGCAGGTTAAGAACACGTTCTGCTGTAGAACACATAACACAAAACTTCATACATATCAAAAAGCATTCATGCAGCAATGGAACAGAGTAGCCTGTGTTCCCTGCATGTGTGTTCCTGCATGCTAATTACTCCTACCATGTAGGCAAAATGCAGTTCAGGCAGGAGTTTGTTTCACCTGTACCTGGCAGCATGAAATGCTCTAGAAAAACCACAGGCAACTACAGAACCAGTGTGATCCTTCTGTTTTGTGCATTCCCTTCCCATCTGTAACAAAGGAATGTCCTAAGCTGGAGACAGTGTCCAGATCTTTGCTTTCAATAAATGTTAATTGACCAATCATCCATTAACTTCTCTAGGTTAGTCCTGGAGTCAATTCATACCCTCCAGTGCCCTGTGACAAGTTTCACAACGTGTTATGAAGAAATGTTTGTCTTCCTCTTTTTTTTCAGCCAGCTTCCTAATAGTTTTTTCAACTTCTCACCTTCATTCCACTTGTGGATACCTCACTCCTGAGCCTCTTTCTCAAATGAAACACTCTTTTACAAGATCAGCACTTCCAGTCTTTTAAACCATTCTTGATGGCCTAACTTCTAACAGTCCCCATGCCCATGCTCAATGTTTCTTTATTTGAGACAGGGTGACCACAACTTTTTGCAGAAAGAGATCCTGTTCAAAATGTTGTTAAGAGATAATAAAGCACTAAGTGGGATAAAGCTGATGAACAAGGAACAATTACTCATGGCTTCTCAGAATGCAGACATTGGAGCCACCAAGCAAGATTATGAAATGACAAATGTGAAGAGGTAAATCTGTCACAAAAGTTAACAAAATAATGAAACGTTTTAGCACAGAACTTTTACATGCCAGAAGCACATTTAGTTCAACAGAGCATCAGAAAAGTTTACTGAAGAATACCTTCACAAACTATGCTTGTTACAGAGACACTTCCTCTGGCTCTGGGAACCCAAAAGCTGGAGAGGGGCAAAGCTGGGAGAGTGTTTTAGGAATCCCCATTCTATACTTACCCTCAGAGGTTCTGACACACCTACCCTGTCACAGGCTGCATTTCCTAACCATGCTGGTGTTTGCTCTATCTAAGATGGCCACTGGCCACTCCTTCCTCAGAAAAGCCACTCATAAGAATCAAAGTGAAATGAACTGTGCATTTCTGAAGTGGCAAGGTGACAGCTTGTTTTACTCTGCACCTCTCCCCGTAGTTCCCTACATTTTACTTGCACTTTGGTTTCAGTTCTGAGGTGATGTTTTTGTTGGACTGTCTGCAAGGATGCTTTGCTTCACTAGGGCATAACAACCCAAGCAAAGTGAATGGACCTAAATTAAAATGAAAAGAAACTTCAACACCCCCTGCCCCAACCAACCACGAAATTATTTATTCTCTTAAAGAACTTTCTAAGTGACATTATATAGCAGCATTCTCGTTTAGTTTAAAATCCATGGTTAGATACAGATATGGCAAAACTACTTTCCTACTTATTGACATTAGGACCAAAAGGAAAAAAAAAGTAACTTCTGCTTTTTCAGGGGGCCATTTGGGAAAATGGGGGACTAATGCAATTCCAAAAGTAGTTGTAACAAACCATAATATTTTCTATTGGTAATAGTCAAAGTCATTATCTTTTCTTGAATAATTCAATAATGGTATAAACAAATGGCAAATTTTGCCAAGATTTTACAGAAAAAAATCTTCAGTCGTGAGAGTCGACCTTACATTTTTGCCTCAAAGAAGAAAAAACCAAGGGGCCACAGGCAGCTGTTAAACCATAACAGACTTCACCTTCCCTCAGCAAGGTTTTTACCAAGCCAGCCTGCCAGACGCCCTCCAGATCTGCAAGTGCGGTGTCAAAGACTTCAAGGCCTGAAATCGCCAAGCGAAACTCCCTGCCCCTTTGCAAAAAACAGCCTGACTCTAGCCTAAGAACCGGTTAATATCCGAGACGCCACATTTAAAGGGGAGCTGCGGACACCACACAAGCTGCAAAAGCGACGGGAGCTACTGCGCTCCTCGCAGATCCGCGGGCGCGCTGCTCATTTCCACCCGCGCTGCGCCACCGCCGGCCTGAGGAAACCCACNCGCCAGTCCCAGAGCGGCCGCGCGCCGCCGCCTGCGCGCCGCCCCCTGGCGGTGGGCGGTGGCACTGCAGGGCCGGGACCCGCGGGCGCCAAACGCGGAGCGGGACGGGAGCGGGACCGGGACCGGGACCGGGAGCGGGACCGGGACCGCGCTCCCGCAGCGCCCGGCCGGAGCGGCTGCTCGTCCGCCCTGCCGCAGGCTCGGCCCGGGGCTGCGCTACGGGATGCGTTCTTGTGCTCACACATGCGCTGTGGCCTTCACCTCTTGCATTTTTTTTTGTTTACCCCGCTCCTCCCCCCGCCCCGGTCCCGGGTCTTTCTTCACACTCCTCCTTCTCCTTCCCTTGATTGGTGCTTTCCCGCTGCGCTTCGTTTCTGTATCCCTTTTTGTCTGTCCTATTCAACTACTTGGGAAGACTCTCGGGACGTGCCTGTTGCACGCTGATCTCCTAGTACGAGACGGATACTGCTTTCCTGTGATTTGCTGGCTTGCATCTTTTCCTGCAGAGGAAGATGCTCCCCAATTCCAGAAACTGAAGCATATGCAACTCATGCCAATTAGGCTCTAATGACGAAATATAAATTGTGGCAAAAGTTTTAATGCTGTAGCTGTGTCTTCTCCTCCTATATAAATATGCTTTAGCGTGCTGCAAATGTCACAGGCACTTGAAAGAGGATTCCCCATATGTGAATCTGAGGCTGAGCTAAGCAAAGCGCTGGACTTTTCTTAAACACCCTTCCCAGCAGCATGAAGGATGCTGTTGGAGGCATTTGAAGCTCCAGCCTGTCTCCAGAGTCCATGCCGGTAGACTGCATGCATCAGGGATGTATGGCAGCATCATTCATTTACCTTCTTTAATTTTTTCTCTATTGAGTGTTTTAGCCAGTGGCAGTAGTGACAGCATCAGTCACCTTTCTCCCCTTCCTTGAATTGAGACCCAGTGCCTTTATTTGTCCACTGGTGGATTCGTGTCATTCCTGCACACTCTGATGGGGTCTGAGGGTGTGGAAGCTTGTGGCTGCAGTCAGACCCAAGAGAGCTCTAACCACATCCTGCCTCTCAGTGTGCTTGTGGCCATCACATTTACCCAAAGTAATCTTAAAAGAATATGCTGGGTAATCTTAGTAGTGGGAATAAAACAACACGAGAGAAGAAATATTTTTAATACAACAAAAGAGCTGCATGCTTAGGAGAACCTCTCATTTTCTAGGAAGGGAGAGCTTCCTCAGGCAGCCTGGCGGATATTAAGAGATGTCAAGCTCTTGTCCTCCAGCAGTTTCCAGGCATCTGAATGCAGATTTTAAAATTCACTATAATCATCTTTATCAACACTACCATGGCAAGCTTTTACAACTTGGCCAGAAAGGAGGAAAGATGAACATCTCATTAAACTGACTTTTACTCTCCCCTGCTGAAGTGTTTATATAGATGGAGCTACCTTGTTATCTCCTTTTCTTGCTTTTTATCCCTCAAGAACACTCTATCAAACTGTGATTACGTTCCATAGCAAGCATGGAATGTAGCATTTATGTACATTGTAGCATTTATGTAGCATATGTAGCATTTATGCCTTGTTGTATGTATGGCAGCTGTGGAGAAAAAAGGAAGTAAGCATGAATGAAATGGTTGTGAGAGGGGCTGTGTACCTTCTGGGAGAGACTGGCTCTGCATTCTGCAGCAGAGCAGAAGGAGAGCTTCAGACACTGATGGGAGACTGATGGGAGATGAACTCCAGTGTTGGACTTTGGCTGCATGGCAGGGAGATTAACTGGTAGGGTGGGATGGTAAGCAACTTCAAAATATGATGATAGTATGTTATATTTCGTTACAACTAACTATTTTAATCACATTTTTATAACATCTATTATAGGCCTTGAAATTATACTTTTCTATGTTCTGTAGCAGTGATACATTCAGCTGTTCTCATTGTCTTTCTAACAAAGAACACATAAAATGAAAAGGGGCATTCAGAGCCACAGTAAAAAATGTTTCTCTGAGGTTTGTTCTGTTTCCATCCTTTGATCCTAGAATTTTATTTCCTCAACTACTTCCTTGTTTTTTACATCATTTTTACATCATTTTTTCTCTCCTTACCACAATTTCCATTTTCTAGTCTTTAGTTTTCACCTATTTATGAAATACATATAGTATTTTTATAATGTATCTCTTTAAAATTAATCACTGTTAGTCTTTAGCTTTTATATGGAAGGAGCATAAATGAAGAGCTGATGGTGTTACACATTTTGAAGAAGTTGTTTGAAATTATTTTTCAAAGTTCGTCACGGATCTCTTTGTTAAAGTTATGACATTTTCGAAAACGCGTTTTTAGGAAGTCGGAAGCTTGAAATGCACACACATTTGACAATGACATACAGCTTTTTCAGACTCTGCAGTGCAAGTCTCATAGTTTCACAAAACAGGGTTAATCTGGCCATCAGTCAGGATTTTTCTCTCTTTTTTTCTTCTCAGTCTCTGCAAACCCAAGCATGTGGAGATAACCCTGTGATAAATTTGATAATGAAGTGGTGTCATTATACATTTGACACCCATTCCTGTGCACTGCCCATAAATCAAGTACTCTGGAATCACTGCATGTTCTCCAGAGGAAAAATAATTTACTTGGAAATTAATGTTTTCTGCTTTCCTCGGAGGAAAAAAATTATTATTCCTATCCCACAATGCCCTGGTCTATGGTGGAGGACTGGCTTCAGACAAGGCCATAGATGGGGCAAGAAAAGACTTCTTTTATGACAGAAGGAGAAGACGTGCTTAATGAAAACTTCACACTGGAACAGCGGTCTAATCCCATGAACCAAACCTGGAAGGTTTCTGTGAATACTAACGTGACTGAAAGAGGGTTCATTTGTTGGTTTATGCTGGATGAGCAATTGCTCCTGAATTCTTCTAATCTCACTTCTCAGAATTGGGCTTGAGTCACTAAGAAAGGTTTTACATGTGAAGGGGTACAGGAATTACCATTCCCTCCCCGCCCGACCCCCCAGCATCTTAAAAATCTGTTGAGAGTTTTTCAGAAAATGGTGTCCAGATATCACAGAGGAATACAATAAGTACATAACAATGTTCACAGACATAAAGCCTTTTATCGGCACGCACTAAAGGTGTCCCGCATGGCTATAAGCACCTAGCTGCTGTCTTCAGACAAGCGCAGATTTGCCACTGATTTCTTCTAGTGTGATCGGGTTTTCTTGCAAAATTTCTCTCTGGCAAGGCGAGAAATTTTCCCCGTAGGAGCGGCGATCCCTGCGCCTGCTGCACGGAGGCGCTCCCAGGCCGCGCCAGCAGGCGGCGCTCGGGCCCCGCGGAGGAGCCGGAGCGCGTCCCGGCGGGAGCTGATCCCTGCAGCGCTCGGAGCCTCTGCAAAAAACCTCACGCCAAGTCACATCTCCAAATTCAGCCCAAAAAAGGATTAGAGAAATAGAGCCCGGTTTTTCTTTTCCTCTGTATTTTTTTTTTTTTTTCAGGTTGCTGCCTTTGTACATGGTCTGCTTGTGCCCCTACTACTACTTACACTGCACAGTGCGTAGGAAATGTAGAACATCCTTTAAAATGGTTTGTGGATGTGTTACTTTTTTCTTCTACATTCAGAAGCTCCCACCATCCCGACAAAGCGTGTGCCGTGTGCATTCGCTGCGGTCAATCAGCGCTCTCCTTTGGAGACCAAAATGCTGCATGTCTTTCCACAGAGCAAGGCTGCCTAAAGATTGAAAACCCATCCCTCTTCAGAGTCTCTGATTTTCTTGTTTGTGTGGAACATTCATACAGCAATATTAGAGACAAAACATCTTGAAGAGTAAGAAAATGAGACTGTGAAACATGATATTTGGCAAGAAGACCTAAAAGCAGACATAGCGTCCATGAACTGTTTAGCTCAAAGAGCATCTGTGGAAGAGGGACAGATGACTGGTTTATACTGAGTTTGTGCTACTTTCATTGAAAAGTTCCACATGCGTACAATGCTGGCTAGAACAGATTAATAGGACAGATAATGGGTACTCCATCCTTTGTTGAAAAGACATAAAATGATTGGGATGTTACTTTTTTACAAGCTGAAGTTTGGATGCATTGTGCCTCTCTGCCATGATGGTCATCATTGACTTGCCATGCCATGATTCCTACCTCCTGGGACATTTCAATGTGAGTCTGTTGCTTCTCTGGGCTCACTCAGAACAGGTTTCATCTCTGAATTTTGCCTCCAAGCTTTCGCATTTTCACGCTGCCAGTTCATGGTCCCCCACAACATTCTTCTCTTCAAACTGGAGAGTGATGGCTTGATGGGTGGACTGATAGATGGATTAGGAATTGCTTGGATGATCGCCTCCAGAGGGTAGTGGTCAATAGTTCAGAGTCCCAATGGGCATCAGTGATGAGTGGTGTTCCTCAGGAGCCTGTGTTAGGATGAGTGTTATTTATTATCTTCATTAATGACATAGAAGATAGGATCAAGAGCACCCTCAGCAGCTGACATCAAGCTTTTTGACACACATGGAGGGCAGGATGCCATCCAAAGGGAGCTGGACACACTTGAGATGTGGGCTCATGGGACTATCATGAGGTTTATTTAATAAGACCAAGTGCAAGGTGCTGCACCTTTTGCAGGGCAATCCACAGTATCAATACAGGCTGGGGGATGAACAGATCGAGAGCAGCCCTCCTGAGAAGGACTTGGGGGTGCTGGGGGATGGGAAGATGGACATGACCCCCCCATGTGCACTTGCAGCCCAGAAAGCCAAACGTGTCCTGGACTGCATCCAAAGCAGCGTGGGCAGCAGGGCAAGGGAGGGGATTCTGCCCTTCTGCTCTGCTCTGCTGAGACCTTACCTGGAACTCTGGGGTCCTCAGTACAGGAAGGACATTGACCTATAGGAGTGAGTCCAGAGGAGAGTTACCAAGTTGGTCAGAAGTTTGAAGAATGTCTGTTGTGAGGGAAGACTGAGAGAGCTGTGATTGTTCAGCATGGAAAAGAGAAGGCTTTGGGTTGAGATAATTGCAGCCTTAGAGTACTTGAAGGAAACTTACAGGAAAGAGTTTACAGGGGCAAGAGTTTACAAGAGTGTGTAGTGACAAGACAAGGGTGAACCGAGTTCAAATTGAAAGAGTATAAGTTTAGATTAGATATTAGGAAAAAATTCTTAACTGTGAGGGTGGTGAGGTACTGGAACAGGTTGCTCAGGGGTGTTGATCCCCCATCCCTGGAGGTGTTCAAGGCCAGGTTGGACTGGGGCTCTGAGCAACCTGGTCTCCTTAAAGGTGTTCCTGCTCATGGCAGGGGGGTTGGAACTGGATGATCTTCAAGGTCAGCCAAACAATTCTATGACTCTATGAAATTCCCCACCACTTGCCCCTTGCTTGATGAATTGAGCCATGGATGCTGACCCAGCTCCCAAACTGAGCAGCTTGAGATCCTGTACCTTCCACTGCTCCTGAGGCTGCTGCTGGTGAGACAGCTGCTGCCACTGCTTCTGAAAACACGTGAGAGCTGCTCTGCAGCACAGTGACAGATTGGAAGTGCTAAAGCCACATGGCAGCAAGCTGTGAAAACTTTTCCACAGCTTCTGTGTATTTGCAGTGGCATTTGCAATGGCATGGAGCACTGTTTTCATCTGTGCTGGCTGATAAGAGCATGAAAATGACAGTGGCTACACAGAAGGAGCTAGATGCTGACAAAAGGGACAGAAAAATTTTGAGGATTGAGGTTTGTTTTTAGTTGGTTCTGGCAATGTTATCCAGACATACTTCAGAAAAATCCCAGCAGTGTGGATGAAATACCTGGAATAATTGGAATATATCCTCAAGTAGCACTTAATAATGGTCTGTGCCACCTGGATGACACACTGTGGGCTGTAGCAAGCTGTGTAAACATGGCTGTGGAAACCACAGTCTGCAGCACTTGCTGTGCTCCAAGCCATAGTTGAAATAGGCTCTCTAAGCAGATGATTCTTTTTGACTTGGAACTTGGCTAGATTAGAATGAAATAGTATTCTTCCAGCACTTTGAGCCACTCTAATGTGAAAAATCATCCTAAGTAGATGCAGGCCTTTGTTATAATGGAAAAAAATTGATGGCAAGTTGAATCTCTAATTACTGTGAAAAAAGAAACAAAATATTCTTTTTCCTTCTCCCGTTTCTTGAATTAGAGAAATTAGACTGCCAAAGAGGTTTTTTTTTCTGGCATAGCTCTAAGACTTCTGTTGTCATGGGGATGTCAATTAATGTGGTTGTTTTTATGTTCTTAACCTAGATGTGCCAACTAAGCTTTCGCATGCAGACCAGGTCTTACACCAATCTGAAAACTCATAATAACAGGAACTGGGCTTTGTGTTTAACAAATTCTCTCCTGAAGGCTTTACTGTATGCCTTAATGGTTTTTTTTCTCCTCAATACCATACTTTATTAAGTAAATGAATGTATGGACATGTATTGCATACATACAAATTGGAAGATGTTGTAAACACAGTTTTTGTTAACGCACACAGGTATATGTAATCTGAACTTTATTGGCATGTCTGGCTGTGTGCAGGTCCTGCAGGTGTGTGTTGTAAGGTGCAAGCTGTTTCTGTGCTTTGTATGATCTGCAAAGACACTCATCTGACATAATGCACAAATATGTGCATATGCACAATGTCTGGCATCATGCATGTGTCAAATGGTGTGTGTGTAGTGCATGCCTGAGTGCATGATTATGTATTTTGTTGGGGAAATACAAAATGTTTTATACTTTGTATACTCATTTGTCATAAATGTGTGGGAGTCTATAGAATGCAATGAAGAGACTTTAGAGTGTGCAGTGTGATGCATACATGGGGCTTAAAGCCTGGAAAGCATATTTTTGAGCATGTTTATATTGTGTAGGCAATTCTACCTTTCCTCTGAAAAATATTTTAAAATTATTTCTATTCTAAATTGAGCTCTGTGTCTACCATGATTGCTAAAAATGCTGAACAGGAATAGATATTACAACAGTTTCCTAGATGTTTTGCACTGGAGCTCTTCAGCTGTCTCCTCTACCCCAAGAATCTGTGTTTCTTGGAGCACATGAATATTCTGTGCTGAGTAGAAATTGTTGCTGTCTGCCAGCAAAATGTTGGTAGTGCCCTTTCTTGGCTTCCCTGGGGAGTTCATTCAAATCACTTTGAAATACAACAAACAATAAGATCCCTAAATGCTTTTAAACAAAACCAAATTAGAAAAAGCCTTCACATTGAAAACATAATTTTCAATTAGTATCTATTCAGTGGGAATGGGAATGAGGTAGGGGAGAGCTGGCATGTGAGATAAACTGGATTTGTTAACATGCCTTGAAAACACTTGTTGGCTAGCATGTCTTGTTTTCCCCTGTGAATACCTTGCTGTAATTTGGTGACATTTCCATAGTCTCTCTGCTCTCGTACTTCAGATAGAAATGAACTCTGCCCAGCAGGAGGTAGACTTGAGACAGCCACCAGCCTACTGTGTTTATGCATCATGTGGAGAGCTGAGTGTTGCTGCACAGGCTCAAAGCTGGGGAAGGAACAAGTATTTTCTCTCCTCAGTCCCTACCTATTACTGTCCACCAGTTCATATAGGAGAGCACTGAACGGGGAAGTGGATGACTGAATGGCCAGAGACCAAAGTGACATCTCATTCCCTCAGGAGCCACTCAAAGTGTCTCTGGTAGCACTGATGTGGGAGGTGTTTTTACATGGATAGAGAGTGCTAGACTGCAGGAAATGCAAAATGAGTGCATTTTGGCAGTATTTCTCTCTCCTAACAGAGGAAGAGCAGAAAGTTATGTGCTGCTGCAGTTGCTAAGTACTAGAAGACAGGCATGAAATACACCATAATTAGCTACTCTTTATTTTGCCCTTTATTAATTTATTATTTTGTTCTCCCTACCCTCCAACATATGGCAGTATTGACAATTTTTTCTTGTTTTTTGCATAAGGGTGAGTGTACCTGGTCCTTTTCTTCCTGCTTTGGTTTGCTTACATTACTTAGGCTTGGACTTTGTTTAGATGACCTCCTCGCCTTACCTAATTTTTTCTTTCCATTCACACTTTCTTTTGGTTCTTGATTTTGCTCTTGTTAGGAATTATCATTTTCTTGCCTCTGATCTCAGGAAATATTAGCCCTGCCACGTCATGGCATGGCTATGCCATGTTATTTTGCCCAGTGTATGGAGTGGCCCATCCCTGTGTTCATTTGTATGTGCTGTGTAGGTTACCTGCCCTCTCTCTCGCATTTCAAGGCCCTGTGCTAGAGATTCTCTTTCACATCCGTCTGTGTGTCCCTGGGACCACAGGAACTCCTACAGTGCCTCTCAGCTCATCACCTGACCAGCTACTCAGTCCCTGCTCAGCTCTGAACAGACTCTGGGATGAGCAGTGCTGTCTCAGGTCCATAGCACTTATTTCCTCACCTTCATTTTCCATTTTGGCAGCAGAGACTGATGGTATTTGTAATGGTCAGGAGAATCAGCACAGCACCTACTGGAAAGAGGAGTCTAAAAATTCCTTTATCAAAGTCAAGGCCAGTAGCATCTGGTATTTTCAGGGGTTTTCTGTCAGGGCATGGAAGTTCTAGGACACTCATTGCACTAGTTGCACCTGCTGTGGTGAAAGTGTGAAGATTTTGTCACACTGTTATGAATACTGTACCTGGCTGAGTTTCCTTGCTTTTTCAAAGAACTAATTAAAATATGCTCCTAAGCAAGTGACAGAGAATATGCATATCATGTTTGTCAGGGAGTGAAAGTACTTTTTTGGGGGTATGTGATGAATACACTTCAGTGAAGACAAGGGGATGTCTTAATTTCCAATAGTAGAAGTAAGAACAAAAGAACCTTATAATAAAAAAACTTTTAATAAAGTATTTTTAACATTTTAGAACTAAAGGTAGCATGTGATTGTGTTTTGGGTTTGTGTTGGGAAGAGTGTTGATAATGGGGAGTTATCAACAGTGCTCTGCTGAGCAGTGCTCAAGGCCTTTTTTGCTCCTCACACCCCACCACCAGTGGGGAAGCTGGGGGTGCACAAGGAGTTGGGTAGGGATACAGTCAGCACACCTGACCCCAAGTGACCAAAGGGACATTCCATACTTATGGCAACATGCTCAGCTTATAAACCTGGGGGAAGAAGATGAAGGAAGGAGAGGGATGTTCAGAGTGATGGTGTTTTTTTACCCAAGTAAGCAGGGTGTGATTGTGTCCTGCTCTCCTGGAGATGGCTGAACACCTGCCTGCCCATGGGGAGCAGTGAAGGTATTCCTTGCTTTTCTCTGCTTACCTGCATGACCCCTGCTTTACCTTTTAAACTGTCTTTATCTCAACCCATGGATTTTCTCACTTTTACCCTTCTGATTCTCTCCCCATCCCATGGTGGGTAGTGAGTGAGCAGGTGTGTGGGCCTTGGTTGCTGGCTGTGGTTAAACCACAGAATTCTCACATTTCTTCTTTGTTTCTCTCGTCTCTTTTCCCAGGCTCTGAAGCCAGAGGTGTTTATTATATACATCCTCTTGTTATGCCCTGACAAATTGTCCCTCAACTCTATAGACTGGCCATTTTCCTCTCCCCCAACATCTCATCTGTAATATATTCTGGATGAGGACCAACACCTTGATTCAGTGCCTCTTTCATCTCGGCATCATTTAGAGAATCCCAAGCAAAGGGTTATATAGTATAATTATATAATTTCATGATGGAAATCTGCAGTTGCAATACAATCTTACACACACTATGGAAAGCTGAGTATAATATATAGTAAGAGTGAAAAAGAAATTCAGTCTAGACTGATGTTGCAGACATCATGTAATCTCATGACAGTTTGGAAGAGGCATAAGCTTGGCCTCAATTTGTATTTTTTAAAAGGGTGTGAAACAGTGACTAGTGAAGATATGCGAGGGTCAGCAGAGTTTGTGGCAGTTTGTGGACTGGCTAAACTTTCTCTCTTACCAACTCACTCCTCTTTCCATTCTGAATTTGTGACAACAGGAGACCACTGAAACACCTTCTCAGCTTTGACCTAGCATTGTCCAAACTATCTATTTTTCAGTCCAAACTGAACAAACTTGGTAAGAAGATCCTCTGGAGCTATGTATTCCTTCCTGCTTTGTTTGATGCAGCACTGAGAACTGTCTCCTGTAGGGGACAAGCAGGGAACAGCCTGCTTCTCTTTAGCTTAAGAGACAGTCTGGACTTTTTCTTCTGGCATGGGTTCAAAATTTTTGATTATTTACTGCTTATAGTTTGCCTAATAATACAGTCTGCAGCATGAAGAGCTCTGAAAGAGAGACCTATGATTCTCCCATTAAGATACAGACAGAAATATCAGCCACTGTCCAGGAAACAGCAAAAGGTTAACCTTCTGGACATGCACTCTTTAGAAGTTTACAATATGAACTGTTTCCTCATTAGCCTTATTGGTCCCAGTGAGGCATTCCAACTACTCCCTTTCTCTTGCCATTGAATTGTCCCTTTGGGCAGCCAACTCAACTAGCAATTGATTATTTATATGAAACGTACCAAGGAGCAAGACAAAATTAAATGTCTGAATCACAAATGGAAGAGCGACAAGTTTCTTGGAAACACCGGTTGTTTTCTCAGAACTCTCCATGTCAGAGATGAGTGACTCTGATATCCCATGCAAAAGAGGAATTAGGTTGGGCTGTTCTCTCTTCTGGATTTATTTAGCCGTTCCTGGAGTCAACAGGCAACCTACTGAAATGTCATCTGGAATATACATCAAATGATACATAAAGGGGAATTTTGAACCAGTCTTGATTATTCAAGATCCATGGGCACTTTTTGCTGATGCTGGTGCTCAAATCAAAACTCAGATCTCAAAGTACCTCTTTATATGTGAAAGAGGTATGTGAATCTCTTGCATGAGATATTCACATATAACCCTTTACCACTTGCACACCAGAAAATGTTGGAGTAGAACTGAACCAACCCAAACTTTTTGATTAATCCTTATCGAAAGCCTATATAACTTCAATTGCATTTTTAATTGTAAACAGGCTGTGGGTTTTTCTGTGCTCTTCTGAACAGCTGCAGTGTTCTCCCATGTGTTTCCTGTGTTTTATTGGCAAGTCACAGGAGTTATGAAAGGGATTAGATGATATTATTGCCTGTCATAGCAGAGGACCAGACTCAATGACCCAGGCAGACTCTGCCAATCCTATGTCCCTATTTTTCTGTAGACAACGTAAATGATATTAGGACTGCTGGCATGACAGCCACAATGCTAATCTTTTTTATTATTGCTTTATCCATTTTGAGCTAGCTTATCCAAATCACAGTGCTTGATTTTCTGTTGTCTTGCTGCTTATCCTGTCATTTGAACTAACCCATAAAGGATGTCAGAACTCATCTGAATCAGACTGGAAAGGTTTGAAGTTCATTTTACACAGATGTAAAATGATTACCTAGGCAGGGGGAGATCACCCCCCCAATATTTGGTATATTTTTATATACCAAAACTCCAAAGCCATTCTTGTACTGTTGGTCTGTGAACTTTTTTCAATGATTTAACACTTCAAAGTATAGACATTCCTGTGCAAACAGAGGATTTGGATGTTCCAAGCAAAGGATTATGAATGCAGGAGAACTTTCATGCAATGAAAGGCTTCTTTACAAGAGAATTACCATCATATATAAACATGTAGTTCTGAGACCAAATGAACTAATGAAGTCTGATTTCCTATGGGTTTATGTATTGTGGCTGGATTTCCCAGTATCCTGTAATGTACACATCGCAGGTGAGGCATTTCAGACATGTTTCTTCATCAGAACTCTAATGCTGAGTGAAGATGATCATATCCCAAAAATCTTCATTTTCTCAGACATAAAAACCATCAGCTAAGAGCAAGACTTACTTCCCAGCATTGTTGCTAGGGCACACAAACCATCAGAAAGAAGCTGGAGCCTTTCCTCCCATCTGTCCATTTATATGACCTGGTACAGTGCACTACGGGTAGATTCAGGAGGAAATGTGCTGCTCTGCATCATGGGCCCCATCCAGTTCTGCAGCTGTTTAGCTTTGAGAGGCTAATAATTCAGAGGCAGGGCTGCACATACTTTCTGTGAGATGTTGGCTGCTCCTGCAAGAGCCTCTGCCTGCTTTCTGTCACCCTGGAAGTCATTACAAAATAAGCACTTTTTTTTGTAATGACGAGCATATAATAAAGCACCCATGACCCACTCAAACACGTGAATCTTCAGCTTGGCTCTAAATAACTCTCCAGCTCTTTTGTTTTATTAAGGCCCCAAAGTGGGCATTTTGTTGGCCTCTGTGAGACAGGAAAAATTAGATTGCTTTGCACTGCATAGCTCTTTTATTATAATAAATGCATTGAGGATTGAGCTCTTTAATTAATATCTGGAAAAGAAAGGGAAGGATCTACTACCGAAGCCCTTGGGCCATCTCAAGGAGAGGGTGAGAGTTAGAATTAGCTGGAGAAAAAGAAATAAAGCAGCTTTCTGAAAAGAATCCTCCTTGATATTCTCTTTATGTCCAAATACCATGGGAAACAGGATGTTTTTTTAGTGCAGGAGACGTTCCATGACCATCACAGAGAGCAAATCACAGTGTCGTTTGGGTCAGCATCACATTTTGTCTTTCCTGAGTCACTTTATCTGAAGGTTCCAAAAGCAACTGAGCAATGACAGTTTGGCCTTTTGCCCTCTGGAAATCTGTGTAAAGGTTGTGGTTTCTTTTTTCTACCTGGCAAAGTGCAGCACTGGAAAATGACAGAGCAAGGTACACAGCAAGGAGGTCAAGAGCCTTTGAAAGCAGTGTTCCTCTACTCTCTACCCTTCTGTCTGTGGTGTGTGTGCAGTTTTGCCAGTTATTTGTATCTTCAAATTTAGAAAAAACCTGCTTTGTTCTTGCTGGACAACCAGAAGGTTGGACTGGTAACATTCACAGTTTCAAGTGAAGACATTGGGAGGGGGTATGCTTCTGACACATAAAACTGTTCTCTCAGACTGGGTGGCCAAGACTGGAATGTGTTACAGATATAACCCACACAGCTCAAACACACAAAAAATTGGGAAGATTAAATACCTCCCAATGGGAACTTTGACAGGCAATACTTCTCTCATAAATATTGAATTTGCATGTAAAATAAAAGTGTAACAAAAGAAGGAACAAAGCTAGTCTTTGGCAAAATACAACAAATTATATTGTATTTTTGAAAGAATGTCAAGAACATGTGAGTGGTAAGTACAAAATGAACTCTCCAGTCTCTTTGGCAGCTCTTGCTGATTCGGCCTCCTAACTTGCCAGCTTAAATATTTAACATTTAAGAGACCCATTTTTTCACTGGACTGGAAGAATCCACTTAGAATCATAGAATGTTAAGGGTTGGAAGGGACCTTAAAGATCATCTATTTCCACCCCTGCCGCCATGGGCAGGGACATCTCCCACCAGAGCAGATTGCTCAAGGCCTTATCCAACCTGGCTTTGAACACTGCCAGGGTTGAGGCATCCACAACATCCCTGGTTACCCAGTTCCAGTGTCTCACTAGTCTCATAGCAAGAATTTCTTCCTACCATCTAGCCTAATTTCCCCTCTTTCCATTTGTTCCCTTTACTCCTTGTCCTAGCATTACACTTCCTGATGAACAGTCCCTCCTCAGGGCTCCCTGCAGATACTGGAAGGTTGCTATGAGGTCTCCACACAACCTTTTCTTTTCCAGGCTGAATAGCTCCAATGCTCTCAGCCTGTCTTCATAGCGAAGGTGCTCCAGTCCTCTTACCAACTTCATGGTGTCCTCTGGAGTTGCTCCAACAGCTCCATTTCCTTCTTATACTGGGGACATTAGAACTGGATGCAGCACTCCAGGTGGAGTCTCACAAAAGGGTAGCAGGGGGAGAATCCCCTCCTTTGCCCTGCAGGTCACGCTCCTTTGGATGCAGCCCAGGATTGGTTTGGCTTTCTGGGCTGTGAGTGCCAGGTCATGGTGGGTTTTTCATCAACCATTGCCCCCCCAGTGCTTTGCAGGGCTGCTCTCAAGCACTTCTCCACCCAGCCTGTAGGTGTTTCTGGGATTGCTGCTATCCAGGTGTAGTTCCTTGCACTTTGCTTTGTTGAACTTCTTGACATTTGCCTCAGCTCACCTCTCAAGTGTGTTAAGGTCCCTTCTTCATCACTGACTCCAGAAGTGTCTCCCCCTCAGTTCAAGAGATATTTTGCTTACCATCATTCACAGTGGTTCAGCTACAGTAATTGTTGGATGGTACTGCAAAAAGTGGCTTTTAATTTTTGTATATGTTTCATTTTTAACTTATGCCAATATGACAGAACAGCTATACTGCTTCTGGATTTGGTGCCAGCCAGGTTGGTATTAGTGGGAGTCAATGCACAAAACAGCATTGGGCAGTGCAGACAGAATTCAGTCATTCTCATTCTTACATCCGTGAGCTCTGAAGGAGTTGTTTCAGCTTGGCTGCATTTAAGACAGAATCAACCAAAAATGTTCATGTTACCAGGTTGGGTAAAGTTTAAAAGGGCTGTGGTCTAGTCCCACAGATTTAATTCAGATGAGCTATTACAAGGAATCACTCACCCTGGGGAAAATAGGCTCGCGGCTACACCGTGGAAAGTTGACTGAAATGGCACGATAGATCCTACTTGTCTTTTTTTCCAAACCTGTTCTAGAAAGGCAGAAGGAGAGGCTGGATACACAGAACTGACCAGAAGTAGCATCCTTTGGTAATTAAGATCTGACTGGCTGAATGACTTTGACGAATCTCTGAAGCACTGAACTGAAAAAACAGGAGCAGATTCTATTTTGGCATGCTAATACAAGCCTCTGCTATGAGCAGCTCCAAGAAACCATGCAAATCCAAATGAAGTCAGACTATGAGTTTATGAAACAAATACCAAGTTTGTCTTTAATTCTCTTTACTTTGATCTCTGCTACCAATTAAAAGACAAAAAAAATTTACAGCACATATAAGTCCAATTAGATCTTGTAATGAAATCCTCAAGTACTACTGAGATGGAACTTGCAATAATTAGTTTTGATACATAAATAAATTTTCCAAATGCAATTTTGTTCTTTTAAGATCATGTTCCACTTCGAGTTCATAGTGTTTTATTATTTCACTGATGTGTGAGAAGTAGCTTCCAATGTTACTGTTCCCTTGGTTCTTACAGCCTCTATGCTAATGCATTAAAAATAACTAGAATTAATGACAAATCTAATAAGTAATTGTTCTAGTGGCAGTGCTATGAACTGGAATGCTAACTTTAGGAATAGGTGAAAAATATTCATAGTCCCTTAGTTTCATACCCTCATCCATCCAGAGAAGGACAAAGAAACTGGATTATCAAGGCACTGAAGGCTTAACATAGATTTTACAAGGGAACAGTCAAAGTCATGGCTAAGATGCTGTGCTTGAAGTTATGATGAGTTTTGTAAGCAGCTAATAATTTCACAGGCTGCAGTAAAGATTGTCTCCTTAGTGAGGTTATTTGAATAAAACCCCAAATGTCTGTCCCACATTCTCCTTTTTTGGAAAAGATTTAATGAATTTATGCAGGTAGAGCTCAAGCCGTTCATAGGTAGAACTTTTCACTTGCTGCTTTACTGCACTCCTCTAAGACTTGTTTTCATTTAAATAAAGTAAGATACAGTCTCATAGTTTACACTAGGACAATACACAGAAAATATGGTTTTCTGGCTAAAAACCATTACAAAAAGTGAAGATCATGAAAGCCCCCTTCTCCATACTGCACATTTCTGAGTTGATATAGACCTTCATGTGCAGTGAGTTTTTGGGGCATTAGCCTATACCTTCAGAGGGTCAGAGCCTGTCCCCTTTTTGCTGGAAGTTTGTTGTTCAGGTGCTTAAATTCCTGCTTTGAAGGAGCGATAAGGGTGTTGTAAAAATAAATACATGAATATTTATAAGAAACATATGGAAATTCAGATAAAAGTTGATTTAGTCATTCTTAAACAGCAATGTTTTCAGATGTTTGTACCATGGCACTGGGAGCTGAGTTGCTGCACACAAAAGATAGGCAGATGCTAATTACCAGGGCTCATGCCCGGCTTATCTTCAACAGCCATAGACATTCAAATGACAGGGGCTTTCCAGGTCTTGCAGGATGCAAGGCATCCTGTTGCAGCTGCTTGCTACCAGGTCTGCCTCTTCTAAAATGCTCTAAGCCCAGTCTACTGACTTTTCACCTCAAAAGACTCTTCTCTGGACTCCAGTCTTGGCTGCCTTTCAGTGTACTTCTCATGCTGTCTTCTTGCTTTCTCCTGACTGACTCTCTGGGCAAGTAATCCTAGCTCTGTCAAAATAATTTAATGCTACATCCTTGTTGCCTGTCTTAGGGTTTATCTTTGCTGCCATAGAGGGAAACTCAGGTAGGGCTTGGGCGTTTCATTTCAGACCTAAGTCAGTGCAGATGGTAGAAGGGGGAAAGGGCAGGCTTGTTATCCACAACACAGTCTGTGGTCAAAAGGAACCTTTCTGAGAAGAATATGTCAAGCTGCAAGGGGCTGGGAGTTGGTGGACATGGTAGAATAATGTGTCTTATACACCCTGATAGCTTCTGTTGATTAAAACACCTTCCTGCTCCAAGTACCACAGAAGCCCATGCAAAGGACTTCCCACCCAATTTGCTCTTTATAGATATTGACAGCATAGGCAGGCCATGCAGCCTCTACCTGGCTACAATGCTTATTCTGATGGGAATATTTTCAGCATCAAAAATTGTGGATCCAGCCATGTACGCTGCCTGCTTTAGCAATCTTGCAAAAAATCTCACAGTCTTTATATTTCTGACATCAGGATTACATCAATTTCTATGGCTTTCAGTGGGGATGAACAGACTGGCTTCATTCCATCTAGTCTGGGATGTTTAAGTCAAGCACTTCAAGGTATAAAGGTATCTGTAATCAAGTGAAAGAAAGCGATGCACCTCCAGATGATTACTCAGGTTTAGCTAGTGAGAGGTTGTTTTGTAGTAACATCCCTTAGATGAACAGAATATGACAACTAACTGAAGTAACACCTGTAGTTTGGAAGCCTTATAGCTGCATTGACATGGCTCTGTATCCCAAATTTACAACAAAAAGCACATCTCTGAAATGTGGTGGGTTTGAATGATATCTACTGTTCATGAACTTCTTCCAAAGTACAGCTGGAGCCAAGCCAGTTTACAATGTTTTTTTCAGTACCTTACAAATAACTGTCAGTGAACTCCCAGCTCAAAATACAGCTAATGGCAACATGGCTACAAAAGTCTGCTTTTCTCTCTGCTAGCAGACAACAGGCATTTTTCATCCCATGACTGTTTAGGCAGTGAAGGGATCAGCTATTTGATGGGGTGCTCCTTCATGTAATTTGCAATAATTTAGGGAAAAAAAAAGAAAAAACTTGCTTGTTATGACTCTCAGCAATCGTGACCATAATAAATGTCTTTTATAAGATGAGTCAATCCAAGTCTTATTTCTTAGATGGCAAAATAAATGTCTGAGTATCAAGGATACTAAATCCCACCAAAAAAACCCATGTGCTAAGGACATGTTACAGACTGTCGCTTACAAGGATAAGGAAATTTAATTATTTCAAGAATCATGGGGAATCTGAATATTCATTGCATATCATCCTCACTGAATCATTTTAATTCAGCAAAAAGAGGTGAAATGTCTTTTTCAAAACATCTGTCAGGAGCCAGGCAGCAGAGCAATCCAAGGTGTCTGGTCCCAGTGTTTATTAGAAAGTCTTTAAAATAAGCCAGTGTGTGGGGGCCCACAGAAGCAGCCCATCAGCATCTTCTCAGTCCATGCACATCCCTGGCAGTCAGCAGGGACACAGTGGGGGGATTGTGATCCCTGATCTGCCAAACAAAATAAGGGCATTCCTCAGCCTGGAAGAGGAGGTACACCAGTGGTAGCATTTCCAAGGTTCTCAAAGAGGAAAAGGAAATTGGATGGTAATATTCAGGAACAGAAATTTTTTTTGCACTTTTTAAAGGTGCTCAGACCTATAGTGACACACAGCTTCCCTGAGTTTATTCCTTCCTAGGCAGGCCCTTAAGGAATGATGGGTGACAGAAAGGACCAAGAACAACAGTGTGTTCAGTCCTCGTGTGAGGGTGGCACCCAGACTCAATCAACAATGGCAAAACTTCCAGTTCATGCTCCATTTCCCCATGTCCTTGGCAGGGTGCTGTGGACACTGCTCTGCAGAGGAGCTGGGTGTCACACCTCCACCCAACAACAATGTGCTGTCCCCTTGGTCAAATAATGAGTGAATTTAAACAGGAATGGAGATGCTAATAGGCAGAGAAAAATAAGGATTTCTTCTTCACGCAGAGCTCTCCCTTCTCCTTCATCCCAAAGATTTCCTCAAACCTGCACACATGCTTTTAATTGAAAAGTTTAAACCATCAATCATATTAAAGAGCTTGCCACATTCTGCACTGCCTACCACCTGCTTATGAGGAAAAAATAAAAATTATCAAAGAAGCATATGAATTGAATTGTACTGAAAATTTACTCAGTCAATCTTTTGGGACCAATTTTTGTCTCTCGAAACTGATTTCACTGCACTATTTGTCTTGGTAATATAACCAGAAGTGCTTTCTTCCTTCTGGGAATTGAAATGCCTCTTGCTCTAACCTGCCTGGCATCTGAAAACATTGGGTCTCTATTACCTGCTGAGCAAAGTCCAAGCCATTAAAACCTTTCTGTTCACCACTGTGGCCCATTTTCAGGTACCCTCTGTTCTGAACAGAAAAGGCAGCTGTTGGGCTCAATAAACCATTCCTTCAGAGATGCCCAGTCAAGTGTATGCCAGAACTAGCCTGCCCTACTGTCCTACAATGAAAAGAGAAGATTGTGATAGACCATGAAATAGCAGCCTTTACACAGGGTTTGAACACCACAACACTTAAATATTGCTGATGTTTTACTCTGTTTCTGAAGAAAAACTGATTTTCTTCTAGCTAAAGCCTTTAATAAGAAATGTAATTCTGAAGCTGCAGATTTTTGATGTAGACTGAGAATGAGGCATTAGAAACACAGAAGCACAGAAAGGTTTGAATTGGCAGGGATCTTAAAGATGACCTAGTTCCAACCTCCTGGACACTGTAAGGGACACCTTCTACTAGACCAGGTTGATCAGGGCCCTATCCAGCCTGTCCTTGAACACTTTGAGGGATGGGGCATTTGCAGCTGCTCTGGGCAACCTGTTCTAACGTCTCATCAACCTCCCAGTAAAGAATTTCTTCCTTAGAACCAATCTAAACCTGCTGTCTTTTAGTTTATCATCCCTCCTTGCCCCATCACTGCATGACCTTGTAGTGGCACTCAAAAAGTGCCTCTTTGGCTGTTTTGTAGGCTTCCTTTTGGTACTGGAAAGCAAGTTAAAGCCTGGTGTGCAGGCAGGTGACACTGCAGTTAGCTCTCAGCTATCAGTATTTTTGCAAAGACATACCTCTAACATGTTTATATTGATCTTTGAAGTACAAGAAAACCCTTTTGAAAAGAACCAGGCTTTTTTCCTGTCTTAAATATTCCTCACAAAGGATCTGTTCCCAAACATCCTTGATATAATTTCTTGCCTTCTCTTGATCCTTCTTTCAAGTCTTATTCTAGAAGATTGATTTGTCTGTAGTGTGCATAGGAAATCCTCACATGTCCACTCTACACAAGCCTCTAGTCCAAGCAATTTCTCACTGCTGCTACTGTGATCTATGAGAGCAATATATATTGACTAGTGGCTGGACATGAAACTGTGCAAGGCTGAAGGACGCTTCTTTTATTGAGAACCAATTCCCTGCTTGCTCCATTTTCCTGTTATGAGCTCCAGAAGCAGAGATTAATGACAGCAGTTCCACTTGTTTAAACAGCTGATGTCTCAGGCCTAGATCCCACCTGGGGCTCCTGTCTGGACAATAACAACACGCCACTTCTGAGCTAAGCAAAAAAACCACTGTAAAAACCAGCAAAGTTTTAGCTTCCAAGTTGGCAAAGAAAATAATTTCTTCAGGAGCAGAAAACCAGTTGAAGGACAGAAAATGAGGACCACTGTGGGCAGCCACAGAATTTTTACTATAGTCCATTACTACTGAATTTTCATAGACACAGATTGCAAAATGCAGACATGGCTGGGGTGAGATGCAGCTGTTGGTTATGAAGAGATACAATTGCCATAACTCTGTGATGGATGTGTTTGTGGTGAATGAAATGCAGAAGATGACAGGGTCAATGATAATAAATGTGTAGATACAGAGGGAGAAGCTGGAAGAATGTAACAACAAAGAATGGGAAAAAGCATATGGAGCTATTTTGGGCCCCTACAGCATTTTTGACACAGAGAACAAAGGGGATACAGGCAACAGACCAGCAAAGTTGACCATGGATTAAAACCAGTGCTTTAAAGAGTGGTAACCTAGGAACAAACTTGGCATTTCTAGTTCCACACCAAAAGACCTGGATGAAAATATAAATAGCCCAAAAAAAGATGTAGGTTGCTTTGCTTCTTCTTTGGCTACAAGAGAAAGAAGCTGGCAATATTAATGAAACATAGAGAGATTGTGTTGCTGCTTCATGTGCTACAGTTATTCTTTGTTTAGAGGACTTTGGATTCCAAGGTTCTTGTTCTAGTACAAAAAGAAAATTATTGGAAAAAGTGGCCAAGAATAATAGCTAGATAAAAGGACTACTTGAAATACTCCTACATGTGAGTACTAAAGTTTCATTGCTTTCTATTTATTCAAAAGTTCTATCGTCAGGTAAATTGTGGTTTTTTTTTTTTTTAATACAACATATATACATATTTTTTAAATGCAAAATTTCACAATTAACTCTCAGGTGCAATCAGAAAAATAAGAAATAGGCATCATGCAGCCATCAAGCTTTCCAATTATATTTTCTTTCCTCATTCCACATGAAAAATACCAGCTGAGCCTTGAGTTATATTGCATACCATTGTTACATCCTGTAGCTGCCCTTAACTTGCAGAGATGGGGGAGTTTGGAGAGTGTTATTTAGCTGCCATTTATTTGACTAAGAAGCAAATAGGGAAAGAAAATACTCAACCCTCCACCCCTGTCATCACCACTTTGTCTATCTCCATCTGTCATCCACACAGGCTCTTAGTGATTAAATTTGTAAACATTTTCAGACACATTGGGTGAGTACTGCTGAATCAGGAGAATCATAGTCTGGTCTCAGGAATGAGTTAATATCTTAAGCCTTATGTTAGTTAAAGGACTTTTACAGCTCCTTGATAAAAACCCAGCTGTTATTTTCAGAGAACTTGAGCCAGAGGATCTGGATCCCAGATCTGGATCCCAGAACTCTTAGATCCCAGTTTCTGCACTCTGAGACTTTGGGGAGGAAGGACGAAGAAAATGTTATTTATCTGCAATGACCTGGTTTGTCTCCTTTTCCTTGTTTTGGGCAAAGAAAAGCTACTAAACCTGACCAGCAGTGAGGAGGCTGGGCTGGCCTGTCATAGCTGCTCTGAGGTGTTCAAAAGGACAAACAAAAAAGTCTGGAGGGGGCTTACTCTGCAAGGTGCTTTGGCCTCAGTGAGCTGCAGAACAGCCTGGCTGAGCTGCTGATGGAACCAGATGCTCTTGTCTGCTGACCTGATTGCACTACTCTGCAGTGATGGTCCAAAATGACAGAGTGCTATTCTTGGTACCGACAACTTGACAAAGGCTGCCATTGCCTGGGCTGCTTGGGAGGTAAATAAAGATGGGAACTTCTCCCTGGAAATTTTGTAGTTTTTATCGATATGTCAAAGAAAACCCTGGCTTTTGCGTTTACTTCGTACTGTTGCTTTGGGCTTTTGTGTAACTATCAGCCTTCCCTGTGCATCCTGATGAATCAAAGAGGTCACTATGTAAAAATCAAATTATGCAACCTCAAAGGGTGAAATTTTCAGATGTCAGATAAAGGATTTTAAGGAGACAAGATGGTGGCAAGCTGCATAAACCCCACATTTCTGCTGAGAAACAGCTTGACAGCAATTTCAGGCAACAGAATCCTGGCTCTCAAGTTAGGACTATATGAAATAAAGCTCCATTGATCCCTCCCAAACTGTCTCACTAAATCTAGTTCGACTCTTCAAATAGCATTCTTCAAATAGCTCCTGATAAAATGAAGACTCATCCTCCAGTGTAAGTCTTTAGCCACTCCTTTCCTTTTGCAAACAACACATAAATGTCAGAGTGGTTTTACTGACCTCAATAAATGCTTTGCAGGCAAGCAGGGATGATCCCAGACACTGCCAATAGGAGCCCATTAAGATTGATGTTATGTTTCCACAGACCCTGTCAGCTGAGAGAACCTTTGCAGTTTTACAGTCTGGTGGTAAGCTTGAGTCTGGTGTTGTTCAGGCAAGAGAAGCATGGGGGAAAAAACCTTGTCTTCCTCCAAAAAATTGTCTTCCTCCATTCCATGTCTGGTAAGGAGCACTTGACAGGCAAATCCCATACAGTCAGGTAGGATGGTGATTGGAAAAAAGCAAAGTGAAAGAGAGAAGCTGCAGAGATATTGTTCTGCTTCCTACTCAGTACCAGCCAGTAGAGTTTGCTCATTGCATGGGTGAGAATACATTCTGCCTCAGGATGGATTTTAGGAGCAGGAGTGATTCTTTGCATTCTAGAATGCTCTGACTGCTTTCTTTAGAGTCCCGAGGGGCAAATTTATCTCTAACATGAGTAAATGGATTTTCACAAGAGCTGAATAAATTCCACTCTCTTTTGTAAGAAGAATAAGAATGTTTTCAGCAGCTAGGAAAAAAAAATATATGATAGGTCTGAAATCAAGCTCACCTGTGGTATATTGTTTCTGAGTGGCAGATACAAGTGTCTTTCCCCTGCTCTCTCCAACAACTTTCCCCCCTGAGGATGCTAGGGGTGTGCAGCTCCCAAATATTACAGGAATGCTCCCCTGGTAGGCAATGGGGTGGCAGAACAGCACACACACACTGACCAGGTAAGGGCTGTGCTACAGGACATTTGGTTGCTGTACAACTGCAAATTCCCACAGGCATTTAAGAGACAATCAGGCTCTGCAGTGAGGAATCCAGTGCATTGTGGCCGTGTTTCTTCTGATGTTACAGACAGAACATTGTAACCTTTATTACTTGCTCAGTTTCCTGGTGCTCACTTTCAAAGCCTCCACAAGAGAACTTTGCTGTGTTAGTATGTTTCTAGCATTGCCCTCTCATTTTGGATTTTCTACTGTACTTTATAGAGATTAACAAAGGGAAGATTGAGCAGAAGGTGAGAAAACAGGATGCTGGCTCACATTTATTTGTGAAAACAAGGAGTCTGACCTCAGCTGGAGAATAATGACTCCTGTAATGGGATAGCATATGAATGTTGATGCTTCAGAAGCCTCAGATTATTTTTAGTTTTCCATCTCAAGGTCAGGAATACCATAGTGCAGGTAGAGTCTCTCTCTGAAGTTGCTAGACCACACAAAATAGGCACACACATTTATAATGAAAGAATTTTGGCCAGAGCTAAATAAAGTTGGATTCTGCTCTCAGTTACAGCAGCAAAAACTGAATAGGAGTTCTGGTGCCAGTGACATAATTTTGGATTTGTTCCTGAACACTGAGCAAATCTCCAACCCTCAGTCTTCCCTCCTTTATGTTCACAGGAACTTTCTACTGAGAGTATGCATTAGTTTGTACCTCTCTTTTCATCTTTCTTTCAGCATGTAAAATCCCAGACTCAAAGTAGGATTTAGAAGTAGTAGTCAAGAAACAGATGGATCCAAAGAATATGTAAAACTCAAAGGATGATTTTGTCTATACAGATCTCAGCATACAAATGTTAGTGAACTTGGTGAATATCTTTTCCAAGTTTATTTCAAAGGCTTCCAGTACTCTGAGGAGAGCTGGCTTTGGTCATCCCTTCCTTCTTACATTGTGTTTCCTTATCATCCTTTGAAATACTTCACTGTTTCACAGGAGCTTTTCTCAGTCTAAGACATTGTCTTTGCATCTTTGAACAGAGCATGGACAAAGCAGAAGCAATTGCCGCTTCTTCTTTTGGTACCAGAATGAAACTTACTTTCCAAGCAACTGCATTTGCTACCCAGACTGTAGGTTTGACAGTCCTGAGGAGTGAAGTTTCTGTGGAGCAGAGTTATGGGTTGAAAAGAATGACTCTTCAGAAATCTGGAAAGAAAGCTTTCCCAGAGAGACTTTCTCTTGCTGCATCTCATCTTCCAGGGAACTCCAGCTATTCAATGTTTTATCCTTTCTCAATTGATTTTTGTGTCATTTCAATGAACAGCTACTTTGGAGGAAGCACTTACTTCATTATGTTTTAATCTAGTTTAAGTCAAATCCCTGATCACAACCTACCAATGATGTAATATTTAGTGTGTGCTTATTGCAAGTTGTTTTCAAAGACTTCCAATGTTTTGTGAATCTTCTGTTTCAGCCATATCTTCTTTCCTATTCTTTTCCTTCATACCTTATTTCCATTGGTTCTCTATCATACCAAAATGCCATATTTAAATCTCTTTTGCATTGTCCCTTTCTCTAATATTGCCCTGACAACTGCTGTTGTCAAATCCCATATTAATTTTTGGTTTATTTTTAAACTCTCTGGAGATTTTGAACTTCAACATTTCTGGCCCTAATTAAATGACTTTAATAAAGCCATCCACATATGAAAATGTCCTAAATGATTTATCTCAGGAGAATTATGCAGCTGCAGCACTTCCTCTTTTTCTCCAGACAGAGTCCTAAACCAACAATCCCAAAAGGGCTACAGCTCTCTGACAGCCAAAATATAAATCCATATTCTGGGGAATGTGAATGGATGGAATTTTGCGAGCACAATACTCGTAGGGAATGTTTTTGAGATTTTGGGATATATCTGTATTTTAATTAATACTGTTGTTCTACATTCTCTTCTGAGAGAAGGACAAAAAAGCACAATTTCAGTGAGCTTCCATAGGTTCTTTTCCAGGTAAGGGATAATATCCAGAAACAAAATTCACCAGATTAAGTCAAGGGAATCATAAGAAAATGATTCTTTTGAGTGAAATGTCTGGTTAATTGATCTGACTTTGTGTAACAGGGAAGAACAGCTGTTATATGTGAAGGAACTGTAAAAGAGACTTAAAGATAGAACACTGCTTTATACAGTATTGAAAGCCACTCTGACAGTAGTAGGGAAACAGGAAAGAGGTATCAAGCTGAGTTTAGGAGATGCATGTGAATGGAAAGGTAAGGTTCTTTCCAATGGTGAGATCAAGAAGATGTGAAGTATTGGAAGAAGAATGGTGATGTGTTTGAACAAGCTTTCACTAAGATCTGAAGATGAGGAAAACAGGAGTGAAGTTGAGGGGAAGGAGAATTAAGGTTGATGAACAGCACCATCTGTCTTTTTGTATCTTGGTTTATTTGAAATACATATTTTCACTTGTATATTGGTTTATGTTTTCTTCAGATTTTCCAAGGTAAAATATTTTTCAACAGAAACTGGAACAGAATTATATTCTTTAAAAAACTATACTCAATTTTAGCTGAAAAAAATGAGAAAGTTTCTGTAAATATTGTCACTGAAAACAGTATGGATATATTTTCCCAACAGACAAAAATGGTTTGAAATCCAGAAATAATTAAACCTTCTCAAGGAGTGAAGAAGAGGGCCTTAGCTATACAAAGAAAGAAAGAAACTGAAGCATTAGGAGTAGGACTTTGGTCTGGATGTTTGCCATAGGTATATGGTCCTGTTGCTGACTGCAACCAAGCATTCAAAAGTGCTTGTTCTTCTGCAGTAAGAGGACAGAGGTGACTTTGTTACATTGGTAATAACTAGAGACTTATCTGTACTTCACTTGGGAGAAGCTTTTGGTTTTGGACCAAATGCCTGTCTGAGCATTCTTCAGTTACAAAGGGGTTAATCTGCCTGACCAGTGGATTGATACACCTGAGGACAGACCACAGCACTTGTGGTTTGCAATGTCAAGTTCAATACTGGCATGCATAAAGTATTATTACCAGGCAGCTGCTTGCTGATGTGGCTAATTGTCTGACTAAAATATGGTTTCCTAACAGCAATGCACAGAAATCAGAAGTAAGAGATGGAAGGATCCCAGTGGCAAAGTAATAATTTATCCAAATCAGTCAGTTGGGTCTACGTGAAGAATCAAGATCATAACTCATATTTTAATTTGTTGTGTCTCATTCAAAAACTGCTCTATTTTAATATATGTTTCTGTATAAAATACATGATACATTTTGAAGTCAGCTTTGCTTTGCTTTCCATTACTGTCTGAACAATGTATTTCTGATTCTAGTTTAGTGAAAATCTCAGGTGTATCAGTCTAAACAAAGAAATTTAGCCTAAACACAGGAGTAAATTTTAACAAAATTGTGGCTGGAAAACAAGGTGTTAACATTGCCCACTTGCTGACAAGCTCTTGCCATAGGTGAAAAATAGGTTTTCTCTCAGTCCCCTCAGTTCTGATTAACCTTAGTTTGTCTGGAGTGTCTCTATTCACTTTAAAAATGGAGAGGCAATATCTGCAAAATCCGAGGTGTTCAGAGCCTGGGGATTGAAGCTAAGGTCTGTTGTTCCAGAGAGCAACTAAGGAACGTGGAGGTCTCTATCAGCATCTTCTTCCCTTACCCTTTACCTATCTTCCAAATTTTAACCAGAGTTTCAAGATTTAAAAAAAATTTAATAATCAAGCACAATGTTTCTGAAGTAAACTGACTGGAACGTTATAATGCCACGAATTAATGCCCAAAGCATATAATTTAGATTCTTAAGAAGCTTTTTTCAACAAATTATATAAAGTATCTGATGGGTCAAAATCTTCAGAACTTAAATATTCTCTGCTGTTCCTTGCTTTTCTTTTGAATAGAATGATTTTTAAATTTCCCCTTGCTGACCTTCATTCCTCTATCTGCTTCTATAATTTGTACAGGAGCTGTGATTTGTTTTATGAACTGCCTTTGTCTGGGCTGCTTGTCCTGAGTGCATTTTGTTTTGGCTTGCTGTGTTGCCTAAACCATTCCTTGTTCTTTGATGATATTAACAAATCGAGCTGCCTCACTGGATTGACTTTTGTCCTCACTTATTTTAGAGAGTGTTTTGGATTGAAATCTCCAAGCACATCACAACTGCCATTGTAAATCAAGCTGACAGTCAATTACAAGATGGACTATGTATTCGAACAAGGCCACCTTTGAAAGCCCAGCTATTTCTAATACACTTACAGATCTGCAAATGCTCTTCGTTTGCAGGACATGGAGATGCCCACTACATGTGAATGGCTGGTGCTGGGGTGTGGTGTAAAAAATCAGCAGTACTTCAAGAGAACTCAGAGGAGTTTAGTCAAAACAATAAGGAAAGTGCTGTCTGCCTCCCAAGGAATAAATATTAGTTGGTGGGATGCTACTTTTTATGAAGCTTTGCTGTATCTGATGCATTAACACTTGCACTGCTGACAGAGAGCAGACAGGCTGGGATGTACCAAGGTGTTTCAGAAACAGCTGGGCACATTGGAGTACATAGGAAATTTGTGATCCATGAAGAGATGCACAATAATGTACCTTACACCACTTTTAGTTCTAGTAGAAAAATATTGCAGCAAGACCGTTTGTGATATGGGTGTATATGTCTGTGAGTAAACTCCAGTTAGCACTTGGCATAGTTTAATTCCTCTCCATTTGTCAATTCATCTGGTGTTCTCCCTTCTGTTGCATGTCTTGGAATAAAGTTGAAGGGGCTGTCTTCAAGTGTACAAAAAAGAGGGAGCTTAGGCTACACAATCACCATGTTCCTAATGCATAAGAAATGAGAGTAGTTCTGTTAGATTTACCATTCTGTTATGGTCAACAAAAATCTGCAGAAATGTGGAAACAGCACTGGCTGGATAATCCTGCAGAAAGCATACCATGGTATTCAGTATGGACTTTCCTCATGAGAGCTGCTTCACTGGAGTGGTGTGTATAGCTCTGTATAACCTTGTACTGAACAAGGTCTGACAAAAGCAAGGAAAACAGCTCTTCTGGGAGGATGCAGTCAGTCTACCCAGGTGTGGCAGGACACACAAAATGAATACTCTGTGTGAGTCTCTGTCAGTCTTCCAGTTTATGGTGCCAGTAAATCTGCTGGCTTGATTTGAACAATAATAAGAATAATATACAATAATCTAAAGAAAGAATGCTTTTGTGAGCTGGTGGGGGAAAGAAAAGTTTTATTTTTTAAAAGTGTGGTTGTTGAAGCAGTTGAGAAATATCTTCTTGCCTTGGGAATCAACATATATTCTATGAGTCAAAGACCTGGACTAGAAATAAAGACAGAAGTCACAACTCACATGCTATGCTTATGTTACAAGCAATCCTCTCTCCCTTGCCTGCAGGAACTTTAACAGCACAAGGCAAAGCACAGGAAATATAGTTGTGAAGACTGTACCAGGATTAGCAGGGAACAGGCCTGTCCCCATCTGCTTCTATGGCCCCTGCTGCTCTCCAGGAACATCCTGTCTCTGTACTGGCTTAGTCTGGGGCAGGACAAAAAGGAAAAAACACCACGCTGTTCAAATTTGATAAACTGCAGTAGATGCAGATAGTGAAATGGCCAAGTGCTGCTCTTCAGGTGCTCTACCACTGACCTGTCTACTCTTTCTAGGCTGGTAAGAGAGAGATTAATTGAGATTCTTGTCTCACATCAGCTCTTTAAGAGCCCTCTTCACCATCTTGGCAAGCCTATGACTAAAGATGCTCTTCCCTTTCTGTGGCAGGTGGACCCCATCAGTTCCCTCAGTGGACCAGGTTTTCCAGAGCAATTCCCATGGTCTCAGTAGGCAAACATCTTAGTAGGCTGTTGCATCAGTCCTATAACCCTTTGTTGAATTTCCAGACCTGACTGACCCTTTCAAACCTTGATTTTGCCTTTGATTAGCAGGATTGATCAAAAAACTACCTGTGCTCCAGAGTCCTTTACCATCACTCTCAGAGCTCCAAGTAATCCTTGACACACCTCAGACTGCTCCTGGCTGTATCACTGGCACCCACAAGAAACAAGAGCTGTGGGTAATAGTCTGGACTGTACAAGGCTCAGTAGTTTCTCAGTGGCAGCCCTGACAGGAGCCTCTGTGTCACACCTCTCTAGAGAGTGTGTCAGGTCAGCAAATGGATGCCTACGTAGCTCTCAAAGGACAGTGGCCTACTTCTTCCACCCATTGCCTTTTCTTAGTTGTGCTGGTTGAGGAGAAGATCACGCTGCCTTACTCAGCTCCAGTCTCTTCTGATGTGATGGGTCTTTCCTCATCTGTCTGCAGAGCCATCAAACGATTCTGCAAAGGCACCTCGGGCTTCAGGGGAAGTCTTCTCCTCCTGCAGGTCCTTGCTGCTGCAAACTTCCATTCTTGGGCATTATTGGCTACTCTCTCTTCTGTGTGTGCCCATGAAGGAGTTTTTGGTGGTGGGCTCTGAGCCCACTGCAGACTGTGCTTGGAACCAGCTATCCAGTTCCTTCTAAGCCTTCCTGATGCTATGCAGCTCTCTCACTGCCTCCTGCAGCTCAGCCACTTGCCACACAAAGTGGGGGACAGAGTGTTTCCCCTGCCTCCGCATTCTTGGCACCTGGCAGCTTTGTCTGTTGATGACATTTGATGTCACCAAAACTGCAGAAAAACAAAAGCTCTCCAACAACATTTTTTACTGTTAAAGACATTACTTTATTCTGGGCAGGATGTTGTTCTGGCCAGGATATGCAACAGAAATCACTTCATCTACATGTTGCCTGGGTTGTGCAGAGAAAGTAATTCCATCACACATGCTCTTTACTAGATTTTTCACATACTTTTTCAGTCAAAACCCAGAGAAATTAATTGGTTCAATGTTCATTGGTCCGAAGTTACACAGGTCTTAGTACTTGGTTTCCTATTGGTTATTGACCCCTTCACCTGCGACGTTGATTAGGTTCTCATTCTGTTCTCTTATCTATTTTTTCCAGGTGTCTCCATGCAGGCTGATGTTTGGAGTTGATGTTTGTTAATGGTCGTTATCTTTTGTGTATCTTCTGTGCTGTTAAGCTCATCAGGCCTCGAGTGGTGAAACGCTCCTTTGAAAAGAAACTTCAATTCCTTTGCCCCTGGGCAAAGGCGAACAGAACCCCTGACTAAATTTTTATATATTATTATATAATAATTTTTAAACTTTGTGTCATTTCCAACAAGATGAGGCTGAAGTGAGAATGACTTGCTTGTTGCAACTCTTGTGAGTTGTGTCACAAGAGGCATGATAACAAACTGTCCCTGCCAGCTACTCAGCATCACCCACCTATTGTGTGTAGTTCTTTGTCTTTCACTCAGCTGTAACTTGAATTTGGGCCATATGTTCTGCCCTGTGAGTGAAAGAAAGACTCACTCTTTTTGGACCAACAGTAGTTATTCCAAACTTGCCTCAGGTAGAAGTTGTACATTGCACATTTTATTCTGGCAAGGTTATTGCAGGCAGTGCAGTCTGGTTATCAGAGTCAATTCTCAGGACAGGTGTCTACTCCATGCTATGATTGTGTAAACATCTCACCTAAAAGCTCACAATGAGTTGTGGCAGGGCTGGGAATGGATCCATAAATCCTCCCAGAACAGGAGACAAAGTCTCCTGCTACTGCTATTCCAGCAATGCTGCAAAGAGCTGTATTGGCCCTAGATCTGTGTCAGGTGTTGAAATATTCCTGGTGAAGAAATGCCCATCACTCCAGAGGCCATACAATATGCTTTAAGCAACTTCGAGGACCTATTCACTCTTCTTTTCACATTGTTTTAGAAAAGAAACATCAGACCTGTGTCGTGGGTGATAGTGGGGGCTCCAGACAAAGCTTATTAGAGAAGCCTTGTTGCTGAGCAATGAGGTGCAGAGAGGACCCCCTGCATTGTAAACTCCTTCTCAGAGAGGAGTCTGGGGATGGCTGAACCCAATCTTAGACCCAGATTGTCAATGGATTAAGTAAACTTGTCCTGCAGGAGTAAGGATGGTAAATCAGATACGTTTATATAAAATGAATTATTTATTATGACAAAATATTAATCCAAATTAATTACTGCACAGTGTAAAAGCTAGAAAGACTTGTATAGTATAGTATAATGCACTTTATCAAAGCAATAATATTAAAGCTATCAAAAAGAAACAATTATTAAGCAGAGATTGATGTACCTCACTATACCAATGCTTGTGTGCAGATCTCTTTCACTCAGCCTCAAGGAGTATCCTTGAAGGGCTGTCCCCAGTTTAAGGGAGAAAACTTCATACACAGTCTCCAGGAAGGAATATGCTGGAAGAACCTATCGTATAAAAGTGGACTGGACTTTCATGGTGTAAAGTGATATGACTGCCAGTCATATTGATTTTGTTTATCCCGCAGTTTTGGAAACAGTTTGTCTCCAAGTCAGTCTGGCAGTTTATCTGCCAAATCTTTGTTTCACTGTCAGGAAGTTACTTGGGAGTTGATGCATCAGATTGGTTTTAGTAGAATTCAACACCAAACCCAGCATGACACCCCCTGTCAGACCACCACTGATAGCCTTGCAAAGAAGGTATTGTCTGAGTTGTTTGACCCCATTCCAGGGCAGAGTGTCCTGCTACAACCAGCAAACAAAGTTTGCTCTATATGCTGCAAACTGCTTATGTACTTGTTATCAGACTCACGAAACAAACAGCAACTATGCAAGTGGATCAGAAGGTCCAGTTTTTGAAGAGGGTGTGCACAGAAGGATCTCTGGAAATGTTACTTTTGCTGTTTGACATCCCAGAAAGAAATGATGCTAGTAAGCTAGAATGAGATCGGATAATAAAGGGATGAAGAAAATGACTTATTATGAAAACGGGAGGAAAGATATACAGACTCATTCTGGAATCTTTCTGCAGTGGTGCTTATTGTAGTTAAAAATAAGGAACGTGAGAAATACACACGCCTCTGTAGAGTTCCATGTATTTGTACCTGTTGCCTTGTATTTTTCTTGCCCCCATATATGTTTTGAAAAAAGTTTGTGAATTTCACTTTTTCCTTATCTAAGTATTTTATGGCTCCAGCACTGTTCTCCACCTTATGTTTAAGTTTTTTCTTCCTTTCATTTGTCATTTGCATAAAATCACAGATACAGCATTCTGGGGCAATTAATGCTCACCAGTCCTTTGGCACTTCCTCTGACATTCTTTTTCTGTTGCTTTTATTTACCCACATTTCCATTCACATGTCATTTATACCAACATGAATATTTCCAATGTTAATAATTCTGTAACAGGTTTCTTGGATGAATGGCAAAATCAGTCACTTTAAAAGTATACAGTATCAAAGAGTGAAATTTATTCTTTTGCAGAGAGCCACCCCAAGCTTTAGGTACCACTCAAGTCCCATTGTCATGGCAGAAGAACTCGCTGAGACTTAAGCAGAGAGAAAAGTGAGATTCATTCAATAGCCCTACTTTGGCTGTCAGATCTCAGCCTGGAGGAGGGAGGGCTACAGTAACTCCTAAGTATGACTAAGAAGTGAGGAAGAAAAGAGCTTTCACATGGAGCTGACAGCACTCCTGGTGCTGCGGCATGGCTGTGACAAGGCTGCTGCAAAGTGCGCTGCCAGGCGGGATGCGAGGATGGTCCGTTTGTGCTTGCTGCCAGCTTCTGAGCTATTTGAAACCTCCTTTTGAACTGCCTCTGCATTATTCCCTTTACCTCAACTGCATTGCCAGTTTTAATGAATATCACCTAATATCATGCTGGGGAGGAGAAGTCCAAGAAAACAGTATGTTTGCAAATTTGAACTAAAGTTTCAGTCAGTTCATAACATGGGCCATCTGGCATCCACGCTGTGGGATTACGTGCTTGTGATTTATAGACTTCTTAGGTGTCTAAATATCGTGTTAGTTAAACTTCCTTAAACAAAGAGATATTTACAGGTATCCAGAGCTTAAAATGGGCCACTGTAAAACAGCACCTTACACTGGCATTTAATTTTTCAGAAGTTTAAATTACCCATACACTTAGAGTTTTTAGAGACCTTTTTTTAAGGAATAGTGAAGATACATGCCCAGATTTCTTTCCCTGTTCTTGGTTATTTTCTCTAAAACTCACTTTCTTGTCTACATTAGCAATAACAAAAACAAATCCAGCATCCTTTCAAATCATTAGGTTTTTGATCAATCTTCATGGAACAGTGACCCAAATTCATACTAAGTTCTTTTTCCTCCCTTGTATTTCTATAAGGCACCTTGTTTCATGGAAGAAGGGGTGTGTTGGGAGAGCCGTGGTGCTATCTATGATGCTGGAGTAGGGGAGCAGGCAATAAATCCCATGGAAAGAAGGTAGAATCCAAAATCTATACCCTTCACTGCAGGAGAATGCATCTTTTCAAACACAAAGATGAAATGTAGGTATTTTTCCGTGATCTTTTGATCTTTACCTGTTCTTGAATAGATATTTCAATGCTGCTGCCACTATTTTGCCACAGGTATTTTTCTTTCCACGCTCAGCAAGTAGAAATGGATTGTGATCCTTGACAGTCTGTCTCCTATGCCCCCACTGTCTTTCAAACTTATCAAACTCAGGACCTAGTAAGAATTATTTTCAAATCTACAATTAAGGTTAAATTGATTTTTAATCCCCTAGTCTTTACCAGTCTCATCTGAATTTGCCATAAATTGAGTGGATCACTTGGTTTTAGACAAGGCTCACTACTTGAAATGAACAACTATACACTTGGTCAGCTCAAGGCCTCTTTTAGTACCCTTTTAATACAGCACCACCATTTCAATATTCTTTGTGGGACGTAAGCAATAAAGAGTCATTGAGTTCAATTTCCAAACAAGAAGAAACCCACTCTAAATAATTACACAGAATTTGTGAACTATGTATCCTTCAATCTATTCCACTCATTTTCACCTAGCAATCAATGGATATGGGTATCCATTTACTCCTGAGGGTTCTCTAACTAGTTCTCTTTCATGACTGTTAACTTTATCTGGAACACAAGAATGGATGTATAGGGAAGGAAGACAAAAAAAAGCAAAACCAAAAATCCCATTCTACCTTAAAACTGACAGACAATTTCTTGATGAAGTTGTTTTCTTTCTGTGCAATTATTCCATTTTAGAAGTATGGGAATATAAAAAAATTCAGTTGTAGTGTTCAGCTTTCATCATTAATAAAAGACCTAGGTGGAGTTTTTTTGTGGGTTGGTTTTGGTTTGGTTTTTTCCATTTTTAAAATTTTGTATAGAGAAGGTATGGTATGCTTTAATATTAGATATCCCTTGAAGGAATTGTCTGGTCTAAAGATCAGGAAACTAATGATATTTTTTCCACATGGCAGGGTGATTTTTTAATGCATATTTTAGAAAATTCAGCAGTTTGTGATAATATTGTAAATTATTGTATTTCCTTCTTCAGGCTCTATATTAAATGGATAAATATTTCTGGGCAAGCAAACTCTTCTCTGAAGTTCCAAAGTTTTTTCTCCTTGTTCTTTATGGAAATGTATTTCAATTAAAAGAGCTCTTATGACTTCTGGCTTTTGTTGTGAATGATTTTCCCTGTGGAGCTAACAGCATAAATCCTCTCTTCCCCTTACTGGAAAAGGACATAAGACCTTGAGCTCCATGTATGGATGCAGGGGATCTTAAACTCACTCTCCCATTCACAAAAACAGGAACAATTCAACTTTATCAACTGAGTCAACTGAACACTGCAGTTGGTTGTGCAGAGCAGCTTTACACCAATGTACATTCATTGCTTTATGTGTGTTTTCTCAGATATGGAAGATATGTAGATACGGAAAGTCGTGTCCCAAAAGGATGGGCACACAGCATTCGTGTTTCTAAACCAGTTCAGCTTTTCTGCAACACTGCTTTTAAGATTCAGGCACTTACAGTGACAAACGGTGAAGGCACCAGTTGTTCTGTGTATGAACTAGTAAAGAATGTGAAGTGTTGGGTGGGCATCATCTGGAGAGGCAAAAGAGAGCTGCATTAAAGCCAGTCTATGTTTACAGAGTTCACTTTGCACAAAAGCTGTGACTCACTTGCCTTACAAATGCTTTTCATGGAGATCCTGAGCAACAGAAATCTCACCTGCATGGCATGGGAGCATGGGGCTGAGGTCTCTGCACGCCCACTAAGTAGGTTGTTACTCATAGGTAGGGCAGTAACTCTGCCTGGAGATAACTGGTTTTCATTCTGAAAGCAGTGTGATCAGCTTAGCAAGAGGCACTGTACAAGTTGTAGGCAACTGTCTTTGGATCTGGGCTGGACTGAAGTGCCTGGGGAGCTCTTCGCATGTGTCTTTCTGACGTATGGTGCAATACAGTCGTGATGGAAAGCTGTTGTAGGAATGAACAAAATCTTTCACCTGGTGCTAGAGAAAATGTTATCTATTAGAGACACAGTCTGCTTATGAAGTTCCTGATCATTCCTTCTGAATTTCTAAACTGCTATATTGCAGTTCTTACTCATGGACATGATAAGTTAGGTGCTACCTGGTGTACAGAGACCAAAGACCCTGGTGAGCAGGAGACTGTAGAGATGGGGATCTCTGCTGTCATCTTGGGTCCTGAACCTGCCTACAGCCTGGCAAATCTGCAACCCTAGAGCAGGTAGGGAGCTAAGGAGACAAAAAAAGGGTGCTTTTGCTGTGGTACATACCTGGCATACATAAAATACCACATAAATTATCATCACCTTTGAAAGGATAGATGCTGACAGCCTGTACTAAAGAAAATGATTTACCTATCAGAGTAGATAACAGTAAATGTCTTGCAGAGAGCTGTACAGCTCCAGGTCTGGGGATACTGCAGCTGTAATAAAGGGATGAAAATCCATGAGGTATGTTAATTGAGCAATAAATGAAATGTATGATTAAATGAAGAGGTAACCTTTCTAAGGTAGTCCCTCTTAATGTGTGTTACTTTGCATTATGCCTTTGGGCTTTTCTACACTAGAAAAATAAGCTGAAGTAAGGTTATGCTGGGTTCAGTTAACTCTGACCTAAAGATGACTGCTTTGCTAGTATAGTTGTGCTGCAATGTTTTATGTCTCAAATGAGCAGGTCAAGGGGTAGCCTTGACTCCCTGTAGACTCAGAGTGATCACAGAAACAGTGTTTTCTACCACCTGTGCTTCTGCCTTATCCACTGCCTGCACATACCACTGCAATCTGTCACATTTTGACAGGCATCAGGCACTTGGGTGAAGTACACGATTGTGAGCAAGAACAGCAGGTGGTTAATTCACACTCCTGAGATTCTTCCCAGAAGAATTGGGGCATGGCTAGGAAATATGTAGGGAAACCCCCAGTCTGTTTCACCCTGCTGATGGTCAGAAAGTTTGTGAACATTGGCAGCTATGAAGCTATCCATATGTCAAAAATCTACAGTACTGAAGAACAGAGGATTGGCTGAGAACATTGTTTCCGTTCTTGACAATGATCTGATATTATGGGTAGCATGAATGTATAGTTTTTTTTGGCAGACAGTTGTCTCATGGCTTTATGAGTCCACCTTTGATTGCTTTCTGTCTCTGTAAGGAATTTTTGCCATTTGCTGCTCGGATTTACTTAGGGTAATGCAACGCCCTTAAAAGGACCACTCACAGCATGTCTTGTTCTCCCTAGTCTGGAAGGAATTTTTTTTCCTTCTGCTAGTGAGGTCCTCTGTAGCTCTGTGGATAATGTGTGCTTCCCCATGCCTGAATGGGTAACTGCTGAGCTCCCCTGGATATTGCTGGTATAAGTTCAGGCTGCCCTGCTCTTCTCTGATCAGCTATCTGTAGGTACTGTTGTACCTATTCCTACAGAGTCCACCATTTGCCATTTGCCTTAGTGCATGGTTAATTGTGAATTCCAGCTATTTCCATACCCACATTTGGCCACTGCAGCTCATCTTATGTTTGGCATTTCTTGTTCTCCTAAGTGTATGTGCTCACACTCTCCACGGGCACTCTGTGATAAGACTGAGGAGGATTAAAGTAACTCAATCTGCAAATCCAGTTGTGATGCCGAGGAAGAGCCAAGCCAGACAAACATAGCAGTCTCCATGGCTCTGTGATATGAAGCAGACACTCTTTGTAGTAGGTTTAAAAACACACTGGCAGTGAGGTGGCAGGGCCACAGCTTCATGCAGATAAATACCCATATCTTGCAACTCTACAAAGGCTTGTACATGATCTCCTTCATGAATCACAGTTCATTCACTCTGCCGTGCCTCTGCCATGCTCCAGATCCCAGTATCCCTTTTAGCCTTGCCAGGAGTGGACCCACTCGGAAGCAGCTGGGCAGCCTAGGGGAGTTCAGAGCACCAGGAATGTGGTGAATGGAGAGTTCACCGACTTCTTTTGACTGCTGTGTCTCAGATTTAAGCTGCACCAAGGTCAGTCAGGGGAGCTCAGATGGAAGAAAAAGGAGATCTGACTGAAGGCAGTAAAAATTATTTGGGAGCTGTCCTTTGAGTATATATGAGGACTTTAATTTACAGCCAGTAAGTGGAGCTAAAGCTCCATGAGAGGTTATTTCTTTAAAAAACGTATGGTTAAAAATTACTGATGGAACCTTTTTCTCCCCATTTCCTTGTATTTATTTAGTCCTTTTGTTGCACATAAACAGTCACACTGCTGGGAGCTCACGGTGTGAGCTCTTAACTTTTCTATTTCATTCCTTGAGTCATAGACAGAACACAGGATCTTTGCTGCATTGACTGTGCAGTTAGCTCTTTCCCATGTTATTTGTTTGCTTTGCAACAGTTCTTCTCCTTGCTAGTTTCACACACAAATTTCCCCTGTCAGTTAAACACAAAATAATTGCATTTGTGTATATGTGAGTAGTCATGTTTGCAAGGGGACTTTCATACTCTTATTAATCTAATTAAATTGATTTCCTCATTGGCAATATTGTGTCCAGGCTTTTGGGGAAAGCTGTTCTTTGGCTACATTGTTACTCAGTATTGCAGTTCATGTACAATTATCTAATGTTTCTAGCCAGAGTTTTGAGTTGCATTCCCTTAGTGCCTCTGCACTTCCTCCCATAATTAGAAACATTTTGCAATTGCACTTATTTGTTTCCATTTTGGCCTAGCCTGAATCACTTTATGCTTTTATTCATCTTGTCTCCTGTTTATAAGTTTTAGCTCCTCATTTAAAAGATTTAGGCAGGTAAATACTTAGACTTATGTGTACCTTTATGTATTGGATATGTACAATAGATTCCAATGTGAGGAATTATAAAACCAAAGTTAGGAATGTGATTGAGTGCGTCCTTGGATCAAGGTCATTAATACTTCACCTTGACTTATATGACTAAGAACCCAGTTCAACAGTGGACAACCAGAGACTCAGGCAGTTCTGTGCTGTTTATTTTTTCCAAATCCACTAGCAATAATACAACTACAAGTCCTCTGCTGAATAAATGGAGACCTTTTTTTTTTCCTAACCTGGGCTATTGCTTGAAGCCATAAAATATATTTTATTGAGCTCAGCTCAATCTCTACTGATTTCGACAAACTCTTATTTCACTACTGCCATGGCTGGCCATTTAACTTGAGTTCTTGGCCTGTGTTCTGGGAAAACAATGATCACAGAACAGCCCAGATCTATCATGTGCATTTGCAGCAATTCATGTCTGACATTAGCAGACCCATAGTCCATTGGATCTGTATTAAATCTGTAAAATGAGCACCTACTATCCTGAAAAGTTTCAGTGTAATCCTTTAAGCATATTTTGGTTACACAGGATGGGAAGAAGAGGTCTGTGGAGTGTTAAAGAAGAGAATTTCTGGCACTTAGTTTTTCCTTAAAGTTGAGCAATTCACCAGTTGTTGCAGACATTCTGAATCTTTTATTCTGGGTCCCTTTCCACTGACAGTGGGGAAGATATTTCAAAATCATTACACAAGCACATGCACACTTGCTCGTATCCCTAACATCTCTCTGATATGAACAAACATTTTTGGCATTAGGGTAACACTAGAGCAAGCACCACAGCTGTGTGACATGTGAGGGGATGGAAAAGAGGACTGGCATTGCAGGGTGAGATTCTGCCAAAGGCATTTTTACATGAGAATATTTTTCTGCCCATAAACATGCTGTATTAAATCAAGTGAGAACCTGCTGTGTGCTTCATCCTCAGCTGTGCCTATAGCAACATAGACAAAGGATGTGTGGGGGCATCTATTCCTTTGCCATTCACTGGGCAGGGTCCCACAGTGACAACTGGACAAGCTCAGTGGAGATGACAGCAGTTTCAGGAATACCTTGCCAAAGTCAACAGACGAATAGAAATAATTTTAGAAGGTCCTTGTTTAATGAGGCTATCCAAAGAAATAATCTTTCAGGATAATCAAGTCAAATTATGAAGTGTTTTAGAAACACTAAAGTGATAGTATAAAAAACGTTTGGGTCTGAAATCTTTGTTGGCTGACTAGAAAGTGTAATTTTATTTTGAGAATTAAAATTCTTTCTTTCTCATCCATTTCTGGAGACTGAGGTAATTATTTAGGGGTTAGTTTTCATGAAAAGATGGAATTATATCAGGTATGACACTCTTTAGAAGTTTATTTTCTTAATAGAGGTTTAAAGTCATGTCTATGCTTTTAATGCTTTCCGCCTTCCTGATATACTTCATTTTCCTCTGGAAATTTCTAATACAAGCACTGGCTATGAACAATTGCTTTAAAATATGTTTTGACTTGTTCAGTACACCACTCAAGGCCTCAAACTAAACCTTTTTTCCTTAGGCCAGTTTTATCTTCTTGAAAATGATTGTGCATTTAAGCTTTTTCCAATGAGAAAAGATGATTTGGGCATCATCTGATTGTCACTTCCATCACAGTTTTCTGCACTCAAAGCACTTGAAATACTTTGCCAGCTCTGAATTGGTACTTCTATTGTCTTTAATGGCTGTTTGGGCAGGCATCAGAACTACTTCTTAAACTGCTGCTCCCACACCATGAACCTTTGTCCCTTTTCAGACCATTTCACCTAAATCTGAGAAAAGGGCTGATTGCTACAAAGCGTGAGACAAGTGCAACATGTACTCATAACAAGTGAGCATCTGTGGATAGTGGCAGCCAAAATGTCACTAGCCTCCAAAGACTGGCATTCCTTCTGCCAAGATGTGCCACTCACAGCCAAATTTACTTGCTACCTGACAAGCCCAGGTTGTGCTTTTGCAAGTGCTGAGCCTACAGCAGATTATTTGCTCTCAGCCTGACCTTGGACACTAGCAGCCTTGGACTGGGGAATTACAGCACCCTTGCACTCACCCAGGGAGAAAATAATGTGCAGTAGCAGAGTTAAGAAGCAGCTAGGGTCTGGCAAAGCCTGGTCAGAAGAGCTGGACATAACATGATGGTTCTGAGGATGAGGCCAAGGGCATGAGGATTGCTATCTCTTACCTGCAGCAAGCTGAAAGGCAGATCAACATCTAGGCTCACACTACTGGATGGAAAAAAGATGCTCATAATAAATTCCAATTTTGAACAGACAACCTCTTATTATTTTTAATGTGCTGTCAGTACAACACAAAACTCTTTACATGGCCAAGCAATGCACTGCTTCTTTCCTCTATGGATAAATCCCCTGGTCTCAGTTGCCCCAGTACATGCAGAGGCATAATTATTACCTGATATTTCTATGGTAAGAATTTGTAGACTCCTAGGGTGCCAGGCCATTTTCTGCTCACTGCTCTATGAACACAATGGCACACCACAGAGATGGTCCAAAGGAAAACCTAGGGAATGGAGAACAGGAGGAACAGGAAGCTCTGATCCTATCCAGCAGCAGCATTCAGAGTGTGTACCCTCCAAGCTAAATTTTAAACATTTCAGTCAAACAAGGTTTTCTCAACATTATCCTGTGCTTGAAGAGTCACCTCTTCAAGCAGGACAAGAGAGTAATGATTTTATGGATTGGGTCTAGGTCCTAAGGAGCAGATTGACATGCTTGAGGGATCATCCTTCTCACAGGAGGTCTGACCTTGCCTCCACAGAAATCAGTGAGAACTTGCTTTTCAGCTCCCACTCTTGGGTAGCATCTTTTGAGAAAAGCTTCACACAAAACAAGAAGAACATTAAGATTGTGAATTCCCCTAACCAAAAACCAGTAAACATTGTATTAAGAAAGGTTATGTGTTTATACTAGCTCAGGGGCCTAGGTGGCACTCAGGCCCAAACTAGTGGATTTGCACGCTGTGTTGTGTTTGCTCACTTTTTCACTCTAGGTCATTGCACCATCTGGGCAATATAGGTAGGACAGCTTGGATAACGCGGTCTTGACCTGAGCAAGAAATGTAGATGTGACCAAACTTGCCCTTGAAATCTTATCTGTCCTTTTATGCCTCACAGTGTGTGCTTTGATGGTGCAGGGGTGGTACCTTTCCATATGGAGCCTCATTCACAGCACAGCATGGGCCCTGCTTGTGGACTGCGTCAGGATGTGAAATCATTTCATGTGAGGTGCCTTTGTTGTGTGTTGGAGATGTTAAACAATGTGCAGCCAATAAGACAAGGACTGTCAGGAAGAAAAGGAAATTCTTGTGAGTTGGCAGCTGCCTGACATATTACAGACATAGATGTTATGTTTGTTTCTCAATTTCTTTATCTATTGTGAAAAAAAACTTTGTAGGAGATTTCTATTAGGAAGTTGGCAAGTCATTTAAAGCTTTTTTTTTTTTTAAACACAGCATGTGTGTTTCTCATTTTCTGGGTGCCTAGCTTCTAGCTGATTTTGGCCTCAAGCCATTGAACATGTTGAGGATAGAGACCAAGACTAAGAACTTAATTTCACATCCTCTGGGAAGCTCATGTACAGAGCTGAAGACTGGTAGGTGCATTTGCCATAACCCCTGTAGCTGAACTAATGTGCTGTAGCTTTCTTCACTAGCTGGATTTTCCTATGAAGCACTGTGAGAAGCTTGCCATTGAAAACTGAGGAACCCAATTTATGCACAGCATTGACCAAATGGGCTTTTATATCAGTAGCCTTGGGTGTCTGCACCAGAACTGGCAGCTCCATGGGCTGTGCACTCTGCCAGCTGGCCTAACTTCCTTGAATTCAACTTCAAGCACCTGTTTTTCATCCATGAGCTTTGGCTGAATGTAGAGAAAAGAAACAGAGCTGCTCCTCTGATTATCACTGACCATGACTAAATGTGTAGTCTAAACTCTCCTTGAAGCACTTGAGCAAATGAAGAAACATGATGGATACTTTGAAAAAGGTACTGCACTGCTTTTCAGAGCTATATCCAGCTTTTCTTTATCTTTGGAGAGAAGAGGAAGAAACCTGACAGCTCATTTCAGTGTGAATGAATGGGGGAGGAGCTAATCTCAATCACATACAGTATTTTTGCATTTAGGTAAAATTAAATGTGAATTATACATAGATGCTTATGAATTACATGGAATATTTGCCACAGGCATGATTAAACTGCTCTGCCCAACTTTTCAGCCATCTAGTCAAATACACTTCTTTAGCAAGAGGGCAAGTACCATCCACTTCCCCGGGCAGTTAATATTCCTGTGGTTAATTTCTCTTCATCCCCAGGACTGAGCACCTCTGTGTAGAGTAGTGAATGTGCCTTCTATAATCTTTGATACTGCCAGCAATAAGATGGGTTTTATTTGCATGGTCTTTCACTTGAGAGTTTGATCACAACCAGCAGCTGGGTGCTTCTCTGTGTATCATATTGTCATTCCAGGCTGTTCAGAGGCCAATGTTTCAAGGCTATAACTGCTGATCCCACTCCAGTCTTTCCCTTATAAGCAGCTGAAGCACCTCTTTTGCTGTTTTTTGAAACATAATTTGAACTATTGGTTTTGATCATTAGGAGCAGAAGCAGCTGGTACACAGAGAGTTCCCATGTTATCTACCCGGGAAGCTGAAGTCAATATCAAGTTTACCTAAACTGGAAAGAGAAGTGGAGCCAAAATGCACAATTGCTTTTGATGTTTTGCTGTTTTTTTCCCTTCTGAATTACTGTGGAACGCAAAGGAAAAAAACAATGAGGGAAAGGGTTTTTTTTTCTGTAAGGGGCAGGGCAGGGGGCAATCCTGACTCTACTATGGTAAGAGCTCCCAGTTGAGATAAATGGTGCTGCTGTTGTGGCACCAAGCTTTATCTTGGCTTCTTCTTGGATGTAGCATGAAAGTGCATCTGGATCTGTCTCTGAAATTTTATGTTCTGCATTTGGCCACAACTGGTTGGCACCTAGTCCAGTGCTGCATCATGCAGGTGCTCACAGCTCTGACTTATTTGTCCATCTCTGGTTCAAAGATGAGCACTGAAGGTAATAGTCAGCCTGTTCAACTTTCTGCAGTTCTGTCAAAAATACAGGAGTTTTAAGGTGCACCATATTGGGGAAGCAGAAGAGCACTAAATATTTAATGCCAAAAACTTAAATATTATCATAAAAGTAATTTAATATAAATGGCTTTCAGCAAATCCTTATCCATATTTCATGATTGAAATGGGTGTCTGGCTTCTAATGTTTGCATGCAATTAATTTTAATGGGTGCAGCACATTACTTCCAATCCTTTGTCCCTCAGAGACCCTGGCCCTATCAAGAAAAGAAAATAGCAGGACATCAAATGTCAGTGACACTGAGGGTGATGCAGTGTCCTGTGTATAAATCTGAAAATGACAAGTTAATAGGCTATTGATAGTTCCTGAAGTGTATCGAGACTAATGATTTTGTGTATCTGGGGGTGAATGAGAAATGGCAGGAACTCCATAAGGTAAAGATATCTAAAAATATGAATATGCATTAGCAACACATAAAGCTTCATTTTCTCATGTCTTTGTAAAATGTGAGCTAAGGTCTGTTTAAATAGGTAGTATTCTTCCCACCAATTTTACAGGATTTAGAAGACGTCTTCAGTGAACTTTGTATGTGTATCAGGGACGTCATAACCAATTTTGCTTGGGTGAGGTCAAAGAAAAGTTCTCTCATCCTCCAAACACCTTCATGCCCACTAAGATCTACTGTGAAGGGCAAGGCTGCATGATGAAGCAGACTCTATGTTTTGCAAATGACTTAAAGTGCAGAAATTGCTGGATGTTCACAAATGTCCCTCCAGATTGCATGAAGATGTGTAAGGTGTCTGATGACCTCTGAAATAACAGCAGAGACTTTTAAAGCCAAACAAATATGTCTCAGACCATTAAACTGGACAGAAGAGAGGTCTGGCACATTTGATTCCAGAAGGAAATTCTGAAATAGTAAAAGTGAAAAAAATAGGTGGTGCAAAACACTTCCTAACACTAAAACTGAATCCACTGTGGCCTTCTGGGGATGAAACTCTCCAGCTTTAATTAGCATCGAACTTAACTATCTTCTATTTCAAACTTGAATATTAATTAGTGATGCCCTTGGGGTAATCAACCCTTGTGGATCTCTGAGAAAAATGAACTGATTAGTAGATTGACCTTGAGAGTTCCAATGGAAGATGAAGAAAACACAGATTGTTCAACTGTGCTGCATTGTAAGCTTAACTTAGCGTAAACTAGTGAATTGGGAAGCCCAAAGGAAGAAGGAGGAACAGTTAATGAGGAGGTTAGTTACAAAGGATGCCATTCATTTTTCCACTTAAAAATGCAAACTCTTATTACTTTGCATTCAAGCCATGAATGGAAGTTCATCTTGAAATGTTTTCAGAAGAATCTGACTTTAATTGTATGAACCCTTAAAGAAGTTTCCTGAAACATATCTCAATAATTTCAAGTTTAATTTTTGCTGCTTCGCAGCAAGCAGTTAACATTTTCAGGAAACAGAAATTTTGGAAAAAATGGAGAGACCTAGTGAAGTGCACCACCATATTTGGAGTCAGGAAAATCTGTCTCTAGCTCCCTCATCATGCTATGGATCCTTTACTAAGGTCTTCTTCTGTCTTTGTCAACAGCTATGCAATCCTGGACAAATAAAATGTGTCTGCTTGCCTTTTCTGAGTAGGAATGAAGAATAAAAATCTCCATTGTCCATGATGCCTTGTGATCTGTTTATCTGAGATGCTCAGAATGCAAAGAAAAACTTCAAAAAATTTCTATCCCTTCTTAGCCTTTGTATTTAATCTTGCTTCTTCTCCTTCCTAAAGCCTCTTTCTTATATAACATTTTATCCTCGAATAACTGTGTTATGCCATTTCCAACTTTCTTGTCCTCCAAGTACATCTTACAAAATGGAACAGCTCCTCTGTCTTTGTTGTGCCTTTCAACATCCTGAAGCCTCCGCTAAGAATTCCACTGCACAGACACATGACCCAAAGTTGCCATTCAAATATGCTTTTCAGTTTTGACTTCCCAAAAGTGATCAGAAGATGTGAAAGTGTCATTATTGCAAAGCTGTAGGTTTGTATTTCAAAGCACATTTGAAGCTAGATAAGCTCTAAAAAGTACTTTAGGCAATGAAAGAATCTCAGGCTTACACGGTAAAATAGAAAAGATAAGTAGTGATGTGCTCTTGGCATGCAGTTAGGTGGTCTGCATTTTTGTTTTATTGTTATTGTGGGGTAAAATCAGATAACATGATGATGTGTATTCCCTAATAGAAATTTCTAATATAGGACATATAGTTATACTGAAGGGTAGATAAGAGAATTCTAACCTCTGTAAAACTCATTGATGTCATCTTACCCCTAAGAACAAGTCAAACAAAAGGCATCTATTTCTAGCACTTTGAGAAATTTTGATGCCAATTGAAGGTGCTAGCTTTTCTTGATATCCTTGAAGACTCAGATTCTCAGTTTGTCAGTTCAGGTATAGTGGAGCTTGAAGCAGTCAGAGGAAGTAGCCTGCCAGGGTGCCTAAAAAGCCCCTTCTGAAGGATATGGGCTATTCACACCATCTAGCCTTTCAGAAGGAGAAATCTCCAAAGTAAGTGCCACCAAAAGAATTGTCTAGGGTCAGCCTATTGTCATGATTCAGTGAAAATATCATATATGTTCAGACTTGAGGCTTGTTGACAGTAAGAACAGGAATGTCTGCTGCTGAATGAACCAGAAGTCAAGCCTCAGAGAACACTACGTGGTGGTCAGATTGTGGTGTGGTATGGAGAACCTGGAATGCTTTTAGATAGATGCAGGAGGTGGATCAGGAATCAGAAGGTAAGGTGATCAAGAGGGGCCATGGCACAGGCAATATCCTATTTTTGCCTGACTTTGCAAAGGCAGAGGGGCCCAGACAGTGGGAGCTGGGCTGTAGGTGGTGGCTGCTGTAGAGGATGAGTGAATGATTCCCCACCAGTAGTCTGTTGGTCCGTCAGTTTAGGTGCAAAATCTTGCCTAGTCAGGATTCTTCATGTGTGTTTTGTTCTAGCTCTCCTTGGACTGATTTCCTGGGACCACATTTTTTCTGTAGCTGCTGCATCAGAAAGAGTGATCCTAATGCAGCAAAGATTGCCTGGGTAAAGTGTAAATTAACCGAAATTGGCACCTCTGTTGCCACAGCTAGGCTATTTTTGGTACCTAAGGTAGTTTTCTTCAGGCAGCTAAGGTTTTGTATGCTACATTGAATTCTGCAGAGTACAAATATCCCTGCCATATAATTAGAACTCGATTTGGAATATCAGAATGCATTGAACATTCTGGGATGGTGATTTTAGTCCTTTGTACCACTGAATGTCTGCCAAATTTAAACTTAATGTTAGACCATTCCATTACATAGTGTTAACAAAGTCAGAAATAATCTAAATAAGCTGGGTGAGAGACTGTAATTAACATTATGTAGACTGAATTTTAAATTTTCTTTCCTTCTCAATGTTATACGTCTTCCTCCTCTGCTTGTAAGTGTTTTCGGAGAGAAGTTGAATTTTTTTTTGTGTGTGTGACATTAATACAGGGACTCCAAACCCACTGGAATACCTCACAGAAGTGCTGAAGTTCTGTTGGCTTATAAAGAATCACAACACTTTTGGCCCCAGACATCCTGACTGCTAAAGCTGGCAGCACTCTGAGAGGGATGTGGTGCCTGGAGCATGGGAAGCATCTGTGAAGAGATGAGTAGAACAGTGGGGGGTGGCTGTGGACTAAAAAGCCAAGTTGTGCAGGAGCACAGTTCTGCTAATCAATTGACTAGTGTGTGTCTGAGTAAAATTTAAGGAAGAAATGCTTAGGAACTGCAGAGAAATGAGAAACTATTTAATCCTTGCTAACATGTAACAGCTAATATTGCTGTGTCTCCTTATTTCAACCACCATTTTATAATTTATTGATTCAGAAATAGATCTGTCTTTTGCTAAAAATCTAGAGCAAGTAAGGTGGAAGCCCAAATGACTTTCTCATAAAGTGCTGGTTTCTTTAATTCCTTCATGGCAAAGGTCCAGATTACTACATATTATGGCAGTAGCTACTGTGAAATTTGCTTGTGGTTAACTGTAGTTAAAGTAAAACCATCTGTTTCAAGAATGCTGACAAGCATTTACATTTACAATGGATTTATAAAATTTGGACCTTGGTCTAAGAAGCATCACAGATCAGAGGGCCTAGGAAATTCTGCAGCAGGTTCCCAGGAGCAGGCTGGGCTCAGTGAAGGGGCAGCAGTAGGGGCCAGAGCCATCGTGCAGTTAGTGGTAGGGTCAGAGACTGCAGGCTTTTCCATGGTGACCTGTGGATCAACACTTCCTTCTTTGTACCTAGTGCAGGGCTATAATTTCATACCAGCTGTTTTCATGGTCCGGAACTATCTTCCATTCTGTTGCTCTTAAAAGCCATAGTCACTTTTAGGATACTGGACTTCTGCCTGGTCTGGTCTTTCTAAAATTTCCTCTTCATCTAAAACTTTCACCCTTAGGACCTCAATATCCTTCAGGTTGTTGTGTTTCATTTGTTTATTAATTTGTTTGGTTAGGGGTTTTTTGGATTTTTTATTTTTTTTTTTTAATTTTTTCCCTGGGGGAAAGTAGGAGATAGTGAGAAAAAAATCTACCTTTGATTAGAAGCGTTGTCAATGCTGACAAACTGCTAATTTTTGATTACTCTGTTGGAAATTGTTTAAGGCAGTGGTGGTACTCCACTTAAGATAGATGTATTAGGAAAAGTGCATCTAGCCATCATATTCCAACCACAAATAAAAGTCCTAATATGCTGCAAGACTCCTGTATTTAAAACAGCATTCAGGACAACACAGGCAGACAGACCGGCTGCTTCTCCACTCTCTCCTTTTAGGTTAACAATTAGTTAATTGTTGCTGCTAATTACAATGTTCATTAAGCAATCCCAGGTGGAAGGTTTACCCTTCCTATCCATATCACTGAAACATTCTGAACAGGATTTCACGCACAAGTGGAGGTAATGGCACTTTCTGTCTCTCTTGCACACAGACATGGTAGTGCGAGTGATATTCAACCTCCCATGTCATGTACTTCAGCTTCATCTGGGATTACTACCTGGCCTCATTTCAAAGAGAAGAATGGCACTGTTCTGTTACAGGAATGCTGCTCTGTTTTGGTTGTTAACTTCTACATGCTTTGCCCAGTAGAATAAAGATGTTTAGTTTCATGAGAATGATACCATTAATAATGCATGTGACTTACAAAGAAACAGTGATTTACATGGCCAGAGTACTGTACAAACAGTAACTCACAATAATTTGTATAGCCATAATCTCAGAAATAAGAGCCAGGAAGGATGCATTAGGCTCCAGTAACCAGTCCTTTCCATAGTGCTTTCTGGGTGGCTGTAACTACTTGTTCAAAGCAAATCACCCAAGTTCCATGTTGTTGCTGAGGTACCCCACTGACTCCTGCTTCTCCAGACACCAATTAACATTTCTGGAGTTCTGGGATTATGGTGCACTCTCATCTCATCTTCTCCCCAAGAAAGCAAAATACATCAGGCTTTTCCTCCAAGATTCTGCTTTGTACTTCTACCTAATCAATAACTTTGCTCGTATTTCAGGTAAAAATCCCCTGCTTTCTCTATGCTTTTATCTCTCCAGGTCTTTTTTTTCTCATCTCTTCTGCTTTAACTTCAAGGTAATGCAGTACATTGGTTTGAAGCACTGGCTGTAACTGGTAATGTGGATTGTATTTCTGACTGAGTTATTTTGAGATGAAAGAAAGAAATAAGGTGTCCCTACCTCAGAGTCCCAGATCATTGAAAGTTGCAATTGTCAGCTAAAACACACTGTGTACATACAGACTACCATTATGCACTCATACAGCTTCTCTATATGTCTCTCTCTATATTTGATTTTCTTCTGTTAGCATGATTTGTTTAATTCTCTAGATGTTCTTCAGCCTGTAAAGCTTTTTGTGATGCATTAACTTGAGTGATGCTACATGAACTTTATGATGATTCCAACAAAATTGTGGTAATGCACTACATGATCCAGCCTGTGGGACACAGACACACTACTTTTCATTTCCTTTCTGATGCAGAGGAAAAGACCATGTGTGTTTTCCAAGCACTCTGTGCACTTTTCTCTCTTTCTGAAGCCCATGTGTCTTATCTCAGTGAAATACCCATGCCATAATGGTGAACACTATGCAGACAAATTTCCTTTTCAATACATTGCAGAAAGAACTTTTAACAAAGCTTCTCAGATGAGCCTAGAGGAAACTGTGCAAAAAGCTATTCTGTTTGAAGATGTTATACAAATTTTCTGGCAAGTGTATTGTATCAATGCTTATATAGGTAATTTTGGAAGGGTAACCAAAATGCCATCCTACTTAAAATTAGGAGGATAATCAAAACCTGAAGTGCCTTTTCTCTTTCATTCCTTACACAATGGTTTTGCTCTTTTTCTGGCTTTTATGGAAACTGCAGGAAAGCCCTCGAGAAAATCTCATCAGGACAAGATGCTAATTCCTGCCAATTTTAATATTTTCTTCATAAGGCATTGACTAGAACAGTTACTTTAGGGTTTCAGTGTACTCCCTGGACCATTACAGAGAGCTCGATGCATAGGCAGCTGAAAATAATTGCTGCATGGAATAAGTTTTTGGCCTTGGTGTCTGGTTCAGCTCTAAAGAACCAAACACTTTGAGCTGAGCTGGTAAATAGTCCAGGCCCTGCTCTGTGCTGAGCTCTGAGTCACATGAGGCACTAAAAGTTCACAGTGCATTGACGTCAAGGGGAGACCTCTGAGGTCTGTCCAGGACATCTTGTCTTGATGAAAGGACACTTTCTTTGGCCAGTGTTTCAGTCCTTTCCTCCCCCCAGCAGTTTTCCTTTTAACGGTTTTGTTTTTTTTTTTTCTTTAGTGTTTCGAATACCCTTTAATTTCTCTTTTAGCAGATTTTTAATTATCCTGGTGCCATACTGAGATGTGGCTGAGATGAAGACTCTAGCTGGTTTCGAGTCACATCTGCAGATCTTGTAGGTATAATCTCTATGGTAACTGACCCATGTTGGGTAGAAGAAAAAATGCCGAGAACTAAAGGTTAATTGCTGTTTTGTTTATACATGTTTTGTGCAATTCCAGTGTTGCAAATTAGGTATCCAATTAGAATATGGATATTAACAGATTGAGCATCTTTTTTGTTTCTTGGATATCTGCAGAACTACTTGAAATACTTTAGAAATAACAATTTCTTTTTATACAGTCTTGTGCAGGGAGGGATTGTATCCCAGTCAACTCTTTTTTAAAAGGGGGAAGGAAGGTACTTGCCACTGCAGAGGGAAACCTTTTCCTTCATATAATAGAAAAGACTTACCTGTTATTCTTTTCCTGTCCAGAAGAAGAATAGCTTTGTGTGGTCATTGTTCTACCTGGAGGAAAAGCACAAGGAAAAAGCAACTAACTAAACAACTCAACAGATGAAATTTCTCCCATGTCACATATGACAAGCTAATGTTCTGTAGAAGGCTTTGGAAATCCTTTTGCAGTTCAACGTGTACACACTGGTCCTCAAATGAAATAGCTCAGGTCTTTAAAAATGCACTGTCAAAGTGCCTGCTTTCTCTTTCAGGGGATTTCCTAGATTCATTTAAGAAAGTAAAGCATTAATTCAATTTAAGAAATTAAAGGTTTGCTAACTAGTTTTCTCTCCTTACAGTATTTTCTGTCTCTGTGAAAAGGCTTAAAAAGTACACTGGCCTATAACTGTGTCACTTAAAAGAATACCGTTTTAAAAAAAATTCTTCTTACTTTTCATGGGCAAATGTTATAGACTTCATTCCTAGAGACAGGTGTATCTGTGATGAAATATTTATCCTGATTTACTGAAATACTGAGACAACTGGTAATTGTGGATTATAGTCAGTTTAAAGACGGGACTGCCTAATATGGATTATTATTTTAATTTCTAAAGTGTGTGCTTTTGGGTTGTGCTGCTCATGAAAATACTCTTCCTTCTTTTTCAGTATGTCTTTTTTATTAGGCTGTTTGAGACTGCTATTTTTGGCTTTCCATGAATCCAGTAAAACCTGCTTAGAAAAACTTGTATCTTTTTTGCACTTATGCACACCAAAGTGACTCTCATGGGGCACATAATTGTTATCCTTCTACATGAGCATGGAAATTTCTAGTAACTTCTCATTATTTTATTTATTCTGTAGGAAGAAATGTTTCTGCATAACCTTTTTTGCAATTAAAATTCTTCCAACAGTTCTTAATGAACTCCGGGGAGGTCTCTCTTCTCATAGATCTTAGCAGAGTGAATTAATCTGTGTTCAAACAAAATTAGAGATGTAATTACTATAACCTTTAAGAGAATAATTATGTTCCTAACACAATCATCCATGTTTTGGGGACCATATTGCAAAGTCTTCTGGCCTCTGTTGCAGACGTACTCCTTTTCCTCATACTCCCTAACAGAATAGAAAAATTAGACTTTGGAGTCCCTTGAGTGGAAACCAATGACCTGTGGGTTCACAACATAACATTTGGTATTTCTGCCTCTGTTTGTCTACTGTTTTGGGAATTGCAACTCAGAACCTGTGAATGACATTTTTAGTGTAGAAAATCTGCTTAAATTGAATAAAGAAAAAGTTGCTAGGGATGCTCCGGTCTAATACTTTTCTAAACAGTAAAATATTTGCCATTTGTTTATGTCAGTAAAATGAGGAATATTATGACACATCAAATGCTTGGAAAATACTATCTTTCACCATACATTTCTGAAAAAATGTGGTAAAATGTCCTGGAGGTCTAGATTTATTGCCTTTCTGTATTTCTAAATTAAATCTACTCCTCTGACAAGCACAAAAAATGTTTTGGTTTAAAACTAAGTCCTAAATCTTCAAGGCTGCTGCTTGCCTGCATGCTACTAACCAGAAAAACTCAACTTTTTGAGTGAAACGGTATTATAGATGATCTATGTGGTAGCTTCCTCACAAACCTATAAGTCCTGCATGATTATCAAAAATAAAGAGAAATAAATGGTTTCAGTCTGCAGAATCAGCAAAATGCTACGTATTGATGTTAGAAAGGTAGAAACCTAATGGAAATGATAGCCAGCTTGATTTGTGTACAATAAATATTCATCATAGCATTTAAATAATGATGGAAAATTCTCTCAGTATAAAAAATCAAGTCTAAAAAATGGAACATCAAATAAATTTTATGAACACCACTTCTACATATTTTTGATATCTCACTGTGCTGGTATCCAGTGTTTACTCAAATAAATACGTACAGGAGGACTAGCTGTGATTTTTAGAAGAAGCTCAATCTTATATAAGATGCATATGAGGCTGACTACTTGCCTAATGGTCTGAACACAGATGAAAGAGAAAGGCAGGTTTTTCTGTACACATTGGCTGTTTCTCTCTTGTGGAGAAAATGTCTAGTATGTTTTGAGTGTGACAGCTGCCTCCCATAAATAAATATCCACTAATGCTAAAGAAATTAGGGGAAAGCCATATGAGCCTTTTCTACTTTATTAAGAGCTGCAGGGAAGAGCCTTAAAGTTATTGTAAAGATGAAAGAGAAGGGTGTTATGTATCCTGGTCACAAAGTCTCTGAGTTGGTGGTTTATATTATTGAAGCATTCTGTACAGAAACATAAATTCTCATAATTTAATAAAGAAATTATTTTGTTGCTAGCACATATCCTATAAGGTGGAGACAAGTACAGACCTCCTAACTTCTGTGAATTGAAAATAAAGACAGGCCAGGATACTAAGGTAGAAGATGTCTGTTTTCCTCTGTGCTTTCTTTCAGATTTATCTTGATGTTATGGCTCTGTTTTTATTTTATGATGAAATCTGTCCCAAAGTGTATCAGTAGTAATGCATTTCCATGGTCCTTTAAGGCTGTGAACACAATAAGCACTTATTATGGCTTAAGACATGAAGTAGTAAAGTGTCAGGATGATGATGTATTAGAGGCAAGTGAGACTCAGGGACATCACGGGGCCATGAAGCGATGGTTCCTGAAGTTTTCCTTAAGCTTATCAGAAAATCTTGTATGACTAAGGTGGGGTCAGCACTGTCCATACCAGGAACTTTGGTTGCCCAACTAAGGAGGAGGACAAGAGATACCCAGTCACCTGCAGAGTGCTTTGAACATTACTTGCCTGAATCACAGAACGACAGGAATGATACCACTGTTACTGGACTTTTAAAAAATCTACAGTAGATCTTGATTTATGGCAAGGATGGAGGTTGACAGTGACTAAAGACAATCATCTTGTGATCCTATAAACAGTGGTCCTAGGTTAGGTCCGTTGAGTTCTCCTGGACCACAGCAGACTGTGCCAGCATCTCTCTCTGAGTGGGATGCCTCTAAGAACTTGCAAACTGTCAATTTTGCAATACTCAGAACTACCTAAAAGCTGACAATGGGGACTGGGCTGATACCCCACTCCTTGAGGCTCAACCCTTGAATACTGAGAAATTCAAAGGCCTTGAACATGAGTACTTCTCTGAATTTGAGGGGAACCTTTAACCGGTATGCCTTTGTACATTTACATAGGTAAATGTACATATGTACATTTATATCTTTGTGTGTTTGTGTGTCAATCAATTTAGGCACCCTCTAGAACATATACTGTGTATGTTGCTGTCTTGAACCCTGTTGTAACTGTAATAAATCCTATTGAATAATTTTGTAAATGTTAAAGTAAATGATAAAGTGCTGCTAAATCCTTTAAATATATGCAATTGTCCACATCTGAGACTAGGACTGGACCTAGCCACACCTAATCTTGAACAGGAGTTTGGAAAGCAAGGGGGCCAACTCTGAACCTTGTGCCTCAATGGGAGCCTCCCTTACCCTTACCCTTTGCATCCTTACCCTTTGGCATCTATACTCTCTGTGTAAACCATTCAAAATTGACTGTAATATTTTTTGCTTTGTATGTTTCATCCATGTAGCAATAGAATGAACCTTGCAGTCAGACTTTGTCACACTTTCTTAAATTTTAATTAAACCTGCCTTTGTTAATATCTTTGATGATGATTCTCTAAGTGACCTAAACCACTCATTCATGACAGTCATAATTTCCCCAATTCCTTTTTATTTTCCTGCTCTTGATAACAAGAATATGCTGTGTGTTTCTGGCATGGTCATTATATTTAGTGTCCCATGTTGTGACAGGACTCAGGATGAGAAGAATAATGTTCTACCTCCATTGATACTCTCAATTTCTTTGACTATAGATCTTTGCCACATGCTGTCAATATGCAGCCTTATAGTAGCAGCAGAATTGCATACCAATATATAATATGAGAAAAATTATTGAGCTTTTCAAGACCTGACTGAGCACAACCCTGCTCTGAGCAGTTGGTTGGACTAGAGAGCTCCAGAGATCTCTTCCAACCTGAGCTACCATATCAGTCTATATTTCTAAGACACAGATTCACAGTTTACAGGAGTTAGTAAATTATATTCTTTGGAAAAGCTATCCACATGTATGCCTAAGTCTGAAGTAAATGTGAGGTACTTTGAAGTTGTTTACCCATTAGTGTATTACTAACCATAGGTCTGCATCACAACGTGTCATGTGCCAACTACTTCATTTGCTCAACTACTTCATTTGTCCTTTAGTGTTAAATTGGGCAGAATGGCTAAGGCAAATTCAGGAAACAGGGACAACAAAGCTCACATTTTAAGAACGTGGCATATGCAACAGTAATCTTCACTGCAATCACAAAGAAATTGAAGGAGGCTTCACTGATAGCTTTGTAAATTCAGCAGTTTGACAGGCAGTCAACCTGCAGTGAAAATATAATCTGCCAGGAGGTACGTGGGTGACAGCCCTTGTTTCACAGTAAAACCTCAGACCACAGGGAAAGACTTATGCTTGGGCCTAGACTACATCTGATGGCATAAGATGGAGGACCTCTTGGAAAAGGCTTCATCATCACAGTTTTCTCATATAATACGAGTCACTCTGCTTAACTTTGGTGCTGGGTAACCCCAAACACTTCTTAGTTTGGCAATTCTTAGGGGCTGACACAGCACCTCGTGCCCTGATAAGATTTCTTCTCAGGGAAGATGGAGAAGGGACTAGTATAGACATGGTGATTTACTTCTCACAAGGTGCTGTGGTCTCTTGCATAAATACAACCACATAAGCATTTGTCTGGCAATAAAACATTTTCTGCTGTAAGTGCACAGGTTGGTAGTGGCAGCTCTGGGTAGTTCAGCCATTTTGTAATTTATTAAGAGTTGTCAGAGCAGACATTTTAAAATACTGGTCTGTTCATCACTGCAAAGTATTTACAGTGAGATTTTCATGTGAAAATCATTCTTGATCCATTCACTAATATTTACTGTCCCTTTGATTTTTAGGTCAAATACAAAATTATTGTTTCTTCAGGGAACCAAGTGTGAAAGTCAGACATCCCCCCTACATCCCTCTCCTGCAGAGCTAGGCACAGGTGTAAATAGGGCCATAAACGAAGGAGGTTATCCCTGTGCCCTTTGCTTGACTGGCTAAAGCTGGTACAGTGTAGTCCTAATCCATGCCTGTAGCTCTTAAAAACAATGGAGATAGAAATAAATAGCAGTTTGTTTCATAGCAATGATATTGCTGTTAATAGTGACAATAATGATAATGATTATAACAGCAACACCAACAACAATATTAGTGATAATAACAATAATAATAATTATAGTAATGCTTGTTTATTTGCATGTTTTTTATAAATGCCTTCTTAGCTGCAGCTCAAATCAGTGAGTCAAGGCTCAAGGAATGAAGTCCATTTGCTATGTTTTGAACAGGTTTTGGCTGGTGGAATGTTCCAGTCAGGGAAGATCAGCCTGCCCAGGAAGGAAATGTAGATGCAAGACGCTAGTTTTTTTTTTTTTAATTTTTTTTCCTTTTTTAATTGCAGATAGCCAGATATTTTTTCTTCACTGATTGGCTTTTGGGGCTTTTCTTTCAGCTGTTTTTTTTTGAAGAGGAGTTGTCTTGATGGACATAACTCAGTTGGTGAACTGATTAGGTTGCTCATAGCAACCATTCCTTGGAGTAATCACCAGAGAGAGCTAACAATCTCCTTTGCCTGACTGGTCAGCTGAGTTATTCAATGTGGTTTCTATTTTCTATGAATTGTCAAGAACAACAAATTTTTATGCATCTGCAGCTTTTCATAAATTTTCATTCATGAAAAATTTCCTATATTTGGAAAAATAGAATCTTCTAACAAAGCAAACAAAATACATCTGTTCAATTCTTCAGAAGTTGAAAGATGATCAGAGCAACTCACTTGTCCTCACAGCTCACTTATGTTTTGCATTTGCAGGACTGAACATGTAGTGAGAGGACTGTGACAGAAAAGTGACAGAAAAATCATGGAGAGATGCTGTGTAAGGGTCCTGCAGGAGGGACATGCACCAGGAGGAACTCAGGAACACAGGGAGCTGAGTATGTGCTTTGATGGTACAGGAAGATGTTACCTACGCTGTGATGCTCTCTGTGGCGTGGCCTGATCTGGTCCCTAGTGTGCACTGAACCTCTCTGCCAAGAGGGGCCATGGGTGCCCTCCACCTCACCCATGGGCCCTTGTTTCCTTGCAGGGAAACAGAGAAAGGCTGGGAAACCTCTTCAGTGTACTCAAAGAAGATCCATTGTCTGGACACAACCTATTCCAAAATGCCAATGCAACCATTAGGATGAAGAAATAAGGGAATAGAGCAGGTACTGAAACATCTGCAATCTAGGGACATGGTTGACTATTTGTCCAAATGTACTGAAGTGGCCAGCTATAAAGTGCTACAACACAATGACAAAAAGAGCCAGCTGAGGTACATTCATGCTGAATGTACCCATGACAGCTAAAGAGAGGGTCAGTGCTGCAAGGAGGAACATCATAAGTGTAAGCATGTGGGAGACAGCGAGACAAATGTCAAAGGAGTTTTGGCAGTGGTAGTCAAATATCCAGTGTGGGCAGTGGAAGCATTAGTGTGCTTTCCATTACCTTTGCACTAAATGTGCAGGGCTTGGCACTTTCTGGCCATAAAGTTAATTCTGTATGTACAGAAACAGATGGATAGATAAGCTTCCAGCTGCAGAGCATTCATCTAAGGGAAACTACAGAAGGAATGTAAATTCATAAGCAGATCAAATAAGACTACAGATTTCTAATCATAGAACCCTTTGGATTGCAAGGTAGATCTCATGGGTCTGTTCCCATAAACAAAAATTCTTGATCTGAAGGTTTATTATTATCTTGTATACAGATATTTTACTGAAGAATCTTAATTTTGGTTTTCATAATAGGGACAAATATTGGTGCTAACTAGATGTTCAAGACATTTTGCACTAAAAGATGTTGAATTAGGACAGATTTTACTTTCACTTGGGCTTTTGTCCATTATGTTTTCGTCCTACACAGAGAGTTTTCATTTAAGCGGGAGAACTACAGAGCTGAAGCAGCATCATGCAGCATGTGAACACCTGTTGTGTTGCTCTTTACAGAAAGAAGAGTAACCTCTGTATAACCTATAGTCCCAGGTAAATGTGTGCCTGGCAAAATTCAACACAGATGCTTCAAAAGAGGGGGATATTTATTCCCTTATTGAGCCATGAACAATGGATCTCTGGATTTCTGTTTTGACCCCTATTATTCCCTAGCCCCACCTTTGTGGTTGTGGCAGAGCCTCAGCTTTGTATGTGATACAATGCAATAATGTTCATGTTTGTGATGGTGATTTGGAATAGACTGCCATCAAGATACAAAAACCCTGACTTGTTACTCTGACATGACTGTACCTAAATGGAGTGGCATTAGTCCACCACGAGGGTGGACAAAACCAGATGAGCAATGAGGTCTCCATTGCTTGCTTTATTCTCTGCTGCAAGCTCCTTTATTGCTCTCCCTATAAAACACCTTTGTTCATGAGAGTTGTGTGCATAAAGAAGCACCTGCTCTCCTCTCTCACCATTTGAAAGCAGCTCTTTTATGCAATACCACTCTTTCCATTGCTCTGAAATTTCATAGAGAAACCCTTTACTGTTTCTCTTAGTGAGTGCCTTGTTTCATTATGAGGCTAACAGAGAATCTGTCAATAGGACAAATTCAAAACTAAACAAACAGATTAACGAGATAGAGTTTTAAGATTAATGAGAAAGACTTTCACTGTTTTCACAGTGAAGTGCAAGTGAACTCGGTCAGAGAGAGAAGTACAACTGGTATGCATTGACTTGCTCGATTGGTGCATATTTAGCCATATCAACACCCAGAAAAAATCCATTATTTTTTGAGCTTTTCTTTTTTTTTTTTTTCCCTTGAACAATAATAAATAAAAATGCTTATATTTGGAACATAGGGTGACATTCAGACAGCTGCATTTTTATGATTGCATCTGCTAAGGAATTTAGCTCATTCTTAAACATAAGGGTTGTTTTAGAACATATCAGGTCAATGTGTTGCAAATCTAGTACTGTGATATAAATATTATACATATATATGTACAGACATATGCAGCCAGTGGGGATAGGTCCTCCTCCTCTGCCTCCACATTTCCAATTCAATTCATCTGAGCTAGAAAACAGTTCTAGTAGAGTGAACTTTGCTGGTTTTCCATTCATTTTGGAGCTCTATTCAGACTGTCTCTGTAGCTTTATCTCCCTGAGATAGCACATTTTAAAAAAAGGTTTGTGCATATGTTAAATTTATGGCTTCTTCATTGTAGCAGCTCTAGGCAGCATGTGAGGTTTGAGAGGAACAGACCGTCCCTCCTGCCTGGCTCTCATTTCAGGCTGCCTCTGGTAAGCACTGATTAACTAAAGAGTGTGATGCCCGAGATGGCAGCATCAGTAAACTGCTTGCATGCAATGTGTTAACAGGTTTAGAATGTAGGGTCTGCATATGCCTGGTACTTTTCATCCTGTTAAAATTAAAGTGTGTATAAAAATGTGAAGCAACTCGCTAGATTCAAATCATTCCGCATGGTCAAGGCCTTAAATACCTTAGCTGGTTTTACGCAGAAAGCCCTGCACAATGATTTATTATACATAGGGGAATAAAGATTTCTTTCTTATTCTTCAATTTTCACAGGGAATAAAGTTGCATAATTGAGTCTGGGTGGCTTAAACACAGTCCCATAAAACAGAGCGTTCCTCCTCATTATTGCTTTTAGCTTTATCCAAGACTAATAGCATTTAAGTGTGTTATTATGTTATGACTATTTGGTACCATCTGAAATTATTTTTATGGGCACTCACATCTCTTAATGTAAAGCAAAATTGTACCATACTTAACCAGTTCAGCTTTTGAGTAAAGAACTGAATGTACACAGAGACTGAATTTCCTTCTGGTGTCTCAAGTAAGACCTGCTGTGCACTGGATATGACAGTATGTGAAGGAATCCTGTTTTGCTGCTGATACAACTAAGAGGCTTTCTGCTTGAATGCTGGTAATGTACATTTTAGTTTTATTTAATACATAAATCCAATTTCAGAAGACTTTTCTTGGATTCCTGAGATGATGACAATAAATGGCTCATGAAATAAAGGGACTTTTTTACACACCTGTAGGTGTTGAAGTTAGGGGAGATTTTGGGCTCCCTTTCTAGCTGAACAGATGATTTCATTTTAGTGCAGTCTATGATGATAACCCGTTGGCACATTTGCTCATGAGATTTTCATTCTCACTGTTTTCTCACACATTGTGTCTCATTTATACAGAAATAGATTGACATTTTTGAAAATCAGATGAAGATCACATAGAATAGGAATCTATGTTTCCCTATCTGGATGTTCATGGCTTGAATACTTCTTAAATTGTGCTGAGCTGAGTGTAGCCAGATGATGAGTAGAACCATATGAACAATGCTTCCATCAGCTGCTTGAAGCAGATAAGCCCATGAATAATTCAGCACAGGAGAGTGCCTGGCTCTTCTCTGGTAGCTTCACAATAGGTCACAAGTGACTAAGCTCAGAAGAGGATGTGTCCTTAGTATAATTAGTCTTTCTTTAACACTACTGAATTAGCACTTCTGTTTTATTGTACCCTGAAGGTAAAATGGTTATTAGGTTACAGAACAAGCAAATTATTGCTAAATGCCTTGGGCAGATTACTCAAGAGCTTCTGACTATCACTTTATTAACTACAACTTACGTCATCAGAAAATATTAAGCTTGCAAAATTGGTAAAAAATACAAATGTTACTGTAAAAATCAAAGAACAGACTACAGGGATGAGAAAGGAAATTAGAATTAAGCCGTTGCCCAAGTCTGGCATGGGCATTATACACATAACACGTATTTTTCCTTATGTCATAGTTTTTCAAATTGTTTACGTGAAATTCCTGTCTTATTATGAGATGATTAAAAAAATACAATTTGAACATTTAGCTTGAATATAATTTTAAAAAATTGTAACCCCCTCCTCCTCCCCCCATTCTGAGGCTCAGTGTTGCTGCAAAGAAGTTCTTTCAATTGCACTAAGTTTGTTTTTTACAGAAACCCAAGGTGAGGCAACCAGGGGACTATTTTCCTGGACCAATTTCATAGCTAAACGACCCTCTCTAACCTGGCTTAGAAATTTTAGAAGGAGCTCTTGCTGCTTGATTAGTTTTTCCTGATAGCTCAGGGCCCTTCCAGGTACAGGGCCCCGAACAGCGGTGCCTTGGCTGGAATCATTACATGCAGGCTTTTGGGAGCCTTCCAGGAGCTCCATCCTAAGGATCCTTGTGATGCTGTCCCAGAGGATTATTTTACAACTGGTTTTACTGACCTGATATAGTGCAAGTACCTCAGCAGTTGTGTCAGGGTAACTTAGTGGCTCAATGGGATGCCAGGCTAAGGAGGAGAATGAGCAGCAGTTCTTGGAAGTGCAATTGCAGCCAAAGTTATCACCTTGGGAAATTAGAGTCTATGTCACTTTGGCACGTGGAGTTTTGGCCTGAACACTCACAGGTGTCTCTCCTGAGCATTTAAGTCTGCCTGCAAGTTCCTCTGAGCCACTATTACAACATACTCTCTGTCTTCTTCCTCTTCCCCCAGTTGGAAGGGGGTGACCAGAGCGCTGATGTGGGGGATGGAGGTGGGGCAGACTGACCCAGGTGCAAAAGTGGTGGGGTGGAGCCTGCAGACAGCTCAGCAGCAGTGTGTCCCAGATGGATGGACCCACCTGCTTGGATGACTGCAGTAGCAGGTTCAGTGACAGGTGCCTGTCTATCTGATGCTTTGTCTTTGGTAGCCCTACACATGTAACACCAATCAGAGTGAGAAAGTGCTAAAAACTGATGAGTGTGGCTGAAATTTTCTGTTCATTTTTAGAATCATCAAGAGTAAGCAGCCTCAATTCTGGTGTTGTGCTACACCTTTGTGAAGGTGTATGGATGTATTTAACAGGCATGCATTTTAATATAAATTGTGTCCACAAATATAAATCACAGAAAAAAGACATGGAGGGGTATATTGTACATAAGTAACTTCTCAAAATTTGAGGATTCAGAAATAGAATATGGGAGTAAAATATGCTGGGAAGGATCTCAGGACCAAAGTTGCCAATATCTGTATTGCACATTTTGACATGCAGCAGTCAGTTACCACAAAAAAAAAAAAAAAAAAAAAAAAGTTATTTTGTGACATTTTAGAGCTCTTAAGTAGACAGAGAAATCTACGTAAAGTATCAAGAATTTCAGAATAAATGCACAGATTTTAAATGCATGTTGGGGTCTTCTTTCATTTTATATGGGGTTTTATTTACAGGCATCAGCTTTCAATCAAAGGGCCTGAGAAGAGCCTTGCTGCTGCTGAGATCAATACATTGGTAAGGAATGAGTTGCATAAAGCTGAATCAATGGCAACCCAGTAAGGGAGCAATCAGGGAGAGCTTTATAACAATGCAAAAGACAAATTCTCCACATTGCAGATAGCTCAGACCTTGGACACATCAGACATATGGCTTACAGTATATTTAAACAACGCTCTTGTTCCCTTGAAGGACTGCACATCCCATAGAACCAGGTTTTTAGCTGGGCTTAGTTTGTATCACATAATTTTTGTTGGTGTCTAAAAAAGTCTAAAAAAGTTGTCTAACGAGATAAGCTGTCCTTCCAGGTAACCCTCCCTAGCTTATATACTGGCCATGACATTCTGTGGTGTGGAATATCCCTCTGGTCAGTTTGGGTTGCCTGTCCCAGGTGTGCTCCCTCACAGGTTCTTTTACAGACCTCCTCACTGGCAGAGCATGAGACAAGGAATGAAAGTCTATACTTAAGCAAAACATGACTTAGCAAAAACTAAATCATCAGTGTGTTATCAACCCCATTCTGCTTCCGAATCTAAAACACGGCACTGGAATATCTACTGTAACTCTACCCTAACTGAAATCAGGATAGAAGCTAAAGTGCTGCTCTTTCTCTTTAAAAGATAATTAAATTTTTTTTCCCTACCATGCAGAAGCTTCTATTTATAGGAAAAGATGACATGAACCCCTTTTGGATATTTGTTTGACAGCTCAGTGTTAAAGGTACTCTGCTAACCATTTCCTAGGCAGATGTGATGGCAATATTGGATTTTCTCTCCTTCCAATAGCTGGGAGTTAATGACCTGCAAAGATTTATGAATAGAATTGTGTTAATGTGATCTAGTTAAGTCAAACTCTGAAGGAAGTTAAGGTAAGGTTGAGGGAGGCTTGTGTTTGGATTTTGGGATCTCCTTTTGTGTATTATACCACCATATTCCATAGCAACAAAGTAAGACAGATGCTCCCTGTGGTGCTTTTTCTTAGCATGATGGCATTTTCTTTTGTGAGATCAGGAACTCAAAGCCCAAGAAAAATTAATGGAAAATCCCAATATAAAAACAAATTAAAAATAAAGATGATTAATTTTAATGATGCTATGAAGCAAAATCTATCAAACAGTCAAATTTCAGTATTCACTAGTTTGCATCAGAGCAACAGGACTGCTTTGGGAAAGGTAAAAGGGTTACAGCTGTTGCCATGCCAGTGGCCTCCATGCTGAGACTCTCCAACAGATCCCTGCCTTCCTACCAAAGGGCTGGTGGAAGGGAAAATGGAACTGGCCCCACTCTCTTAGGTTAGCCTGGGATTAAACAAAAGAAGTTATGAAAAAATAATTGGATGCAACTTGGGTGACATTAGGCAGTGTAACTTCCAGTATTAATTGAGTTTTCATACTGTGCCCAATAAAGTTTTAGCAGACTGAAGCATGGTATATTTGTGGATGCAGCAAGTTTTCTATTTGTGTAGCGCTACTATGTGCATGTTATTTCATAGAAATGAGGGTGTAGAGCACTGCATTTATATTCTATCTAAACCCTCTAGGCCTGAAAAACCTTACAGCTGTGGACAGTAACTAAAGGTGATGATGAAACCAAGAATAGATTTGGATGTAGCAAATGATAACAAATTAGGCAGAATCCACATTCAATAACTTATTTCCTTCTTGAAACATGTTGCAAGATGTGCAGATAAAATGTCAGGGTTAAATTAAGACCTTAGTAATGGATATGGTTCAAAACCACAAAATACATTTTGGTTGGGTGTCCAGAAAAACAGAATCTGACTGACTTAAAAACAAGTCTGAACATGATCTGGAGATACTTGTCTTTTATCCCTTAAACTCCCTGAACAGAACAAGGACCTTGCAAATAGTGTAATATGTTAACAAAGATTAAGTTGTACAGAACTAGTTGTAGGTTCCCATGGCAATACCTACTAAAGCTGTGATTTACCAGCACTGAAGCTGACAACAATGAGATAAAGAGAAACCTGTCTTTGTTTTTGCTCCTTTAAGGAAAAAAATTAAGAATTCCATGCTAACCATAAGCAGTGCAAGTATTTCTTTACAGGTCACAATATGTTTTCTGCAAAAGTTGTATGTTTCTGGATGCCATCCAGAGCAGCATGTTTTCAAATTTCTTAGAATCCTTGGGAAGTGCTTATATTATTGTGAATGGCTAAACTCTGTAATCCATACCAGATTTTAAAGCATGTGATCACTATTTACTTAGTGGTAACATAATTATATGGGCAGGAATTTCAGTTCCCATTTACAATCAGAGGTTTGTAAGGAACATACATGTCTAAAAATCATTATTTCTTTATTGATTGGGATTATGGTTGAATTGATTCTTTTACATGGTGATTAATGAAGATAGAAAAGAAGACAGAAGAAAGAGAGGAAGAAGATTCAATTTGGCTATCTAAGGTCTAGATGAAGTTCAATGACATTTTGGTGCGTTTTGGAGATATTTGAAAGCCATGAAATGCAGCTGATGTAGATCAGCAAAGTAAGAGGTTTCTCACACCACTCCAAGGTTTAAGAAGATGTGCAATTTGTTTTCCATAAGTTTTACTATTTTGACCTTGAAGTGAAATTAAACATCTTTGTGAGCTGTCTTGAAAATCCTGGATTTGGCAAAATCACAAAGCCATTCTTTCTTGCTGTGATTTCACATTGCTTGTTTTCTCTTCAGCAGAAAATCAACCGAGCAAAACAGAGAATAGAATAAGAAAAAACTAAGAAAAGAATAAAACTTTGTAATGCTTAACCAGACTCACTTAGCAATCACATTCTGAGTGAAAATTCTGCTGGGTCGACTGGGTTTTAAGTTACCCATGTTTTATGTTTTCTGATCTCTCCCTATTCCACAGCAGTGGCATTATTTATTTATATTATTTATGGGTTAAATATTGCAACCTGAGTTCAGCTGTGTTGCCTTTAGCCAAAAAGTCTGTTTCAGCTGGTGCATTGCATGGCTATTAGAGAAGACAAAATAACAGCATTCAAAACACTATTTTTTTGCTATAATAACCTATAGGAAGGGCTGTAAATTATCCAGATTTCTACAGATTAAAACTCTATAAAAGTGGATATTATTATTGTTTTTGTAATTATTATTGTAATGATATTTTTTTTCTAGGAAGTGATTTTACTTACTGCTCTAGACCAGTCTTAAAACCAACATAATCCACCAAGCACTTAACAATTTATTAACTCACCAGTGATGCTGAGTTCTGTTATTAGAATTTTTTTATGAGGGCTATTCAGGTCTGATGGGCAAAAGACTTAATGGGCAAAGGATCAGACTCATTCCTGAATCCACTGAAAGAGCTCCCAATCCAAAGGAAGAAGCAATGGATAGCTGGCTGTGAGTGTTGCCAGGATGCTATTTCATTCTGAAGTAAAAGCTGTCAGCCTGTTACTCATGTTGATGCCTTTAGTGTTTGCTTAGTATTGAAATATCAGGTTTTAGCCACTTACTGATTTCAATGCAGTGATAGGACATATAATCTATTTCATCTTGCATGATATTTTGATCCTTCTGTTTCAGAGGGGAGTATAATATTTGGGCTGGTACATAACCTGTAACAGCTGGGTATGAATTTATTAGAAGAACAAATGACAGTTATTAATAAATGGCTAACTTAAGCTGCAACTAATCACAGAGCATCCTGTTTGATGCTTTCAAGTTTGAAAGACCCACAAGGATCATCAAAATCCAACTCCTGTCCTTGCACAGAACAGTCCCAAGAGTTACACCATGTGCCTGAGAGAGCTGTGCAGACTCTTCTTGAATTCTGTCAGGTTTGGTGCTGTGACCACTTCCTTGGGGAGCCTGTTCCAGTGCTCAGCTACCATATGGATGACTAACTTTTTCCTGATATCCAACCTGAACCTCCCCTGACTCAGTTTCATGCCCTGTCCTTGAGTCCTGCCACTGGTCAAGAGACTGAAGAGATTGGTACGTGCCACTCTGCTTCCCCTTGCGAGGAAGTTGTAGACCACAATATTTCCCCTCAGCCTCCTCTTCTCCAGGCTGAACAAGTCAAGTCACCTTCATCACTCCTCCACATCTTACTCCCCAGTCTGTCCCTACATCCAGGGTTGTCCTAACACAGGTGTAGAATCTGGCACTGGTGTTTTTTAAACTTCCTATGTGGAAGTTGAGGAAAACTGACCCTAGAAAAGACCCCTGAAGAGTCCCACTTGTGACTGGTCACCAGCCTGATATAAAGCCATTTATTATAACCCTTCACACCCAAACCATGAGCCAATTGCTCACCCACTGCATGATGTGTCTACCTAATTTTTCCTAATGTCTGCTTAATATTTAGAATGCCACTGTATCTTTTCGTTTCTCTCATATGAATAATTATAACCCTTCTTCTGCATGCTGTGCAAGTTTACTAAGGACAACTAGAGAACACTGCTTGAAATATTCATGCTTTTTATGAAATGTGGTCATATATATTTCTAGCTTTGGACCGCTAAAGTAGAACCCTTCTCAAATCATTCTTTTATTAAAAAATGTGAACATGAGGATACAATATACAGATTCAGGCTGACAGGCACAAAATGTTTTACTTAGGTTTTATGCCTCAAAATTTATCAGATATTTGTTGTAGAAAATTGCAGGTTTAGAAAATAGCATTTTCTAGAAAGAAAAATATTCTGCTAAATATTCCACCACCTACCTCATGATGGTTAACTTATAGGCAACAGATTATTTTTTTAATAGATAGTATTATTAGGAGCTACTGTACAAAAGGAGCATTTTTTCATATTAAATAGAATAGATTTTCACCGGTATAGTTTTGTGAAATGGGTATTTCTGCAGTACTTGATTTTTCTAGTCAGGAAAAAGAAAGGAGGAAAAAGTCTGCCTGGCTTGCACCAGATGGTTTATGTTCTTGAGTGACAAAGTAAAATGACATCTGGCAGGAATTTCAGAAAACCAGGCAAATCCTGTGCCTCAGAAATGTGTGATTTATGTGGGGAAGCAAAGAGTGAGGGGTCTGTGTGCAGTATGAGCTTTCATAGGAAATATACAATGAAAACCCAGGCTGCCTGCATTCATTAAAGAGCTCAGACTGCTTTTCACAGGACAGAAATTTTTTTCTCCAAATTGTGTAGTTCATCAAAAATGTATCTTAATTATCAAACTACTGGACAATGATCTTATTACCATCTGCTAATGACAATGCCCTCCTACACTGACACAGCGGACACCGGTTAGAGAGGTTACTGTTATAGGCTATTGTTAAATATTGTTAAACAGTCACCATGTTTTGTAAAATGTTTAAATTCTAGTGGCATTCTATGAGAGAGAAAAGCTATTTGACTCATTATTCTGATGGGAAGCAAGCGTAAAACGTTTCTCAGTGGGCCAAAAATTAACTACAATTAGTTAATATCTAGTAGTAGTAGTAGTGTGTTACTAACGACAAAAAATATGGATAGGGAAATATCCATGGATATATGGATAGCTGAATAAAAACAGTTAAAGCTATCCAAACTGACTGCACTCCAGCATAAAGGTAAACTACTACCTGTGGGGGTCATGAATAAAATTGTTTCAGAGGCATCTTATTTCAAAATTATCAGACAGTTGCTAAGAGCGAGACTACTTACATTTTCCCTGCTCATAGTTTTTCAGGTTTATACTATCTTCCCTGTCTCCACTATAAAATTTTTCTTGCCTCATGCAAATATGCCTATGTGAATAGCACACCGTTGCTCAAGGGAGGTGCTAAGAGTTACTGATGCAAAGGCATTTTGTTATTTTTAATACTATTATTCAGATGGGAAAAAAGCAAAGTATTTGTTAGTAAGCCAACTATTTTCTATTACAAAAACATGGTTTATAAGAAAAAATGTCTTATAAAACCATTGAAAAGATTTCTTCAAGCATCTGAAGATTGAGTATGGTACTGAACCCACATTCTAGGCAAAATAGCTTTCACTGTGGTCTGCTTGATATTTACTTATGTATAGTTAAGTATTTTGGATGAAAGCACCTTAAAATCCTTAATGTGCCATTCCTGTGCTCATGAAAGTCAGTAATAAATTTCCTGTAGCTTCAGTTGCATAGAAACAGTATCTGACAGGTAAAATCTTGTAATTTCTCATCAAAATACAGGCAGGTAGTCATCATTTAGGCTGTTTTTCACAGTGGGACAAGCTTGAGCAACAAAATGTCAAGAAAAGAGAGGGGACAGAGATATAAACAAGTGCAAAGGTTCTTAGCTCTTTCCCTTGGATCTAAACATTAGGCTGCACAGTCTAAGATTTTTTTACTTGTAAACTCCAAACATTTTGAAGCTGTCTCACACAGGTGTGCCCAGGATGCTTAGGCTGAGAATGTTCCAGGTAACACCTGGCTTCATTGGAGCACATTCTTTTTCTATGTGAAATGGCTAAATTTGTTTGCTCAACAAGCAGATTTACCAGCAAATAGATTAGACATGGCTTTCACTCCTAATCAGTGACATGACAGCTTCTTAAGCAGACTCTTGTTCACCTATTTGCTGTTCTGTTTGAAGGAACTTGCCAATCACTATTAAGGTGTCTTAATGAGTTTAACTTGAAAAATCAGCTGCTGTGCTGCAGATGTCCATCTATCAATTTGCTCCTGCACTTTCCATCAGGAATGCTTGACTGTATGCTTATTTATCTGCTAGGGCAGTAAAACTGTCCCAGCTTCTCATATATTCTGATGGGCATTTAAGAGACCATAATTTAGAATTATAGAGCTATAAAGCCATCTTCCTTCATTATTTAATAAGCAGACCCTAAGTTAATGTTATATATTCTTCCTTGTTTGTAGATCTCATGTCCTTTCTGTTATACCCATCTATCCATGTTGTTCTGGCCAATGATAATAAGACCTTACCATAAAGCGAGACTTTATTCCGAAAAATAATTTATTTCAGTTGCTAAAGACAAAGTAATATTAACATTGTCCATATTTAACACTGGACAATTTGTATAGACATGGAGTGAAGTGAAATTGTAATGAATTGGAAAAGAAATGAAATGTGAAATAGTGAATAAAGTTTCAAGTGGAAGGACCTCTTAAGTAGACAGCAGGGAATTCCCTACTCAGACAAGATTTTTTTCTGTTTAAGTAATTTATAACATCTTTCCCTGGTGTTCACTGAAGACTACAGTTTTACCTGCCTAAATGGCACTAATAAAGTGCCTCACTAATTGTTGTAATGAAACTTAGTAAAATCTAAATCTTGGATAATTCTACTTTTCTCTCAGCTACATTGAAATAGAATAGTGGGAAAAAAAACCCCATAGAGCGAAGTTGTACAGTGTCATTAGAAAACAGTCTAAAAAAAAAGTGAAAAAGATACACAGAAGTTCATTGTTTTAACTTGCATTCCTTATAGTTAATTTGTAAAGTTAATTCCCTAGAGTTAATTTGTAAAGATGTAAATTATTTTCTGTAAAGCTCAGTTAAGTACATCATATGTATGATTCTGGTCTAAGTGGCTCCTAAGTCAGTTGAAGCTTTTGTAAATCTGTCCCTGTGCATCCAAAACACAGATCTCCCTACTGTAAGGAATACATAAGTGAAGGAAAGGGTGCAGTTGTGCTGTGTAATTATGGTGCAGTGGAGACATGACCCTAGAGTAAGGAAATTCATAATCACCTAAAAGAGGGACTGTGCTTCTCAACACCCAAATGCATATAAAAAGGGTCAGGAAAAGTGCATTGAAGAAATGTTAGAAACACAAAAATCTCCTCAGTAAGAAGGCATGGTGTCTATTCAAGAGCTGCAGAAAACAAAAGAAAAAAGGTAATATAAAAAGATGAAATCAGAGTCAGTCAGATAATCTTCCCGATTCTTTTTCAGGGAGAAAAACAAACGAAAACCAGTGAAAATTATTATGCAAATAGATGTGAAGAAGTGCTTTTTAAGATGAATAATAATTGTTGGTGCCATTAGACATGATGGAGATGAAGCTTAAAGGAGATTTCAGAAATGAATTGCATACACATTTATATGAATAATAAACACAGAGTGAAGTTAGAATAACCAGGGCTTATTAGGTTTTTCTAATTTAATATCATGCATCTACCACATATGCTAGAATTAAACTTAGATCTATATTATACTATAATACAGTAACGAAACAACAAGAATTATACTCCTTCACTTAATGGACCCAAGAACGCCTAAAAAGAATTATAAATGATTGACATATATAAAAAGTTGTTATATGCAACAAGACCATGTGGGACAAGCAGCCTGTACCAGTATCAAAGCCAAGTAAAAATTCTTTGAGTTCTGTTTCATGTCCTGACCAGAATAGAGATTGAACAGACTGCAGAAAATCACACTACAAATAATTGAACAGCTCCTTCTCAGAAAAGAATACCTTCCTAGAGAGACGATTTGCTTGGTAATTAACAGACTATTTTGCTATAAAATAGCAATTTTATGCTGTAAGTCATCACTTCCTAGGAGCAGTTTTACCCTGACTGCTGACTGAAATGGCATTTTCTGAAGGAGACCATCCCAAGGCTGCCAAGTTCTTTTACTGCAATTCATGAAGCCAATGCAGCACCTCTACTTGCATGCCTCATCAACAAGATATTGAACCTGTATCTTGAAACCTGTTGGTGAAGGATAGGAAAGTGTGGGGAGAAGAGGAAAGGAGAGATAAAATATGGGTGTGGGTGTGTATGCAGGTGTGTGTGTTCACTCATGCCATGGGATAAGGCTCTGGGAAAGTGTGAAGAGCAACTTCCAGGCCACATGGGCTAGAAGAAGGGGTAAAAATTTTCTGGAAAAAAGAGAAGGAAAGAGGAGATAACAAAAGCAAAAGGGACTAGACAGCTGGTCTCTACTTCATTTTTGGACCAGGTATAGTTTTCCTTTGTGTCACTACAATTGTCTGCTGGCTTAGATAGAAGGGCATCTGCAAAGGTCTGCTTTTTCCTGGCTCAGGGAAATAGTTACCATTCATAATTAGAGATGACAAGCTAGACTATATGTACCCCATGAATTTGTTTGGTCCTATGTGCAAATAACACTTGAGATGCTTCTAAAACCGCCAGCTGAATTAATTTTGCCCAACCCAAAACCATCCTAAGAGAATTCAGCTGTCATATCTCTACCCACACCTCTGCGCCTCAACTAGCACCATGGAGGAGTCGTGTCTCTCACTGCCTTGCAATGGCAATGATGTAGTTATTGCCAATTTCACACTACATGTGATGGATGGAAATCAATTAAAATACTGTATTAGAGACAACAGGATGTTTACTTAGAATAATTTTTTTGATTTAGCAAATGGTAGCACTAATAAGAGAAATTGCTTCTATCAGCTTTCACAATAGTTTAAAACTTATTGAGCACAGCCAGACAAGTGTTTAGTTATCTGGAGGAGAAAGCTTGAGCAATGGGCTGGAAAAGCAAGGTCTTTTAAAATATGCCCATTTTTAAGATTTAGTTTCAGTCTCTTCTTTCCCTCCTCCCTGTCAAGTAGTTAAAGTTCTTGACTTGTTTCAAAATGGCTCAGATTAAATTTCATTTTGTTAAGCACCTCAATTTTTCAGCTAGGAAAAAAAAAAGACCATTAGGAATTTGCATTATCCATTACAGCCTCCTTCATGATCTGAAATTTATATGGGAAATGCTAATTGGACATTCATCATAATAAAGATAATGATTTCTGTAGTCTCCACAGTGATAATTAAGATGAAAGATGAAAATGATGCAGAGCGAACATTGTATTCTTTATTTGCAGTGAATGGAGAATGGAAAATTAGTTCTGTCCTTGTCTGCAGGGTAGGGGTGCCAGGCAGGGATAGAGGGGAACATGTACAAGAAGTTGTTTTGCCTAAGGCATCTGAATTTGCTTAGGGGAAAGATGGTCCTGCTGATTTTACTCCAGTACTCAGATGTAGAAGGCTGATATTGAGTGTAACCTCCTCCTACTATTGGGAGTTGTCCTGAAGACAGATGTGACTAATGAGGTTTTGTTCATTATGTTTCAGTGCACTGTGCTTGCCTTCTTCTGCTTTCCAAACAATGTGTGTTCCCAGTTCCTTGAGGGGAAGAGGCAACTTCCATGGTGTGGAGTTTTAAGTGCATGCAGCGCTGGAAGCAGGCTTTGTGAGTTAACTGATCAGTTAATGTATTCACTCATTGCCACATTTACATGCGTCTGTTTTGAGACTAAAACTAAGCCAGTGAAACAAAGCTTTGTGAAATAGAAAGAATTTTACATAAAAATCTTTCTCTTACATTTGTTTTACTTCTTCTACAAAAGAGATTTGGTGAATCAAATCCAAGATTGAGATTGCTGACTGTTATTTTTTCTGAAACTGGAATGAACTTAAACTGTCGGTTCGAAGTCTTTGATAAACCCACACAGGATGCAGGAAAATCCAATATCACTAATTATCCATTCAGAAGGCCAGTGTGACTATGGATAGGCATCATTTATCAGGGGCTTGCTGGATACGTATTTGTCAGGAAGGATTTATGGCTTCTAGGCGCCTCTGTGGGCTTCTGCTCCTGAAAAAAGGGTTGGGGAGCAGTCAGAGACTACTCCAAGACTTGGAGGAGCCACAAATTGGTTCAGGCTGGTGGGCACTGTGTAGTGTTGGGCTGAGAGCACTGTGCTGCAGGCTCCTGGGAAAGTGGCAGTCTGGAAGCAGGTGACCAAGGCTGGACCCATCAGACACCTTCACAAACCATCTAGTCCTGCTGTCACTGAGGGCTAATGCAAATGGGCCCCAGAAAGAGCTGGAATGACAATGCCTGGTCTGGCAAGGGCTGCTCCAGCTAGTGGCTTCACATTGCAGTAGGGCGGATAATATTTGGGGAATAGAGACCTGTTATTCACTCCTAGTTTTGGAGAGTGAGGTCTATAGATACTGATATCATTCAATAATCCATAAAAATCTTTTACACGTGTCCAGAAACGTGGAATGCAAGACAAACAATTGAACATGCAGAAAGACAGACCGTGAAATTTGGCTAAAAGCTCATTGTGTGTACACTGGCATACAGTCTCCTCCTTTCCAAACAGAAAAAATCAGAGACAATTCTTGGATTAATACTCCAACTTGTTCTAATAGCTACTGGTTTTAAGCCATTTCAGTAGCATCATAAATAGGTTTATGAGGCCATAATCTGGTTCCTGAAAGGAAGAACTTTGAAGACAAGATGGTGAAACACAAGCACTATGCCTGGTGTGAACAACTTCACATGGGGCTGTGCAAATAATTGATTTATTGGTTTGATTGCTGAATTATGGGGGAGGGAGGAAAGGTGGACCAGCAGCAGTGAGAACAGAAAACCAATTTACTTGCTTGTTGGTCCAATTAGATCAACACAAAATGAATGAACAGAAGAATACAATTTCTTAAGCGATTTTCCTCAAATAGTGCTTAAAAAACAACAATAAAGAAATTCTCATTTTGGAGGTATTCCACACTATAGAAAAGATTTAACTAAACACCAAAGGGCATGGAATGGGTGGTTAGGACATTCTCCTCATTTGAGCCATTTTAGCAGCTCCCTCTCTGCTTTTCTGTTATCAAAAGCACAATGGAACAACTTCAGAAAAACAAGTTATTCTGAGCTTCAAACCACTGGTCAGAACAAATACATTATCATCTTCTGGAGTTTGCAAAGCTGCCACTAAAATGGTTTCCATGTTTAGAGAATGATCTCTGTGTGAGGCTATTTATTTAGTGATACTGCTTTTTCCTGAAGAAATCAGCATATTTTCTGTACATATAGTGGGGGAGAAAGTTGCAGAGAATTAATTTTACTCCTGAATTGAAGTGTTTTCTAGATTATAATCATATTTAGAAGGAATGGAAAATTGAGGTCCCAAGAGATAGAAAGTCCTTAGGTGCTTTGAATGTCTTAGTTCAGAGGCCTTGTCTGGAGCTACTCTGATTTGGCCATAATAAGATGCCTATCTAGAACTTTTTAAATGAGACTTCAACGAATTCCTGTATTGGCCTGAACTTTCTTTTTTAGCTTGCTCATGCTCAAAGTTGATTTATCTTGAACTTTCATATACAACTCAGTCTCAAGCAGGACTTCTGATAAATCATGATTATTGAAAACATTTTAAAAATTCTCCTGCTTCCTTTTTTCCTGGTCAAATTCTACATCTGTTCCTGGAACCCCAGAGTGTCCAAGCAGAAGAAGCAAGTGCCAGACATTTCACAAACTCTTTCTTCCAGGAGGTTTTTTGACCCATTGCAATAGGCTTAAGTGAATAAAATTACTGGGATGAACTAGAATAAGAACTCAGATCCAAATCCTGCTTTTCATGGTGCTTGAGCCACTAAATTGAATAATTGTTTTTCTGATGGTTTAATGCTTTATGGAAGACATGGCAATTATCCACATTTTTTACAGATATTCAGAGTATCTTTCATTTAATAAAGATACTTTAGCTTTTCACACACATTTTAAAGCATTGTTCATTCTGTTTAAAGCAGAGTACAAAAGTTTAAAACTGACAGCTAATTGAAAGTGTATATAATGAATTGCTCGTGAAAAGGAAAGCCTGCAGGATCATGTCTAGGGATGGCTGCTCTCTGCTGTCCCATGCCATGTTCATGGAAAGCTCTAAAGCTGGAAATAAATAATTATCCAATCAGTGGTGCACATAGGGGTTCACAGGTGATGTTTACCTTCTCAGGGAAACTGAGTTTATCTTCTTTATACTGCTTCTCTCTTTCTTTCCTCTTTTTCTCCCTCTAATCTACATAACAATGCACACACTGCTTACAAAAGGTTGATCTTTTCTAAGGGAATATTTTTCAAACCCAGACATGGGTTGAATGGAATGTAATGTAAAAAGATTCCACGAAAATTCCATTTTCATGGGTTTGATTTTTAAGTGCAGTAGAGAGTTTCCAAGCCTCTGCCTCTGTCATTTCAGCCTTTGATTTCCTCAATTCTAATGGATTCAATAATTTTAGATTTTGTTTGCACTGGAATAAAAAGTTCTGCATTTCATGATCTGGCACATCAGGGCGCAAGTCTTCAACCATCACATAATTATCTATCAACCTATATGCATGTGCAGACACACACACACACACACACACACACACACACACACACACACACACACACACACAAAATAGCTTTTTAAAATTTACATAACTGCAATTTTGGGATTATGCCCTCGTCAATTCCTATTGATGAATTAATTTTCTGCTATTCTGAGGCTATGTAGATTGATCTTGAAATAACCAACAAATCTAAAATTATTTGTTTGGAACCCAAGAAGATGAGGAGCCTTGTTTGCAGATAACAAGTAGTTTATCCTGATAAGTGTCTCCTTAAAGGAGAACTATATATATTATATAAAACTATATAATGTCACTGGATTGAAGAATTACATAATTTTGAAAGGAACTAGTATGATTCATTGGTGCTGCTATTTTTAGTGGTATGGCACAGCACTCTGCAAGTCCTAGGATAGAGCTTACAAAAGGTTTGTTCCCAGCCTAAACTTGACATACATTAGAAGACTTCATCAACTTCAGTATTACTTTTCTTTTCCAGAATAAGACTTCATCAAATTCAGTATTACTTTTCCAGAATAAGAGGTAATTAAAAAAAGATACTTGGTAGAATTTGCATGATGTGTGAGGAGAAATGAGGCTGCATCTTTAGTCTTAATGTGCTTGCTCTACATAAATGAGAATTCTTGTGTATCAAGGTAGTGTTTGTGGAGAACTATATCACAGCCAGATGTACACATAGGTTAATACTCACCTCCTTCACTGTAGGGTTACCAGCAGCCTTAAGGAGAAAGGCAGAAGGGGAAGTGACAGTGCTTTCATGGAGCTGGCTGCAAAATAGATTGCAAGCAGGCAAGCAGGGAGAGAGAGATGAAAGAGATTGAAAGATACTGCGGAATAAATAGGATATGAAAACCTTAATATGTGTCAGGATTTTTTCACAATAGTTACTGTAAAGACAGTTTCTCTTTTGGGAAAACTCACAGCTGTGGAAGCATTTGTAACAGTATCAAGAATATTTTTTCTTAAGCAGTACTGTCTTGCAGCATACGTTCATCAGATCTTGTTACATAACCAGGCTTAGGCAGGCAGTATTTGACTGAGGAGGCCCAGAACGAACATTTACAGCTGAATGGATGTTAGAAATCTGTAGGTGGCATTTTCTTCTCAGATTCTCAGAATCTGTTGAGTGGTAGAAAAGTTGTTGTACCTTAGCAAAATCTACAAGGGTTCTCATTACAGACAGTGCATTTGATTTGTGGGTGGATAATTGTACCATGCCAAAATTTCACTTTGGGTCATTCAGGTGAGTCTATTCAGCTTTATTTGGTGTTTTCAATGTTCCCCTTTGCTTCCTTTTCTATGAAGCTTTCTAGCTTTCCTTTGGGTTCCTATGGGCACCCTCCAGGAGTGGCTTTGCCATGGCAAACAAAAAAATCATTATGTATTTTATTAAGTTTGTAAACATAACCTAGGTCCTGTGTAGACACTGGTGGTATAAACCTAGCTTTGAAACAACTGCTTAAATATAAATGGTGAGGTGGAGAACCTCCAACTAATAAAGAAGGTGACAAAAGCCTTGCATTTTTCCAATAGTGTTCATTAAAGGGCATTGCTCTCCTGTGGTTACAGGCACATATGCATTGTATTCACTGCTGTAACCAGAGGATTATTATATAATTATAAGAATCTTTGTGCACCTGTTTGATTCGTGTAGATTCTGTTTCCACTTGTTGATTCAGACAGAATTAGCTGAGCTGCCTCCTGAGGATGAATAACAAAATTCATGTTTCAGGAACCAGTGTTTCATATAACTAAGAAATTATTTTGAAAGAGGCTGAAGGAAGAGTTGATGACTGGAAAATGGAAATCCAGGTGACAAAAACCATTAGTGTGTATAAGCTAGATTCTGCTGCTTTCAGCTAAAGTTTTAGTGTTCAGTTTTTGTTAAAAACTAGACTGCTTGCTTCTAAGAGAGAAGATTTTCCCATTCTCCTCTCATTGATACTTGAGTTTAGCACTTCCAGCTAAATAGCTAATTGCTTTTCTCAAAATAATAAAACATGCATTGGCCAAAGACAGGCTTTACTGACAAAGGAGGCAGGAAGAATGGGCTTGTTATTAAAATTTCATATGAAATCATTATAAAGAATATGTATAACTTTATAATTTATTTATGTGTTTACTTCTAAGCTAAAGTATTGCAACTAACCTTTACTTGGATTTGAACTGGGAAAAAATTACTGATGTATTTTCTTTTTGAAAATCTTTGCAGTCTCATGGCAAAGGGTCTCTCTCCTTTTCTATGTTCTTTCACTTTTTCTCAAAATCAGAAGTGCTTCCTTCAGTTCTCAAATAAAAATGTTTGTGCATTTCTTTTAACAAAACATCACTCAGTAGGACTTTCACTTCAAATACTGTAATTTCTGCTGTGACTCACTCTGTTCAGCTTTGCTAAACATAGCTAACACAGTGATCCTGTGGCTGGAAACCATGTCCTAAGGCAGGGAGCTGGCTTTGATGCCTGCAAGCTGCCCCAGCCCAGTCATCTTGATTAGACAATTCCCTATGTAATTAGGCTGCACCTTAAGCTGGGTGACCTAGAAACCAGGACTGATGGAAGCACATATACTGCCAAATCTCCATGCCTAAATGGCTGATGTCTACTGGAGTCCTAATGAAACAAAGTTAGTCCTCAGTACAAAGAGAATCACGTTACTGGCTGCAAAACATTTAAACTGGAAATTCCTATTCTTTTTTGGGCACTATCTTATGTATCACTGAGTAGACAGTAGAATTCACTGTGGTTCAGAAACCCAAAACATGATCTATGCCCCCCTTGAAGTCATTGGAACTGACTTCAGGGTAATATATTTGTCAGTCCTTAAGTGACTGAATCTGGCACTATGACATGAATGATATTCCTGTGGTTAAGGAAATATTCAGCATGCATTCCTAAAGCAACAAGGCAACTTCCAAGCTCAGCTTTGAAAAAATATATCATGCTATTCAGTTTTCATACTCCTATGAGCTAGCATTCCCTCTATATCTGCAGATTACTTATATGGTCTTCATCACTTTAGCATTTTGGTGCTATGAGATATGCATATTATAATATGCATAACTTTAATGAGTAACTTATTGTCTAGAGAATTAATGGGAGTTCCAGATAGGTGAGATTAATAGTTCTCACAGGCTGAGTGGCTCAAGTGACTTTAAACAGGATGTAGAGCTGGCTGCTGATTCAAATTCAGCCTGGATGAGTGGTTTCCAATGTTCTTCCTTTGACAAATGAGGAACAGGACTGGCTGCTGTGAAAGCAACAGGGATGAAAAGTCAAAAAGTTACTGGGAGTTGGCATGAAAGAGCCAAGATTTAGCAGAAGAGGCTGCAGGGAGTTTCAGAAGCAAGTGAGAATTACAGTGTGGATGGCAGTCACTGGTGACCTTCTGGGCTGGAGCAGCAAGGTGCTGTGTAAGCCCCCTCTGGGCCAATAGGTCTGGGTAGGGGGGAGCTGGAGTGGATGTAGCAAGGCACTGTGCATGTCCATTTGAGGTGCACAGGCAGAGTGGTATGTGGGGAGTTAATATAAAACCTTCCTAACATCCTGCTGGCTTACTGCCAGCAATATTAAATCCTTGACTTTCTGCTCACGATATACACTCAGGATAAAATTTATGAACACATTGCTGAGAAAAGTCCCTGATCCCCACACAAGCTGTACATTTCTTTTGGTATCTTAGTTTCTTTCAGTGCTTAATCCCTCTTCACTTCCCCCGTCTTTATCTGCAGTCTTTTCAGCAGCTGAAAGAATATGGTTTCTAATAGTTTATATTAAGTAGCACATTTACATTTTGGTGTAAATTTAGTTTTGTTTGGTTTTTTCCTCCCTTTTTTTTTTGTTGGCTTTTTTTTCTGTGAGATGTCATCACCTTTTGGATTTTAGATTAAAAAATGCAAGGACGTTTTTGCATGAATTGAAGAAGGATGAAATGTGTGTTGACAAAATTGTACTATGAAATTGGGGATTGCAAGGGTTTGTTTAACATTTATGCTCACATGTTTTTCATGGCTGTTTTTATATTCAGTTCCAGATATATATATATATAGCCTTCATGCTTTTCATCATGCACATTTTGACATTGTCAATTTTAAACCCCAGAAAACATATCTATCTCTTATAAAAAAATTAAATTGTGAAATTGTGCACAGTAAGTGCACACCTACACGATGAAGTGTTTTACCTGTACTTATAAAAAAATTGAGAGAATTTTATTAAATTCAGTGCTGCCTTCAGGATTAAAAAGAATTTAAAAACTATATGCAGAAGCAAGTAGTCCTATCTTCTCAAAAGTCACCAATGTCCAAGGGAGACAATAAGGGCTTAGCTGCAGCCACTCAGTGCTGGGGTACCTCTTGGCTTCCCTGAGACACTTGGAGCAGTGGATGGAGACTACCATCAGCTGGCCATGGGAATTGTTCCCACACAAACAGAGTCATAGGATCAGAGCATGTTTTTCTTCTAACCTAGATGTGAGGGAAGCCTGATGCATACCATGTGTTTTGGGAAATGCAAAGAGGGGTGCAGAAAAGATAGAAAAAACATTACGCATGTGTATAGGTGGACTTGCAAAAGTTGACAGGTGGAAAATCAGCATTACAGCTGGCTACTTCCAGCTTTGATAACTTGTGAAGATGGAACAGAGTGGGCTTCAGAAGGGTTTGATTTTTCTAATTTCACAGGGACAATGACAGGAATTTGAGCTTGCTGATAACCACAACTTCCTAACAAAAATTTGCCTAGAGGAAAGATGAAATGGTATTATGTTGAGCTTGTCAAATGTTTGCCCAACCAACCAGCAGACCTTTGAGTCGGCTTGGTGTCGCAGAGATGTCATGAAGGTCCTTTACAGGTATCAGGTCCTTCTTCTATAGACGAGAAGGTAAGACTGGAACCTAAAACTATTTCTTTGAAATATTCACCCAGCTCTAATTGAGGGCAGGCTGTGTAAGGAAGGATTGCTCTACTTCCACTCTGTAAGTAGTAATCTTTATTTTCACTCAGAATGGTCAGCTCTTATTCTTGATGAATGCTACATGAACTTAAAAAAATTTTTTTAAAGTATTTGTTTATTATTTATTTACACATATATATATACTTTCCCATCCCATGAGAATGACCTTCAAATAATAGATCAAGACATGAAAGCATGTTGGAGCATGTTAGAGCTGAAGCTATGGGTATGCTTCAGAGAGATGACAAAGGTTCTCATTTATATGATTCCTTTCATAACATAAAATGAACTATTTATATGGTTGATATTGATTTATACAAAATGATGGGCTTTAAGCTTATTGTGATCATGCAAAAGATTGAGATGTTTCACTCAGGATAAGAAGTTTTGTGAAAACGATGGCAGTGGTGAGCAACAGTGTTAAATATATTCTAGTCATTAGGGCCAAGTGAGGGAATGAAATAGGGAGCAGCATTATACCATTCTAGAAATCCACACTGCAGTTGTGTGCTGTGCAGCCCTGTTCTGATCATCTTAAAAAGGATATAATAAAAATAGAAAAGATTACAAAAATGGTCAGGATTTGTTTTCACATGATGACTGACCGTGAGTCCATGAGTTCTTTGAGCCTGGAAAAGAGATGACTTGAGGTCTATAAAACCATGAGTGTCACAGAGATGGTGAACACAGGCCTGCTTGCCTTGTCTTCCAAGAGATGATCTAAGAGTTGTCTTAGTGATGTACCAGCTGGCAGGTTCCAAACCCTCCAATGAAAGCGGTCCTTCATGTGACAGAGTTGTAAACTTTGCAACTAAAACCTTATTCAGATGTGAGAAACAATCTTCCTTATTTCTTCTACCTTTATCTTGTCTGTAACCTTGAACATTATATAAAAGACTAGACAGTGAGCTGATAGCTCCCAGCTGGCTTGCTGGAGCAATTTCTCTGGAGCAGCAAGGACCCAGTAGTAAAAAACTCAAAACTAACCCAAATAAAATCCGTCAGGCCACACTTCTCTTTAAAATGGACTGAAAGCAACCAAACAAATTGACTAGCCACTACAACTCACATTGCTAAGTTCAAGAATGCTGTTCAGACACAATAGATCTCATATTTGTTAGTCCAGGAAGACAGGAATGGGATGAATTCTTTGTAGCTGTTGTTTCATACACCACTCCTTAGGCAATGAGAGCTTTATTGCTGAGACTACTGACACTAGATCAGGTCTTTGTGAAAAAAAACCCCAAACCAACAAACATTTTATTTTGTGAATTATTACAGTTGTGGAATGAATCCCTGCTGCTGTCTTGAGTAAGCTGGGGCTGACTAATGTCTGCAGCCACAAGGAAGGAAGGTTTTGTAATCTACACTCTCTCTCAGAAGATACAATTCCAACCACCATACTAAATCACAGGAAACGTTGCCTCTTGTCGAAAGTCTGAGATTAAGGCAACAACAATTTCCTTTTCTTAACTCTGTTTCTTGTTCTTTGTCCATCTGTCTTTAAACAAACAAGCAAGCAAAACCAAGTAAAACAGAAGCAAAATAAATAAAAAACCAACAAAACCTTTCCAGGATGATCTTCTCCAGAGCAATACTGCATTTCAGAAGTGTCTTTTTCTAGGATATTGAATGCAATGAAACTTTACAAAAAGACACTTTATGCAAGAAATCTGTGTCAAATTAATGGTCATGGCTTATAGTCCATTTTAAGACAAGGCTGAAGAGACTGTTTTTTTTACTGTTCAAAAAACAGGACCACTGTTTTTAGCAGTTGTATAAGAGCATCTTTCGTTATACAAAGCTGCAAAGTGCTGATGAGAACTGATCCTACCCAGTGGAGGGTGGCAGCAAGAGGCCCTGCCCTCCCGAGGCTCCTGTCACTTCAGCCACCTTCAGCTGAGGCTCTTTCTATGAATTTCTGCCATCCTTTTTCAGGATGAGGAGCTGTGTATTCCTTAGGCTTCTGTGGTTCACAGATAATCAGGAATAAATTAAACTTTCCACAGCAAATAAAATTCAATTGTTTCTCTCCGAAGAGCAAAACCAATGCGTTTTTTTGAGTTATCATTTTTGTTACCATCAAGTCATCTTTCTGGCTTTTTTCTTTAAAGTCATGCACAGCAAACTGCCGTGCTTCTCTGCAGTAGTGTTTGTCCTTGACCACGCTGTGACCCCTTTCCTTGAGTTCTCCCAGCCCCTGCAATTACTGGTGCAAGCCTTCTTGTCACAAGAGCAAGAGAAAAACTAGATCAGACTCATGGTCAGCATTTTAACCACAGCACTCCCTAAAACAAACTCTTCTCAGCCACATGAAGCCATTTGTGTTGTAGGTGATGTTAGCAATGGTGGAGTGGCACCAATGACAACAGTGAGGGAATGAGTTAAGGCAACTTGTCTAAACAGGCGTCTTCTCAGAGCTTCTTCTCACTGCTCTTCTACTTTGCTTTCACAGACCTACACCTTAACTTGGAAACTGGTCACACCTTGAAATATACAGGGGGTTGTTGTAAAAGGACCTAATAAAATTCCCTTTATTCCCGAAGGCCTCTGTATTTCTCAGATTATGAACATTTTTGCAGCACTGTTGGACATAGAGGTTTTACAGAAGCTGAGGTCACATTTTGCTGGATGGTTTATGGACCCTTGTAAAAAACATATATATACAGACTTAAACATGTGTGCTTGTGGTTTATGATTTTAAAAATACTATTATTAGAGACTATTTTGTTAGAATCTCCTGATAACAAGAAAAATGGATAATTTTACTATACACAAACCCTTTTTTTCCTTAGAACAAAAGCAACAAACTTCAGAGAGCAAGCTGGGATCAGTGACTCTAACCTAATTTAATTATGCAAATCAGATTGAGAATTGGAGGGAAAAGGTGACTGGTATCCATGGAAAGAAAGGTCCTAGCAAAGAGAGATGTGAGAATATTGTTAATCCCGTGGGGGAGAGAAAGGAAGATAATTATCACCTCAGGAGATGGGTCATGGGGTAAATTCCAATGTGCACTACACAGCCATGTATTTAAAGCCAATATCTACAGAAAATATTTATAGTCAAACCAGGATAAGGGAAACAAAGGTGCAAAGATGGGAAATAACCCATTATTTTTCTCTATCTTCCTCTGCTCTAACTTTCTGTAGCAAATTGCCTCTATCACAGCTCCTGATACACATCAGTCTTTAAGAGAGAAAGTATGGCCTGATGAGGTGAGGTAGCTCAACTCCAGGTGCCCTGTGAATAAATCAGCAACAGAGTTAGGAGCGGTGACCTCTCTCATCCTGGTGAACAGGCCAGACATAACTCCTCACTCCTGCTGGAGGCTGAAGTTGGATCTCACTTGAATGGGGTTTTTTTTCTTTGTTATTAGGTGTGTCTGAAAATGTTGTTTTATTAGGCAGCTTTGCTTCTAGGAGAGAATAAAAAGCTGAAATAAAGGTTGAAGAGTAAAATCCACCTCTGAACTTTGGAACAGCATGAAAATTAAAGCTGTTGGGAAGGATGTCTGCCTTTTAAATTACTCATGCATCACTCAACTTGGACAGTAAGCAAACAGCTGGATATGGTGGAGCAGGTTCACTCTCTGGAGGAAAATGGTTTACATAGGGTGAGAGTTTATATTTCCCCTTTATTGTCTGACTGAATGTGTAATAAAAGACAGTCCAAGTGAGAGAGAGATCATTAGCATCTGTTAATATGGGAGGATTTAATAATTTGACACATCCTGGCCAAAAGATTGGATAGAAAATTGGAGAGAAAGTTAAAAAGATAAATTAAAAATGATGTCTACCCTAACTTTCATTACATTATTAAAGCTCTTTCCATCTGATCTCAAATGCCATGTGGATGGGTCAATTTGCAGATTGCCGTGGACATCCTAATGTTCATGTAGGCACTTCAAGACAAGCTGTCATAAATAGTTAAGTTGCCCTGGGAGTAGCGCCAAAATGCATTTCAGTGATGACTGCAGAGATGCCTGCTAAAAAGCAAACAGCACATTAGCAACCCTCAGAGTTATTGTGCAAATGGAGTGTGAAATTCCGGTCCATTGCTCTGCACTATAACTTTTTGTCTCCCTGATAATGATTAAGAGAAGCTTTGCTTGATTTGATGGTGGGTGGAAAGAAGGGTGTGAAAAATGAAAAAAAATCTCCTTTGGATGTTTCACTTGACCTTCAGGAAACTCCAAGGGAGGGTTGGCTGTCTGATCTACACACAGAGGAATTAACTGGCTTTGTTTGTTCTAAAATCTGGTGCTGAATTAAGAAACCCAGGGATGCATGATGTGGAATCACCATAAAATAAAATGTCCCAGGCAGTTATTAAATATTTAAAAAGCAATCTGAACCTAACTGTTGGTTGAAATGAATGAAGGGGGAAAGATCATACTGTAGCCCTTGGGAAGAAATGCCATGCTTAAAACCCACAAGATCGGAACTGATTTGTGGTTCTGTGTTAATTTACTGGAAATTTTTCTTGTGCACTTTCATTATTATTATTAATGATAACATTTCATACGTTCAGACCATCTTACATCTCAAAGTATTTCAAATAATTGAGCCTCCTAGTCACAGCATGATTACTGCTGGTGGAGCACAAAGTGCAGTGCCTCAAAAGGTGGGTAAGTATCCCATTTTACCTCTGAGATGGAGAGGGATGTAGCAATTTGTCAGGGCTTGCTTTGGTGGCAGATGCAGGGTCAGAACATAAATTTTCTGACCTGTAGCTCCACTTAACTGTGCTGCCTGTCCAAAGCATTAGTTTCATCTGTCTTCTGCTTCCAACTGATAGGCACAAAAGTAACAGCCTGAGAAAATGACCCAAAGATTGCTGAAATCAGTGGCAGTGCTTTGAAGGAGCTTTAGAGCAGCCTTAAAATTTGATCTTTAACTTCATGTGCATTTTATATTCTTCTTTCCAAACACAGGGACCCTTTAGGTTTTAAACAATGAATGCCTCCAAAATTGTGAATTACCTTTGAAACCTCAGTGGCAGAGCCAAACCAGAAAAAGCAAGGGTCTAGTCTGCTTAATCACTAGGCTAAACTTCTTCCTGTAATTGTTTTTAGTGTCACACAGTGGATAAAATATATTATGGTGTTCAAACACATACATTGGGCCAAGCTGTATTTCTTCCAAAGAACAGATTCAGGCAAAACATTTGTGGATTTGTCACTATCCCAGTTTTTACAGAAAACAGGATGAATGCCTTTGATTTGCAGTGAAAAGCTTTCATCAGTCACCATTTGTTACTGAAAAAAAAAAAAAGAAATAGAAAACAAAGCTTAATCAGTAACTGAAAACTAGCAGGGGAAAGTTTGCTTGTGGATCTTATGGCATTCTGTGTAGTTTTTCAATAGTTGCTGCAAGTTTTACTAGATTTATAGGCTAGATTAGCCACCTCTGGGGAGAGAAGATAAGACTTTCATTCTGCCAGTTGAACAGTTATGCTAAGTACTATGTAAAAAGTCCATGGAGGCTTTAGTGAGGCCTTGAGAGTCTGCTATGATCAATTAACCAGATCAGTCTAATACCCAAATTAAAGACATTATCCAGGCATCACAGAAGGCAAGGAAACTACCCCAAACTGGAGTCACATCCTATCTAAATGAGAAGAAACAAAGTAAGAAAAAGAAGAGATGGATTATATACTCACTGCTAAAGTTAAAGCAATATATTTCCAACTTAAAATTGCAGCTCTGTTGTATTGGAGAGCTCTATGGTGGTAAATAATAAAAATATTAGTTTTCTTACTGCCTGTCAAGCATGAGCAAAATGAAAAAAAAAAAAGAAACAAGAATACTGAGTGTCATAGATTGTGTTTCACTCACTTTAGGGACCAACATAAGGGTGCCTGTGGCCTGTGTCTCTCCTGATAGGCTGATAGATACTTGCTTTCCATCATAAGACAATACCTGGAGAAGCCAGTAGAAACATGGGGACTTTGCACACTTACACACATGTGGGACACAGCAGCACATATTGGGATATGGAGAGGGTCTGCTTGGCTTGGCTGACCAGCCTTTGGGTCTGAGGGTCAGACTTAAGGGAATGGTCCCAGACTTGCCGAGCCACATGGTCTGAGACCACTTTGTTTCAGAGTGACTTTCCTTGGTTCAAGTTAAACTGTTCCTGTTGTATAAAGGTGATAGACTCCAGAAGCACCAGCATTTTACCAGAGTCAAATCCATGCATGCACACACAGAAGCTTGGAGTCAGCTTCTTTACTCTGAAGTTCATAGCACCTCAATTATTCCCAGTATGGATTTTTTCCTATAGTGAGTACATAAAGAACACCAGCTGAGACTAACAGGCATTTGGAACAAGGGAGTAGCTTTGGGCAAACACTGCAGAGTTAAGAATTTGTTTGACAAATTTAGCCTCCTTCTGTATTTGCAGATTATTCATCAACAGACTTGGATTTGTTCGAATCTGCAGAGCTGGTCAAACAGAATTTGCCAAATCCTAGGTTCTCTCAGCAATGTCCTTGACCTGGTTTGGGGAATATATTTGTGCCTAAAAATATCCAGCTAATATCACAAGGGAATATAAAGGAGAATAATGAAATAAGATGGCTTTCCAATGAATTTTCAATTCGGAGCCGGACTTGGCATCAAATACTTTAGCTGCTGTTCACCTGACTGGATGAACAAGGTCCCTGTCTCACAGCAGGCTGAAATAAGTGTTTTGACTTTGCTACTTAGATTACCTCCAAAGGTTTATGAATATGAAAAGATGCGAACACAGGTGAATCCAACCAAAATTCTAGTTGTTTTCAATATAATTTCATCTCTGAACTGACTTCCTTCTTACCTATGTCTTGAAACAAATTCAGTGGTTTATTTACATAGTTTAGTTTATTGGCTACTAAAGAGTGTCAGTCACAGGTGTTGGCTGTTTTTTTTTTCCACAAACCCACAGTGTTTTCAAGCCAGTTGCATAAATGTGGTATAAATGTGCTCACGTGTATACCCATGACCCTTTCTTTCTAGAAATAGTTTTGTGAGCATAAAAAAGCTATGCAAGTATTTAACAATTCCTTTCCAATAGTCCACAGATCCTATAAAAAGAGAATAATAGATTTTATTCAAACAATGTGTCCAAATGCTTTTTAAGTGTTAGTTTTGTTCTCTCTGTTCAGTGTATTTGGTTCATATATCCACTGCAAATCAGAAGAGATATTTGAGCTTAAAATATCAACCTTTTTAATTATTAACACTTATGCCATGTGATTAGTATAAATAACAACCAAGTTCTATTGAACTTTTACCAAGTGGTGTGCAAAGACCCTGGAGATGATAAAATTCCTACAAAGCACATTCAAATCCCAGCAAGGTCACATGTTTCAACTTTCTGAGGCTCTGTTCCTAAAATGAACACTGTACTTTTATCCTGCATGCTGTGTGCTGGATAAGGTCTAGAGAAGTGTTTTAAAAGTGGGTTTCTGGCAGGTGTATATGACATTTAAAGAGATATTTTCTATATTAGAAATTTACTGCATGGCTCTTCAGGTAAACCTTTCTAATAGAGCTTTCTTTACTCATAAACTTTGTCTATTCTAAACAATGAATCAAATTTACTGAAATAATTTCACAAGGTCCCTTTAAATCAATGTTATTCCTTCACACATGCTAATTCCTCACCCTCCTTCAGCCAAATTTAATATAATGTGAGAAACGCTGTTGGAGGCTCAGGATTTCATAAATGCTCTGGATATAAGTAGGAAATGTGAAGATATTGTATCACTCTGAGTACTAGTAGCAGATAAATTTTGCATTTCATTATTACTACTTTTCTGAGCACTGTTTAATTAGAAAGTAAATCAGATGTGAATTGCAAATGTTGTCTTTAAAATACATCCCAACAATATTTATCTAGGAGCTAATAATTTTTGGCAGAAGCATGAGAAATTTTTTAATTCCATGTGTTCAATGTAATAATGGCCAATTTTGGTTTTTACTCGGTGTTTATAATGCCTTAGCACAGTTGTTTTAGTAGCTTTCTATCTCCTTTTAAATGAGCTTTCTAGCTCCTTTTAAATTTTTCTTTTTGGACTGTTTCAAACATATCATGCAGGAGAGTCCTCAATGGAGGAAAAGGTCAGAAAATAAACCACAGCTGAAATTGGTTTGTGTTACATATAAACTGGATGGGTTATGCCCTGTACAGCTGGATAGACAATGGTCAAGGCTTTCCATTTTTAACACTATTATACACCATATAATGACTATCATATATTCCACAACAGCTGATGAATACGTTTGTGGCCTGGAAATCTGAAGATACTCGAGGAAAATGCTGTGGACAGTGACAAATCTCCCGAGCATACTCTAACATACAGACAGCCCAAAGCACTCAGCTTTGGGGGTGGATTACTACAGTGTGAGGGGAAAACAGGAAGAACAGATCAGGGTGTTATCTCCTTGCTTTTGGGACACAGGCAGACATATTGAGGAAAACGTTATTATGTAAGGCCACACCTTTTTTTAAGAGGTGAAGGAGTTATAGATAAGGCAAGTAGGAGCATAGATCTTTCCTTAGTTTAGAGTTTTATCTATTCATTGAATACAAATCTTTCCAGCAGTGAATTTGTTTTCCTTTAAGACAAAGCAACTCAGCAAGTCTGTAAAGAAGAACAAAACTGAAAATAAAACTCAAACTAATTCTGACATCAAATGAAACATCAAACTGGGCTTCTCCAGCATGCCTAACCATGATCCTTCTGACATGATACCTCAAAATTGGAACTTCCAATATCTTGCATACTTCTGTTAGACTGGGAGGACTCCTGATCTCTGTGGTTTGCTCTTTTACCTCACCGAGTTTTGTGTCTGAAATGTGCTCTTCTTCTCTTGAACGAGAGAATTGCTTTGAGAGGAAAGTCAGGCACAGCTCGTGCAACTTATTCTCTGGTCACCTTCTGTCTGTGAGGTGACCCACTGAGGCACGGTGGGCTCATCTGTACATGCATGGGACAGCAGAAGTCTCTTCTGGCCTCTCAGGTCATGGTTTTGGTCCCAGGAACAGTATATGTATGTCAGGGCACAAGACCTCTCCTGTTGTTCTGGGACTGTATCATCTCTCCACTGTATTATTTTGGCTCTTCCTCTCTGTATGAAGAAGAGAGGAAAAGACGAAAATGCTTGGCAGAGCAGCTATGCTGGAGCAGGAGGCTGAGGGTCTACCTGAAGTGGCTCTGGTGTTGACAGGAAAACAGATGATGATGATGATATGAAAACGTGTTCCCTGTCTGGTCTGTGCCTTTAGAACACTGTGGGCTCCTTTTCACAGCTTCTCAAACAGCATCTTCAGGACACTTGTTCTGAGTGATTCTCGCAGGAGTTTTAAGTATCAATTTGTTTCTGATGAGAGGTTCTGTGTTTACTCCCTGTGTGGTTTTCCATAAGATCTATAGCTGGTTGATGTCAAGAACTATTACAATCACACATTCTCAAAGTGGCGTAATGAGATTTTCTTCCTTTATCTGCAGTGTTCTTCTTCAACATTTTCCATAAAGACATTGTTTGTGATGAATTCATTCCTCTGATTGTGATGCAATTTGCATTTATATTATAAGTTAGAATTTTGGAATAGCAGATTCTAGCTCTGTTTAAAACTTTGTGACTTAGAAAATCTCATAAGTACAGAAAAAAAAAATGAAGCAGCCTTTTGTTTCATTAAGTAGGATTCTTTCCTGTGCAGGTGAGTCCTTGGGTATTGTAAAAATTATTATGTAAATCTAACATTTAGGTCACTTTTTAATACACAACTTGCTTGAAAGCTTAAAATAGACAAAAATTCATTTAAATAGTTAGAGGATATTTGCTGCCTGTGAATCTTGAATATAAATGACTACAAGCATCTATCTTCTAAGAAGTAAGCAATATATTGGACTTTGTTATTTTAATTTTCTTTTCCCAAGTTCATTCTTCATGCATCTGTCAGTGAAATCCATCTACTTTCCAGTTCATCAAATAAACTTGTAATAGCATTTGGTTTTGACCAGTTTTGAATAACAACTTTCAGAACAAAATGGAAATTCAGTAAACATGAATTGTGAATATGGTCCAAAATAGATGTTTCCCACTGTGAGGAAGCTGTTTTCAGTTTTTCTGCCCCTACCCAGTCATTCTGGCCCTGTGGCAGCAATGTTTTGCTTTTCCACCCCTCATTCTAATAGTAAAACCGTTATTTTGGGGTGCTCCATAAATCTGATCATTAAAACGTTCCAAGTTAAAAAAAAGCTAGCAAAACATTGTTTTAAACACTTGAGTCATTCTGCAACCAATGCTAGTATATCATGGAGCTATGTTCTTAATATCCTGGTCTGTAAATCAAAGGAATAAATGTCTTTATGCTGAGAAGAAGGCCTAAACTGATTATTAATTGACAGGATAAAGATTATGGCTGGGTGCCAAAAGTTAGGTTTGGTGTTGCGTGGTATTGGCTTAGCATTAGCCTTGATAGCCTACAGGATGAAAGAATTAATTCTTGTACTCATAAAAATTTCAGTGTCTTTCCTAAGACTGAATGACTGGCAAAGTAGCTTTGGAGTGGTGGATATTTGCCTTCTAATAAAATGGACTAAGCCCCAACAGTTCCTGTTGAAAAGCAAAAATTAGGCAACCAGCAGGCAACCATCAGACAGTAAAATTCATTTGATATGATTTTATATCTATGATCCTCCATAGGTATGATTTGTTCATATGGGGCTGGAAGACTCCTTGCCCCATTTCAAATAAAGTTGCCTTATAAAGGTACTTGAAAGGAAAGCTCAGGCTGTAATCAGGTAACAGATCACATCTTCCAGACGGTAGTTCACTCTAACAACTCTCCAAACAAGCTAGTAGGAATGTCTTAAAACTTGTTTATATGATAAGTCTTAATTTCTGTGTGTCTGATGCTGTTTGACATGACCTGCATAGCTAGAATATTTCCTGGTTTGCATACCCTTTTAATTTGTCTTTGATTTTCCTTGTATTTTACACGGATTCAAGTAGTACTTTGTGAGGTAACAAAAAGTTTGAAGAAGTGCTTTAATATTTGAAAAACTGCATGTCAGGTAATGGAGATGGAAGTGCTGTAGGAAGACTGTGTTCAAGGGAACCTGACTTTTACCACTGAGCAGGAAAACATTATTCTTGCAAGATTATTCTTGCTAGATTTGCTGTCTAGGACAGGCAATTTAGCAGCATAGCTGCATTTAGCAGAAGACATAATGGTCTTTCCTTTTAAGGCTTTGACACTGCTGGCCTGTGTACATTTTTATGCATACAAAACATACACTTTCAAGTTCAACCAGTCAGTTATAAAAGCTATTTTCCCTGTGTGCTTATTATTCATCTGTCAGGAAAAAAAATGCATATTTTGTAGGTGAACTGAAAGGCCCACTTTAAAACTGAGAAGCACTAGACTGTTTAAGATCAGATTTAATAAGTTAGCAGTATGAGTGCTGACATTTTAAAATGATCTACGAACAGAACAGACTACAAGTTTGAAACTCATCCCCAGTTTAACCCTTGAAGTCCTAACTTCAGGCAGAGATTAGAAGGTAGCCCAAAAAATTACCTGTAAACACTGTGCTCAATGCATTATTTTTATAGGCATAAATAAATGTCTTCAGGTTTCCGAGCTTGTTTGTGCTTTTGTTTGGAAAAAATGAAGGGTAAGGCGAGTATCTCCTGAGCTGTCAGAGATACAAATTCATGAACATTTGTCAGGGTGTGTTTGCATAGTCCTCCTCTTTGGACTTTAGAGCTGAAAGATGAGGAGGGAAGTCTGGAAGAGAAGCAGGAGGGACAGGAGCAAGAGCTACTTTGTGCACATCTTGCTCAGCAGGTGAAGGATGAAAACACAGGCCATTGTCGAGGGCACAGCAGCACCTGCCAGGTGAGCATGGGGCATGGACACACAGAGAGAGCCTGAACCCTCAGAGGTGCCCCAGATCTGGGGAGAAGTGTAGGAATGTGGCAGCAAGAAGAAGAACTTGTAGGCTGAATCTAATACCTTCATCTGAAAAATCGAACCTGTCTCTGATTGGTAGGCAGCTGTCGGCTTCAAGGGAGAGAATGGTGTTTGATAGTAGCAGGGTCTGAGAACTGGAGACCAAAACTTTCAATAAATGCAGTAATGAGAGGCTGGATGTCTTGCACAGATCCCACACTCCACACCACACCCCACATTTAAAACTAATTGCCAAATGTGAAGGGTGAGGAACTATTCTACAGATTAGAGCAAACCTGCAGTTATGCATTGAAAAATGGAACTATTTTGTGAAAATATGATGAAAAGGTGTTTAATAATTCTACCTATAGCTACAACATGTCAGATTGAAATGCTTATTTACGAATATGTGTCTACTTTTCTAAGAATAGAGTATTCTGTTAAGAAATAAAATAAATATTATCCCCATGTAAGCCCTTCTAGGGAAGACTGGTTTTGAAAAAGGTTCCTGTTGAATCTTTTAGCCCNAAAAATTTAAAAAAAAAATCCTTGTATTTATTTTACTACACCTAAGTCCAGGAAGACACCCTATGAAAATACAAGAGGCCTTTCTTGTAACAATTTTAATTCAGTGGTGGTCTCTCTGTCATGTTTAATTTAGTTCCTCTAGTTTCCTCCAAGCATAACATTTCTCTTTTTATTGAACTGTAGCAAATAAACAGATATAGGAAGACATGCTTATCATTCAGCTGAGGCATTCTAATGTATTTAGACCTGGTGTAACAAAAGCTCAAGAGCAAAGTGACAGGTAATATGGTATGGGAGTAGGGGCAGGACAAAGTTACAAGGGATGATATCACATGCCTTGTATATTTGCTTTTTATTTTCCTTTTAGAAAACATTCAAAAAACATTACTCTACATTCCCCAGACTTCAAATCATCTGAGGTCTTGGCTCGAGAAATGCAGATTCTCTCTGCAGAGCCTGAAGACACCATTGGCAAGTGCTGCAAGAAGGCAGGTGATGTTTTTGCCATGTCTGTGGGTTGAAGCTGTTATACTGAGTGCATGTGAATCAAACTCAGACTATGCCTTTTCCTCAGGTCCTCTGACAGAAGAAAGTCAGCAGGGCTGGCTTTGGCTTTGAATGTACTTCATCTTTTTTACAGTAAAGACTGTGTAGCTGTCTAGTACTTCTTTCAAAGCCAGCAGTGCTGGTTTGAAAGAAAATGTATTTCTCAGGACACTTGGCTGTCTGCTTAATCAGTTGATTTCTGTCTGCCCACCTGACTAACCATGTGTTACCAGGGTTCTCACAATGATACCTTGAATACCAGATATAAAGAAGAAACTTAAAACCTTTCTTTCTTCTGCTGTCCTCACCACCTCCCAGAATACATATTGGCACTTGGAGCAAGCACTAAAAAAGTATCAAACCCTCATCAAAAGAAATTAAACAATAGAGGGATGGAAAAAATAATAGAACTAATTTCTCGTAAATTGTTTATCTATGAGCTCATCTTAGTTCTTTGAAGAACAGAAAAGGAAAGGCAGGAAAAAGAAATACTTAAAGTATATAGTATAAAGTATAAAGTATAAAGTATAAAAGTATAAAGTATAAAAATCTTTTAAGTTTCTGAATGTTCCTCTCCTTAAATGGAACAATCCATGATTTTGATTCATAATACACAAAGCCCTGGAAGTAACAGATCTGAGTTCTATACCATGAGTTAATTTCCTATTAATATAACTAGTAAAATGTTAGGCATGCTTACTTCAAGAGCAAAGAAGCATTTAACATCAATATGTGTTTTTCATCTACTATAACTGACAGCCAGCTATACCACCCAGGCACCTTAAATACCCTTGTCTTGTGAAGCATAACACTGACATCTTACTTAGATTAGAAAATAAATGATTTTACTTGTCTTTATAAAATTTTAAATCACTACCAGACAGTGGAGCTAAAGAGCCACATGCAGCACAGAAGCAAACTTAAGGTTTCTTTTCTACATACTTATGTGGAGTATGTGAATTTACAAAAAAGTCAATCAGGCATAATTCATTTCTACATGCAAGTGTTAAGTCACAATATGTCTGATTGAATGCAAAGTAAGAAGAAAGTATGTTTTGGGCTAAACTGAGTCCTGTCACAAGGGAAATAACTTTGGTGAATTCAGAAGTGAATTTTGTCCATCGAAAAAAACACGGTACCTATTCTTTTTGGTTCCTTTGGAAAAGAAACAGAAAACGCAGCTATAAAGTCTTCCCCATCCAATTTATTTGGTGTTGCACGCAAATGACTTAAGGCCAGTTCCAGTGAAATTGTGGGAGACTTGGTCCTGCAGTGCTTGTTGAGATGGGGAGAGGCAGAGCAAGGCAGATTCACACAGGACAGGGGAGAAGCAGCTGCCTGTACCATCACGTTTCTGAAAGGCTGAACAATTTCACAGAACAGCTCCAGACTGTTATTTTAGAGGAACTGACAGAGGGCTGCTGAGAAGAAATTGCACATGGACATGCTGTGCTGAGATGCAGCAAAAAGCCTATAATTTAAGGTCCACTCTTACTGTTCTAAAAGCCTTTTCTGGCATGAGGAACGCAAAGTTTTTTGCCTTATTAGTGATAAAATGTAAGTTTGGAGGGTTTTTTTTTCTGTCCTAAAAGATGTTTAGCTCCTTTAGGAAGACTTGAGGATCTTCCTGCTCTGATCTGTAGCTTTAATACTATAATGTTTTTTACACAGATCTCATCTATCAGTTCATCAAAACAGACAACCTGTCCTGCTGCTAAACTGCAGTCTTTGTCCACCATGGGAATTCAGATATGATGAGGGTGAGTTTGGGATGCACAGAGATATCTACACAAAACCTGGATCAGCTGTCCATTATTAGAGCTGATATCCTCTTTGTAGGGATTCAGCCACTAGAGAGACAGAGTCACAAGCATGTGAGTAGTTTTGATTCACTGCCCTGCAGCTATTGTTGAATTGTAGCACATTCATTTTAAAAATCAATTGGTATCTAGTTCATGTTTGCAATAGTGAAATAGGATTGAGTTGGATGTTAAAACCCAGGGACATTGTACAGTTGGTGACTGAAAATGAAGAGATAATTGTCTTCACTTTGACTGCCTTATGTTGATATTATTCATATAAGTACAGCAATAAAAATGGTTGCTTCAGCCCCTCATTTCATTCACTAGACAAAATAGAAGCTTATTTCCTTTTCTCAGTTGATAATAGTTAATTGGTAGGCACTGCAGGCTGGAACAATATCTTGAGGAATAGTTATTAACTTCACCTCTGAGCTAAATCCTTTGGCTCCTGAGCTTGTTTAAGCAGAGATCACTGAGAAGAATGCACCCTGAAATTATTTTTAAAATGAATGCTCCATACAGAAATCCCTTCCATCCTCTGCTCCTTTATTTCCGTCTGTTACTGGAAAACATTCTTGGTATTACTCCACAGCTTTTGGGGCCGTGCCTCCTTCTATTCATTCTGAAAGAAATTTGCAATGTTTTTCTGAATGAGGGCTATCTGGAAATGGCATGGTGTTGGGACAATCTCAGTGGAATAAAGCTTTGCTTAATTATAGGTGGGCAGGGTACAGATAGCAGTGTGCAGGCTTGCCTTTCACTTCAGTAGGTTTCAAATCTTCCCGAGGAGGGATTAGGGGTGGTGTTCAAATCTGAGCATCCATGTTGTGCTTGGCTTCTCTGCTGTCACACCAAAATAGCAGGAGTGACTACAAGTCTCACGGTATTTCACTTAAAGCACATTCTCCCTACAGGAGCAGGATAAATATGGGAACCATGAAAGCTTAATAGTATAATAAATTGATCAGACTTTGCATTCACAGTTCCCTTCTGCTTAACCCAGTCAAAGCTATCCACTTCTCCTGTGAGCCCTCCACAGCGCAGAGATAAAGTGATTTTCCTCATTGTCCTCTCAGTTAAATTGATTAGTGACAACTCTGAAATCCTTGGAGGACAATAATACTCAAAAAAGGTATATTAATTTCAATGAACATTGTGAGGATGAACATGCAGGACATTAAACTTAAAATGATACTGCTGTGTCTAAAACCACTAAGAGTTTTTCCTGTTATTTCCAGTAAAGCACCTTGAAATTTTGTAGCATGACTATTCAAGACCTTGGATAGTAAGTGCACTCTGCAACACTTCTTATGTCTAATCTAAGCCTGTTCTCTTTCAGTTTTCCACTCCTGTTTTTACAGCTTTCCTCTGGTTTATCTCCAATAGTCTGCACTCTGCCAGGAGTATCAAGAGCTTGCAGATATCTCCACAGTGTGACAGGACAGAAATGGAAGTCCAATGGCACAAAAGTATGAACTGAGTAACTAGGGAGAGAGCAAGGATGCAAGGTAACAGCCTCATGATGAAGCACTTCTGCATTTCTGGGGGTGACTAAGGAAGACAATACATGCCCACTCCCTCAGAGTGTCCCTAACCAGGTCATCACTAAAGCTTTGCATTAATAAGCACTACATTTAGCACTAAAAATGATAGTAGGAGAGAGATAATGTGGATAATAGGCTGATTTTGAGCTCTTACCCTATGGCTCCACAAACTTTGTGAAATTATCCTTCATGGACAGAAGAGTATGCGAAAGTGAGCTAAAACCAAAGCCCCAGGTAAGATAAAAGAAAGTTAATTTTCCTATTCCTAGGCCTTGTCTACAAAAGCATGTTGCACAAGTTTAATTCAGGTTATTTTTTTAATTGATGTAGTTAAAAGTAATACAAATCCTTTATAGATCCAGTTAATTCAATAACTGAACTAAGACAAATCCATATAAATCAGTTATAAACCAAACTTATTCATATGGGATATGGAACAATTTGACTAAATCCATACCCATGCCTAGGTTGTAACCAAAGCAATGCAACTCTTCTGTGTCATCAAGGCTGCAATAACTCATTATCCTCTCAAATTTTTACAATTAAGCTGGAAGAGATTTTTGAGACAAATCAGTATTACTAAACTGATTTTTTAAATTTAGAACTTCTATTGTTTATAATGTACTTATTGTATACATGGATAAAGTAAGTATATACGTCAAAGGTATCTCTAAAAATGCAGCAGTTTATTTTCAAACACAAATCCTTACAAGTTTCATGTTATGACAATGTTTTATCCATGTTACCAAGAGGATACTAAGACACAGAAAAATTTCTGTCAAATATTTCCAAAAGTACTTTTTTCTCAAGTCCTGAAACAGGTGTGCCATAGCAGGAGGCAGACTGAGAGCACAGAACCTTACATGCCCTGAAATCCTTAGGAGAAACATCAACAGACCTGCACGGCAGCAGCAGCAGGAGGCACTGCTATGACACGGAAAGGAACTGTGCTGCCAAGTGAATTAGGAGGGATAAGAGCTTTCTTTTGACCCTGCTCCTCAAGTATGAATTTCTGAGCTATTGCCTGTAAATTACAAAGCTTTGATTTTCCAGTGCACAATTTAATACACGTTTTGACCTTTCAACATGCCATATGAAACTTTGATCCTTACCAGCCGACTGTCAGGGTGAACTTTGCATAAGATGAAAACAATACATTTCAAAATCATATTCTCCCTCCCTTTTACAAAACCCATAAAATATTTCTGAGGTGGAGAAAACTCATCTTTATATACCAACTAAGGGTAAATGCTACAGAAGTGCTACATTTAAATGGGCATGGTCAGAAACCTTGATTATCGAGACCTTTATGCAAGGCTGAAAAGAGGCACAGATTGTCTGGGAAGAAGGTAAACACCTAAGAAGAATATAAATAAGAAACAGTATTCTTACTTCAGCCTTACCTTGGAAAGGATGGGGAAATCACTAAGAGGGCAGCCCATGGCTCAAAATGTCTTTGGAGCTAGAAGGCAGTTGCATCATTTCATGCACAATTATAGGGTGAGTTAAAAAGGTCTAGTTCAGTCCAATTTAAGAAGAGCTAAGAGGTATCTGAACTGCCCGCCTGAGAATAATGAAAATTTCATAAACACAAAATGCTGTGATATTTCTAGTCTTGCTAATGCTATGAAAGTAAAAAAAAAAACCAAACCAAACCAAACAAAAAAAAACCAAAAAAAACAACCACCCTCATGATGAAAAAACTAACCCAAAAGTCCAAACAGAAAGAAAAACAGCACACAAAAAAAATGAAAATAAATGCTTGCAGCAGAAAGTCCTCTTTATTTTTGTTTGTATTGGGCTTTTCTGTCTGGAAGCCCTATAAAATCAGATTGCAAGGTTTAAAAGATTAGATAATGTATTATGCAATTTCTCCCATGCATGGTAACCCTACATGATTTTATATCGCACACTGTAACCTATTTTCATCAATTTGATAGATAAAGAAATTTGCAAATTTGTCCTCAGTAAAAAAGCTCTTCATATTTAACATAGATGCATCCTACTTACTTTTTTTTTTTTCTCTGAAGGATATTATAAAACTCCCCTCTTCCAGAAAGGAAAAAAAAACATATATCCTATTCTATGTGTGAGCTGCAACATTTCCCACAGAGTTGCTGTGCTGCTGGTGTTTAGTTCATTGTCTTACATTGCACAGTGAAAAGCTGCAAAATCAGTTCACAGTTTGCTCTAAACAAATTTTCAGACCTACAAGCCTTGGATGTCAGTTTAAAAGCAGGCTTTGTCAGTTTTAAATGTCAGTTTTCTTCTAATCTGGAAAGTGACTCCAGAGGCAGCATCCCTGGTACCACATCCCTCCTTCGTCAGTGCTTTCTCTCAGAATCATTCTGTTCCCAAGCCAAAAGATTTCCTGGCTTTCTTCTGACTGCTAGTAGGCATATATTCCCCACAATCACAGAAAACCCACCAGCACAAACCTCTCTGATTTCCTCCCTTGTGATCAATGGGACTGGAAAATGTGCACAGATGAGTGCAGTGACAGGACTCCACAGCCCAGCAGGAGACCCTGAAGGAGGGAACACCACTCCCCTCTGACTCTGGGCAGCCTGGGATGCACCTTCTGACACTTGAGCCTGCTTGGCATGTACTAACACCCAAGCCATGCTAATTCCTGATTGTCACACTGTACAAAGGACTCCCAGGGAGGGGTGTTATGGCTTTAAAACTGGCTATACAGATTCCACATCAGTCAGGATTGGCTTTTTGCCTCAGAGCATTCAAGCCTATTTTGCTGCCAGTTTATGCCAGCACTACTAGCTGACCTCCTCAGCTGCTGGCATAAATTGCTGCAACACACCCCTAAATTTCCTCCACAGGGAGCAGATTTGTTGAATTAGAAGGTGCAGTCTTTAGATAGCTACTTTTCTGGATAACATGTGGAGGCCAGGAAAGACAAAGAGTGCATCAACTCGATCTGTGCTCAGTGAGGAGCCAAAGTGTCACAGAAGCCAGCCCTGGCTGCTGCACTGTGGGGACAGCAGGACTGATTCATAATAAGGGGAGACAGACATGGAAAGCGAACAGAACCATGATTACAGAGGAGAAATGAAGAGTTGCCTGACAGTGTCACACTGGGAAAGAGAAAGGCAGGGAGGATTAAGGATGGCATCAGAAGATATGTCTCACTGATCTGTGACTCCAGCGTGGCCCTGCTGGCAAGCCAAGGGAGTGGGGGTGTGGTGAAAAAGTCCTGTCTGGGAAATGATGAGGGCCTGTGAATCACTGATGATGATTCCTGCTTTTATTTTGATTGCATTAGTAGTTGTGGTGTTTCAGGACCTATTTTCAGTAAGGCATTTCCTTGGTAACGGGAATATAGTTTCAAATGCTTTTCATGTAAGACTTGGAAGGTCTGATATGTAAGCCCGGGATGAGGCCAGATTGAATAAAAGGTGAGGCAAAATTCTCTTAACTCCTCTGTGCTATTATTAAAAGGCCACTAATTAGAGATAGAAGATAATGCTCCTAGACTTTAGCCAACATCACCACAGCTGCAGTGGTGTTATTTGGGAATGAGAGGAAGAAAGGATGAGATTATAAATGAGAGGGATCGTAACACAGGCTTTCAACACCACCAATTAAACTGTGCCTCAAGGACTATCTTCACATTTTCAGTCATTTGGAGACCTCATGATAATTTATAGGAATAAATCACATGGCAAATCACATGATTACTCCCTTACAACCTTAAATAATTGAGACTCATCGGGGTCAGCTAAAGTCAGCTGAAGTAATTTTCACTTGGTTTCTAAACATGCATTAAAAATTAGCTTCGATTCAGCTGGAGAAGGCAAAGGAAACCACAAAGCAAAACAAACAAAAAACAACATGCGCATGTTCTCTCTCTGAGGTCTGCATTTGCCTGATCCAGTGTAGCCTGACTTTCAGTGCCTTCTCCAGGTCCTCTGTCAACGATATTTGATAATTTTCCCTACTTAATTATTATAATCTTTTCTTAAAAGATGTAATTTTTTTGGGTAACAGAACTGGTTATTATATATATACTTCCAATTCCAGCAAATCTGAAAACTTGGTAAATGAGCACCTGACACATTGGACAAGTGACATTTGAGACATCCATGTTCAAGAATTGGAAGAACTTGGAATATTTGATCCAGGACTTGTGATACTAGGTTTATAAGAGATGTTAACTAGGTAAATTTAATGTAGACGTTCAGACTTTCAGACTAGTTTCCTATTAAACCACAGTTTGGAACAAATTTTGAAAACTTTACACATTACTTCATGTAGTGGACTTTGCAGAGATTCTCCATCTTTTTTATTAGTTCTATCCCCCTACTGCATTAGTGCACTGAACCTATCTGCATTTAAACAGCTTCCTGGTGTGGATCACTATAGGCTGCTGTCTTCTAATTGCTGAATCAAGTATGCATAAATAATTTACTGAAATTGCATTGTTGCACTTAGACAATTTTTGAAATTACCTCATGTAACTTCATTAGACTTCAAATCTGGAACATAAATTTGAGGGAAGAAAAATCACTACTTCTGTATTATTAGATCATTCAGGTGATAAACACGTTCTCAAAAAAGTCACCTGATGAGTTTCAGTCATCAGATTCAAATTGTAAATGGAATCATTGTCTATGCATTAGAAAAGCACGTGCCATGTTTTGTTAACATAATCAGAAAAATGGAGCTGCCACAAACCCTTTCCCCATCTGCCAGTCATTGCATTAAATGCTTCTGCAATTTTATTAAAATTCTGTCTCTGCAGATCCTGTTCAACTGTGAAATTGGAATTGCAAACAGAAATATTACATTTCTACATACAGTAGTGAATAAAAAGTCCAATTTTTACATGTAGTGAGACAGGGGAAATATTTTAAGATAGAAAAGCAGCAGAGGGAATATCCTCTCTTCCCTCAAGTATGAGGCAGAAGGTAAAAGTGTCTGTTTCCTTTATGACATTTTTCTATGACAGCAGGTAGAAACTGAGAGGTGCAGGAGCAGCTTTCTGTCAGTAGCTTTAACACAGAAAGGACAAAAGACTGTCTGTCCTTCTGGTCCTTGAAGAGGGACACCAGCTGAAGGTCAATAAGCCTGAGCTGCTTTGGCTGCTGCAGATCAGACTGCCAGAATGGATGAGTCAAGGTTGGAGAAGGAGTGGGCAAGTCCTGCTGCCTAAATCCTTGCTTGTATCCCTATTCTTACTATACATTTGTTGCAATAATGCAAGAAGTATTTGGGAGGGTTTATCTAGTTCTGATAACACCATCTGTGTTGGATATTCCTGAAACATTATTTCCAAAGCTGATAGAACACAGTGGTCAAAAAGAGTTTGGTGAGTCTGATGATTGAAGCATTTTGTCTACAGGGTGTTTGCACATCTCTCTTAATAAAATGTCTCAATATAAGGTGTTTCTCCACTTCCTCATTCTCCCTTCTCCCATCTTCCTAGTCTCTCAGTATTTGTTATTTTTAAAGAGTATTTTCCAAGAGTCAAACACAAACATTTCTGCATTTTCAGTTTGCCTGCAAAGCACATTTGCATCCCTTCTGGAAAATGAGAAATTAAAATGGAAAGAGAGACATGAGAAGACTCTGCTTGTTCAGCCCCTTGTACAAGCATCCTACCTTCACCATTCAAGACACAGGAGAGGTAAAAAGAATGACCTCTGGGATATCTGGAAAAAAAAATAGCAATGCCTCTGTAGGGGGCATTTTTTCCCCCATTGACTGCAATGATCTGTCATGAAGTTTAATCAGTCCTGCATAAGCAATACTTGATTTTTCAGTTCTTTGCATTGATTGACACTTACCTGCAAACAAAAGGTAGAAGCTACACACGCTTAGTCCAGCATTCCTAAAGAACTGCTACTATCTCCTTTCACAAGAATTAATGTCCTTGTTTTTTTCTCTTAAGTTAATAGAATGTTCAAGACCTGTTCAAAGATTTCTGTCCTTTTCCACAATTTTTTCTTCAGCAGTCTCCACCTTGGATCAAAGTCTTGGTCTACTTTTCTTTCTCATCATAACTGAACTCTGGTATTAGGCATGGCTTATAGATATTCTCAGTTCTTCTGAAGAAAGAACTGAAATAATTTTCCCAGGCTTGGCCTGGGAAACTCAGGAAAGAATTATAAACTATACTATCACTATCTCTTCTTGCACCTGTTATTTACAATAGTTGTTTTCCTGAGTTTGTTATTCATAGCTCACCGATAGCGTGTGGGGTGCTTTCTCTATGACCAATCAGGTCTGAGCCTAGCGAGTCTGGATATAAAAAGACCTGCTGGATTTCTACTACTGGGGGGCTCTTCTTATAATTCTTATAATAAAGCTTGTTCTCTTGCCTTCTGAACCTTGGAGCCTCTCATTCCATTCCTGGCTCGACAATGACACGTGGCTTCTTGGGATTTCTATCTAGCCTAGCCTACCGTAATGATCCATGGAAAATGGCACTCAGAGGAGCAACTTTGTCACGCTACCTGGCTGAGGACACAGAATCTGCAGCTGCCTTCACTCTCTGATGCCATTATGAGTACTTCATAAATACTGCAAATCAGCCTGCTGCATTCATCTTTCTCTCCCTAATAACACTTAGCCTTAAATATTTTTAAAGAAATCTAGCTACAGCTGTGTCTCCATCTACTTCTTGCATGGGGCACAGCCCACAGGGTGCCTCTGTGCTCCCTGGTGCCAGCATGCAGAGCTCTCACTCAGGACAGGAGCAAAAGGCAGATTCCCTCCCTCCCTGGCCTGTGGGCATCAGCATGTTTCCCTCTGCTGCAGCGTGGGGTGACCTGATACCTCCAGAACAAACCTGTTAAAGAGCAGTGTCACAGCTGGTTACAGGACTCCCCAAGGCAACATCCACCAGTCCCCACCCTAGGTACTCTTTTCTGAAGCTGCTTCTTTTTCTGTTTGCAGTTTGAAGTGTGTAGGCAGATGTTTGTGTGTCCACACTTACAGAGATCATCTCACAGCTAAACCCTTAAAATTAAATCTCCCTTGTTGACAATTTCCTCAAATCAAATTCATCCAAGGATAAACACTGAATTCAGAAAAGCTGTGTAACGTCCTTCTAAATGTCCCTGGATATAGGCAGGGGGCAACATATGAAGAGCTTCAACATTTTGCAGTCACACTATAACACAAAATCTAACAATTTTACAGAAGAGAGATTTTCATACCTCTGCAAATTTGTCTGGAATAATTTTAAAACCTGAACTTTCTTGACGGGACCTACTCTGCATTTCTGAGTTTTATATTCCATGCAAAAAATAACTGGCATTTTCAGTTTAAATAGTTTTGCTTTACTTCAAAGAAAACCAGTGAAAAACAAAAAGCAAACACAAATTTGTTGTGACAGTGTATCACACAGGGATTTCTTTTTCAAGCTGCCATCTTGAATCTCTTCACTGTAGCCATCAAGCAGAACTGCTAGCATTTGAAAGTGTTGCATAGAGAAAATAATGAAAAATAACATCTTTGTAACACTGTAATGAAGAATGAGATTCTGATTTTACCCACATTTCATTTCCTTCCATGATGACCTCCTACTTGACAACATGGAAGCAAGAAATGAAGCTTACCATGGTGTAAATTTACTGTTAGGACCTTGATGCATAAGTCATAAAAATGAACAAAGCTAGGGTTGTGTAACAAGTACAACAAATGAGCAGAGTCTTGAAGAGAAACTGAACTGATTGTCTGCAAATGTAGCTTGTTCCATAGAATGTTGAACAGTATGCAACAAAGCAAAGTCAAAGGACCACAAGCCACAAGTTGGCAGACTTTTCTGGGGTTGCTTTAGTGGCTTTAAGTGAGGATGAAGGTGTGGATGTGTCTGTACACAAACTGAACAAGATATCCCAGTTCAGTTTATTCTAACTATATCTATCTAGGTCTAGATCTAGGTCTTCATCTTTTTCATTATAGAAGAGAGAAAATATTTTAGCTCGCAATCTCAATTCAGTATTCCCAAACTTTCTGTTGAAGCTCAACCACTTAAAGACTTTGCCTGTATCTGGAATAGTTACAACTTTATAACAGCCTTTTCCACTTTCTTAAGAGATATTATCAATTAATTTTCACCCCTACGAACTGCAGGGTTTTTAGCAGTAGACGTCATTGTCATCTGGCTTGTCTCAAGCTAGTTTCCCAGTGGAGCACCAATACATATGACACTGCAGACATACTCCAAATCACGCCATGACCAATTTTACTCAAAGACCTCAAGGTGACATAAGAGTTTAACTTTGCATCTGATCTCATTCCTTGGAAAGATTCCTGTTAGAGACTTATTTAATGCAGATTTTTCTGATATGATCTATAAATTTGTAGAAATGCAATGAGATCTGTGGGAAGATGATTGGGGGTAAAATCAGAGAAAACTGGGAAGTTAAATTCACATTCTAACAAATGTTATAAGAGGACAGAAATTATAGTAAAATGCAGCTGCTACTTCCTGGATGGAATGTGGTTGGCATGCAGAAAATCTCTTCCACAATGATTCCCCCTTGCCCCCCACAGCCTGCAAGCTTAAGCATGTGCTAAGAGGAATGAAATGGAGGGTGGAGTGGAATGGAAACACCACGGTCAGGCTCTGTTGGAATCTTTCCAGGGATGGGAACCTGATGGTACCATGTAGCCCATAAATCCCATAGCAGCTGTCAGCCGAGGTATGTGGGACAAGTCTTGCTGTTGAACCAGCAACTTGGGGCAAAATTACTGTCCTTGGATTAACTTGCTTCCTTGTAATCTCATTGCAATAGCAACACACACCTGAATCCCTGGAGTTAAAGCCAAAGTTACTTGCCTCCAAGGTACGACTGCCCCTCACTGAGCTTGCTCTCTATATTTCATTGACTACATCTTTAAGCATGAAACCTGAGAATTTTACCCCAGTCAGTAACAAGGGTATGTATGACTAGAGTCACTCAAGCCCCACCCAAACGTAAAGAAATAGTATAAAAGTGAGGTAAAGGTGGGGAGAAATTAGGCAAGACTCCATGATAACTTCAACAGGCTGAATCTATATTCTCCTCCGTAGAGATGCCTGTTGGTTAAGAACCTTACCCTGTGTACACCAAATGGTTATCTCAAGGTAGCACAGTTTGGTATTGTCAGTGTATTTATTAATAAAGTGTGTTATTCCATCCTTTAAGGGTGCCAGCAGTTCCTGGCAGTGGGTAACACACTCAACTAGGAGTGGGGACATCCAGGAAGCGAATCTCTCTTCCTGAACTGCAATAAAGGATTTACCTCTGATGTGCTGTTGGCACATGTCTTTCTAACAAGTCAGTTGAACTGGCCTCCAATATGGCAAGCTGTTCAGTGGAGTCCCCATAATGGGACACTGACAGACTGATCAGCCACAAGGGTCTCATCATCTCTGGGGCACTGGCACACTGACCAAACATAAGAAAGTTCAAGAAAAGCAGCTTTTCACTTGACAAGATTACCAGCTGATCACTGATTTTCTGCAGCCTCTAAATCATTTATCAAATGACAAGAACTGACATACCTCAGGGCTGCTCCCGTAACATAACTATCAGATGAAAGTCTTACAGTATTTTCCCCATGGCCTGAGCTACCTTTTCTTCAAGCACAAAAAAAATCACTGTTTATGCACTGGAATTATTACCTACAGTGTTAACACAGTTATAATATAACATTAATTTGGATATATTTGTTTCCATCAAATCTAGCTATTGAAAAAATAGGAATATCAATTGGGTAGCAAATATGCATTTCTTAGCTGATGGCAGGATCATATGCTGCCTAGCTGAGCATATAACACCATCCAGGGGTGCCATACATTTGTGCTCTCAGGGTTTTGTTACTATTTCACAGGTGGCCTCTGGATTGAGACATAGTAGGCTGACTCAGCCTATTCTGGCTTTTTACTCCAATCCCACTGTGAGATTGAATGCTGCTCTGGTATGAATAGGGGATGACTTTTTTGAAGTCAACAGAACAGTACCCACTTGTGCCAAATGAGAATCTGTCCCATATTGCTGTTTTAATTACAGTCATGTCAGAGCTGCTGTTTCATACATATCGATTAATCAAAATGTTACATGAAACATATGGCTCCAACAGGAGTAGGGTAAAGGACATCATCTTCCACTAGTTTTATCATATGAATATTAAGTCCTCATTGTTATCAGCTAATACTTAATGCAAGCGTATTTCAGTCAGGTGTGCAAAACCACAGGGATATAGTCATCACTATTAGGTTGATGCAAACAGCTGTCCACATGGGATAAATTTAATGACATACTCCAGATGCTGTTGAAAATTGGCTCCAGAAATCCAGCAACCTGCCACTACTCATCCTTCTAGATCCAAGCTCCCAGCTTCCAAACTGAGCTTTTCATCTTTTAACAGTGCTTAATGATAGCTGATCCTGTATCTCCATAAACAAATCAAGAAATATGGCCCAGGACCAAAATATTCTTTCCCTGAAGAGAGGGCTAGACATGTCACAGTATTTTTTATTTTGCTGGCTATTTTTTTTAACACTGATTAATCCACCCAGGCTGCATTATGAAGCATCACCAGAGGCAATTTGCATAAGCTATTTTGTGTGCATGGTTTCTCTCCATCTTTTCAATGTCTTTGTATCACAGGAATCACTCTGATCTATCCTAACTAAGTGTGGTGGCACCAAGCAGCTGCTGCTCTGCCAGAGTTCCAGATTTCCAGAAATACAGAACAAAGGTCCCAACCTTTTGTGGTCATTAAATCTAGTCTTGCAATTTACCATATGGATCGAGTTGTTGTGCCACTATACCTTTGATGGAATCCTGTCTCTGATAATTGCTCTGCCTTTATAAATTACTCTCTGCTTTTCAGCTTTACACTGGTTTTATGCTGATTCCATTGAAGCCCTTGGGTAGTTTTGGCACTTCACTACTTAGCTCAGTGAAATTGCTTTTTTAAATTACTAAGTTGCCACATCCTCTTCTGCCACTTCTGAATGTAACAGTAACTTCAACACCATTCAAAGACACCCAGTCTTTAAGAAAAATAATGATGAAAAATGTTGAAAGTCGAGTGTGGATTACTCAATAAACAGTTATTGTGTATGCTGGATTTTGGCCAGATAGGTTTGCATCTCTATTCTTATGAGGAGTGACATGAAAGCTGCACTACTGAAGACAGTGTAGGTAGAAGGAGGTGTAATGTGTAGGGAAGGATACTGATGTGCCACAATACAACTGCACTTGCTCTTGCAGGTCTGCATGCAAAGCCAACTGCTTCCATCTTTGACCCTGATTCTTCTGCAAAATTACAAAGGAGGCAGCTTAAGCCCTGTTCTTCCTGAAGTAAATTTTCTACCTGGAAAATGATCTTCTGAATTTCATTTGGGGCTTCATAAACCATCAGGATGCTATGTGGGGCTAGATGCAAGATAAAACTACTATGCTCTTATTTTTGTGGGTATTTCCTCAACTATAATTCATAGGATAGATATAACTTAAACAAATGTAACGAGCACATTTTTTTTTCTGCATACACATAGGAACAACATTTCAAATAGCATTATCCCTAAATAGCTCTACTTTCACTGAGTAGGCACTCTGGAAAAGATTCTCAAGCTACAAAAGATAACATCAATACTATGAGCCTGCATCTCAGGAGCATTTGGATCCAGAAACACATCTGTGTGATAAATGCAAAATGAAATTATTTATGCTAGATAAAGGAAATAACTGGCCTTAATAGATTGCACTGTGTCATCTGTATCCAGAGTTATCTGTCCTGTCATTTGAGAGTTATCAAGTCACAACAAAATTTCCATGAGAAAAAACACAGGTCTTTTGCACCTGAGGTGAATCTGCTAATGTAACAATGAGGGAAGCTAGGCCCTAAAGAACAACTGTCAATGAATTTCACTATTACACTTCATCTGAAATGATCATGCCTCTTTTATTAAGATATAAGCTGTTCATCTTAGAATAAAACGAGAGGTATTTGTATCATTATGCTTGCTTTCCTTTTCCATCTCGCAAGGAAATTAAGCAATTTTATGACTTTTCAAAAGACTCTCTAATCTTGGGCACGTTTTCCAAGACACTGCAGACACTGATTTCATGGGCAGTTGCAAATGTGCAGCTGCTTAGGAAAATCTGATGCCAAATCTCACCCTGCAGTCGGTGCACTTGGAAAATATGGAACCAGGTGATTTTGTTGGACAGCCTTGAGAAGGGACCAGAAAATGGATTTCCCAGTCACATGTTTTGTCTTCAGCCGAGCACAGTAAAGAGCAAAAATATTATTAAAATAATTCCTTCTAGGTGCTTACAGCCCTTTGCTATTAATATACAAAAACTTTCTGTGAGCTATCTATCTTCAATGCAGAAACAATTTGCAAAGACTGAAATGAATAACTGGAAATTTTATCGCTGTACTAGCATCTTTCAACAACAACCTCCAGAAGTCAGTACTTCAAGTCTGATGAAGAAAACTGAGAAGGTAAAAATCCCTTTCTGTCCCAGAAGTAGTCCCATACACCTACTAGTAAACAAAAGCTGCCAATGCTTTGGGAGCTTAGCTACTGTTTGTGAGCTCACATCAGCCATGTCTGCATTGTTTGAATTTCCACATCCTAGGAGAAAGGCAACTCAATACATCACTGAATTCATATGCATTAATGTAAATCCTTTGTACATTTCCCTCAGGTCCTCCTTGGAGAGATGTCTTAACATGGTGATATCTTATCAAAACCTCTCACAATGTGATTTCAGAGGAGAGTTTTTGTGTTAAGGTAGAGCAGGAAAGGGAATAAGAGAAAACAAGATACAATTCTTAAGCTATGCATTTTCTAATTTTTAATCATTATCTTGGGACTGGGTGCAGGTGGCACTGACCAGTTTGACACAGGCTGTATGTTAGTTTGCATACTTATACTGAGCAGGCTGGCATCTTGGAAACCTGTCAAGGTTGCTACTGTCTTTTAGAAGAAGTTCTATTACCTGGGGATACAACAAAGTGCTCACAAAAGCATTTCAAAAGTGTAGAAGCCTAATTGACATTTTACCCAAGATCACAAAGCATTCAACTAACTTTCAAAATGATTTCTGAAGCACAAACCACAGTCTGCACATACACAAATTCAAGGTCGTCTATGCGTTATATTTTCTTGCATGGAAAGCACGTTAGTGCTTTCATTCTGAACAAGATCTCAGTTTAGTCATGGGGACAATGAAATCCAGAAGAGAAAACAAGAAGTCAGCATTCATCTCTTCCCTCTGCGATCATCTGCTCTGCACAGCTCAGTGCATAATGAGAGCTGCTACAGGCTCCCAGCCTCTTATTGTTATTCTTCTGTTCCAAGGCAAAGTCAGCTGGCACAGCATAGACAGCCTTCACTGGTGTTTTCAGCTATAATGTTGTCCTTGTGCTGCAGTAGATGAGGATCACCCACAAAACAGGCTCCTTTCCTTCTGCTGGCCTTACTGTGGGGTGGACAACCCAAAACAGAGGTGTGCTACCAAACTAGATGAGGTTTAGTAATGTCTTCTGTAGCTGAAACTGCAGAGACTATCGGAACACAGGCTGAATTGTTACATTAAATGTCTCACAGAACAGTGGCTGTTCCTGCAGCTAGGATCACATGTGAAAATTTAATTTATGATACAGGTAGCATTAGAACACTGCAGGGCACAATTATGTAAAATAAGGAATGTTCTGGCAGTTTGCACCCAAAGCAAATGTGTAGACCTTTAGTGTGAATGGCTATAGCTGCTTGAGAAGGGATGCTTGTAGTCCGTGAGCTGTTGTTTTCTGATAGTATAAAACTATGTTAAAATGAATCATATTACTTTTTCTTCTTTTGAAATTATTAACTCTACGACATTCTTTAAGATGTACTTAAAAAACTGAAAGCTCAATTTGAATTGATGTTGCAATTGTATCCTTAAATAATGACTATTTCAGCTGACGAGGGATGAGCTCTAAAGCAGGTTAGAAATGATAAATTATTAGGTCTTAAAGATGGTTGCACATACATTTGATTCATTTTATCTTTGTACCAGTGGAGTTCTGTTGAAAAATTGGTGGCTAGAGAAGCAGCTTTGTTTAGTTGTCATTTGATGATAGAAGAAAAATATATAGACTGTTTCCATGTAAGCACAGGAGAAGTGTCTTTCATTCCTCATCAAAAATTGCCATTCTCCCTAGTCAGCAGTTACCTGCATGGAATTTACTTTCTCTGCAGGAAGGCTGGTATTCATCTGCTGTGGAAGGAAGGACTAGAGAGAAAGTGTTTGACCTGGAAGGTCAGGTATTCCAGGGAGAGAACTCTGAGTTTTGCTGCAGTTGTCTTGGTTAGCTGTAAATGCTTAACCACAAGCTACACATGCCACTTCTTTTATTCTAATTGCTTTTAGGTTTCAATTAAAATGCAAACACAGGAAAACAGTCTATTTCTTTGAGCTATGTGCAGGCTTCTTCATGGGGACTTCCTGATCCTTGCTTCTTTAAAGAATGGGAGATTCATATGTGAAAACAGAAAGACAGATCCTGTAAGTAACAACCAGAGGCCATTAGAAAGGCTATAATTGAAACTGAAGGAGAAGTAGACAGAGCAAACCATAGTAGACTGACAGATATGGCCTTATATTCAAGGTACTGGGATCAAGGGGTAGGACGTCCGAGTCCAGTCAAAATTTGGCAGTTCTTCCCCAGGCTTCCAAAGATAATTTTCAAATCACTTACATTTGGTCTCTCTAAAATCCCTCTCTTGTTGCAGGTCTTGTTTACTTGACTGAAAGTTGTTTTACATGAGTACTGTTTCTTAATGTAGTATTCTTAGATGTTTTATCCTAAATGTACTATTCCTAGTCCTCAAGGCCTTTGGAACCACTTAGGGTGTCTCTTTGCTTTTGAAATACAAATAATGCTCATAAATAGAATCTGGTTCACTTAGGAAAGGGAGGTATAGTGAATACGTGGCATTTAGCTGTTTCTCTGGCCACCGGTCAGTAGGATCACAGAGAAGAAAGACAGGAAAAACTACAAGAGAAAGAATGGAATATATCTAGAAGGAAGGTTATACTGACAAAGAGATGGGGACTTGAGAGACTGAGGTTACAGAAAGGTAGAACGGGGTACAGAGCAAAAAAAGTTTTAAAAGAAGAGATAGAACAGAAAGAAAGAATAGGAAAAATATGAAGGTGAGAAAAGACCTGGAAAAGAAAGAAGAATAAATGGGAAGACTAGAAAAGCAATGAAATTTGGGAGAAAATGTTTAGGAGAAACAAATACACTACAGAGAAAGGAAGAGGATAAAAGGGTAAAGAAAGCATGGAGGAAAACAAAGAAACTCAGAGCACTGCAATACCTTTGTTTCCAGAGCATATGCATCCAGTGGATATAGGAGATACAGAAAGTGATTCTGGTCCATAATTAACTCTTTGATTCTGTAGGATGGTCATTAAATACCTATATACTGATTTGTGTGACTGTCTCAGGCTAGAAAGTACCTTTTCTCATCAATGAAAGAACAGGACTTGTCTCTGAAGTATTTGTCTTGGGTATTTTCTAAAAAAGCAGTATTTTAGCACTAAAAGAAAGCAGGAGCAGATGGTGTAGGGCAAAACTGGAGAAGAAAAAGCAAGAGAAAAAACTAAAAGAAAACCCAGGTTTAAAATTACAGTTGACACCTCAGGTAATTATATTGGCAGGATCATTCAGTCTCTGCTCTATTTCATTAGGCTGCTGTACTTCTTAGCTTTTCCAGAGTGTGTTCACAATGTTTACTGTGTTCTGTTCTTCAGCAAAAATTACTGACCAGTATTATTATGATCAAGATAAATAAAGAAACAGATCAATTTATCCTGTATATTCCTTATAATAATTCTGATGCTCACTCTGCCTACTCCTTGCAGTGGTATAAAGAATTGCAATCAATGGACTATTAGAAATTACTTATATCTTTCCATCCAAAACTAAGCATGCTGCCTTTTGTTTTTAATCTACTAAGTGATATTAAAATAGTCATTTGGAAAATGTCCTCTGAGGCTGCTTTGTTCAGTTGACTGTTCTTGATTAGACTTGTTTTAGTAGAACTGAAACCCCACTTTGTAATCTGTAAGCTGTACTATAACTTGTTCTAGTTTTATGTCATATTTTATATTTAACCATACTTAACATTATCATGAGCCCTAGAAAAACTGTCCATACTATTAGTAATTCACTATTCATCACATTCATGAGATAATTCACACTGACTCTGGAGGTTTATCGGTGCCCTGTGTTGAGCAATAAAGCTGTAGGTGCAGGTTCTTTATGTGGGCCTGTCTTTAGATAGGTAATGTAGACACTTAAGGTATTTAGATAGATAATGGCAGATAATATTGCTCATTCATTTGGTAATGAGCAGGCCAGAGAATGTGTCCTGAATGGAATTAGAAATCTGTAGCAGCAAGGTTCTAAATTGCTACTAGCTAAGGACGTTCTTAAAATGGCAAAGGTTGATAACCCTTCTAACCTCACCTACTTTTTGACTCTATGATAAAAGTGGTGATGTTACATGGCAGAGACTCTGCACATTTTCATCTATTACATGAGATAAGGATGTGTTTCTGAGGTCACAGATGCAAAAAGGACAGAAAAATAAACATATCTGTAACTGCTCATGAGATAAGTGACTCCAGTCAGCTTCTAGGTCCAGGTGATACACCTGTCTTTCCCTCCATAACAATGATTTTCTAATTAGGCTACATCAGGTCAAAAGACTTGACTGGGCCTATCTTAAATTGACTTCCAGATGTCTGCCATTTAAACTATGAGTCAAGATAAAACACATCGACCATTTTTGAAGAACAAAGGATGGGAAATCCGTTTTGTGTAGTGCCAGTAACTTGCATGAGATTTTCCTTCTTTTATTGTGCAGTCTTAGAGGTTGCTTGTTTTTTGAGGCAGGAATTTCAAGAACATGAAGTCTCACAGTTAAAGCAGACATATGCTGAACTCAAGAATTAGGTCTTATCTTTTCTGATGAATTCTGATGTGTTGCTTAGCAAGTGACTTCAAATCCAAGTGGGGTTTTCAGATGGGGTCATTAACAGTTTGTTCCTTTTTCCCAGGGTGCCCAGCATGAGACTTTTTTTCCTGATTGGCAGGAGTGTAAAATCCTCACAACTGTAGTTGCAGTCAATCAGGGATGTGCTCTCAGCATACAAAATCAGATTGACTGCTAAATACTCTGAAAACCAAGGTGCTACATATCTCAGAAAGTGTGCTTGGTGCTAGTGGCTGTGTTTGACTTGAACTCCTCTGTGGCTCAGTTTTAAGTCTACAATAAGAGGATAATGACAGCCTTCACCTCACCTAGGTTGGAAAAGATAAATTCATTAATGTTTGCAAAGCACTTAGATATTAGTCATCACCACCATAGAAAAGTCCATGAGGAAATGAACAGTTGTGTATTCAGGGCAGGGTTTGAATGTAATGCAGTAAATAAGAACTAAGAGCACACACTGAACAATAAGAAGAAAGTCAAATATTAAAGAGCTGTTCATTAGGTACATCCTGTGAATTCTGAGCACTGATTGAGACAACAGTTCTCTGTAAATAAAAGTGAGTGATCATGGAACTAAGAGATGTATCGTGATGCATACATTCCAGAGGCTAAACTGGCTTTGCAGGTACTCCCTTAGTCCTGTCATTTCCTAATTGTCAATTCTTATCCTTGAAACTTTGATAAAATTCTTAAAATTGTGCACACAATAACTTCATTTTCATGTACACATATTAATATATACACACATCTTCTCATAAACACACACAATCACAGAGCACAATCTATTTTACACATTTCTATATATTTATTTTGTTTTTCCACATTTTTCTGATGCCATTTCAGCATCCAACCTGGTTCACAACTGTAAATGTAGATGTTGTGTCTAATGTCTTATACCTGAGTATAAATCTGAAGGCTAAATAGTTAAAAATATTAATAGATAAAAGAATGACTTCTTGTAAGTAACCAAATACATTTTTCCAGACACATTTTCATCCCAATATTTCAAATTATTACCCTGGCAGTTTCCCATATTTCTCCCTGATATATTCCTTTCATTGCTTTTTATGATAGTGCCAGGTTTACATTTGCAAATGAAAAGTGTTAGTTTTTTTAGGATGCTAATAACTTTTAATGCTGGACTCTAAAAATAGATTCAATATATGTAACAAAGCCATTTTAAAGATACAGAGTTAACAATGTCGCAAGTTAGAAGTGATGGATATTGTAAAACTGAGTTGCCATCACAAAAAATATTGAGGGTGAATCACTTTTATATAGAAGACAGTGCTTATTTTGCATATACAAATAAAATACAGATATAAGATGTGGTTTTTATTTAATATAGATCTGGGTACTCCATGCTCTGCCAATACCTCAAGAAAGTCATTGACTTATAACTGGTTTTAAGATGAGCGACAAAAATTATCTTACTGCTGTTCTGGTTCTTGTTAAAGGGCAGCTTTTCAGGATGTCTTATGGAATGTTCACTTCAGGCTTTCACCAGAACCAGAAAGTTCAACTTTGCTGTGAAACTTACACTGATGTGCCTAACTTTTGACAAATGGGGGTTTATCCATTGAATGCAGCTCTGAACAAATGCACAGAAAGGTGTGGGAAATATATAAGAAAGAAACAGGGATTTCACAAACATAGCATCCTTTTGCTGTTGTTTTAATCCAGAACCTTGTATGGCTCACAGGCAGGATGTAGTGTCTGCACAGAACCCGAGGATGGGAGCAGTTTGAGGGATGGATAGTTTGAAGATGATATGGAGTCAGTCCAGTCTTTATATACAGAGTGAAAATCATCGCTGGTGTTTCAACAGCACTAAACATAAGTTTACTTAGCAAGCACTAGAAATGTGAATCCTCTCACTATGCTGTGCAACAGAATTTACATAATTTATAGCTTTACAGAAGAAACAATCCTGGGACCAGGCAAATCCTTGAGAGACAGATTCAGGGGTAAACATTTCAGTATTGGTTTAATTTTGAGACTGATACAGTGCAAGTGATGTAAAATAAATGTCAAGGTGTGATGAGTTCATCAGAAGGAATATAATTAGAGAGTGCTGATTATGTAAACAAAATACCATCCTTCTCTCCTGTACAGAAAAATTAATTCTACAGAATTAATTTTGAACAAATGCTCCTCTCTGTCAGTGATTTTTCCTGACATTCATAGCCAAGGGATAAGTTGATTAAATTTATTTTTCTGATACCCACATGACCACCCTTATTTTTTGACTTAGAAAGTTACCCATGCATTCAGGCTGCTAACATTTGGATATGTTTTTTGTTCAGAGCCCGCTCTGCAGGAAATTTGTACATGAACAACCACTAATGAAAGCTAATTAGAAGCAGTCCAATGATCTGTTTTAGAGAAGATACAGTGATTGACTTAATTCCAGGAAGTATGGATTTAAGTGGAGTATTGCTTTTTATTTTCCACATTGATATTCAGGGCACAAGTGGAAAAAAAGAAGAGCTTAGATGCTGGACAATAACTCATTTGGAAGGGCAAGAAATAATTTAGAGGTGTCTGTGAATTGCAGGGAAGAGTAATGGTGTTACTGTATGTACCATGGCTCTATACCTGAAGAAATAACAGGACTTGATCAATGATAACTTATGTAGAGGAGGGATGGGAGATGATGAAGGACCAGCAGAGGCATCCCTAAGAGAATAATGACATCTTCCCCCATGGTCCACGTTGCCCTACGCAGCAGGTGTGCTTGGATTGATGAGAGCTGTGCTGAGGGCAGTCAGTAGTAATTTAGTGTGGTAGGCCATGCACAAACGACTTTCGTTACTGCTGACAGCTTCATTACAGCAGGACCATCCTTCACTTCTTGTAGACCTTCTTCCATCAAGCTGAAGACAAATGAAGGAACGACCAAGACCCTATATGTTTGCAATATTATCCTCTCCATCACTGTACCCTGGCCTGTTTTTGTCTGTAAATTCTACAGTTATACCTTTGAAGTGTACAGCAAAGACCCAGAAACACTTCTAATGCCTTCATCTGCATGCACTTACTGTATGCATTCCAAAAGATACACTAGAAGAAAATGAAAGGAGGGCTTTAGCATAGCCTGAAAGTGCAGCTTTTCTGATATCTTATAGGAAATGATTTCCAGACCATGCTGGGTCACCATGGAGTCTTCTCCTTTTTGGTACGGTATGAACCATCTTTCGCTAAAACTGAGTTTCCAACCAGTTTTCCCACACCTTTTCCAAGAGAATTATTAGGTTTCTGTAAATCAATAAACTTACTCAGACATGAGTCATCATACTTAATCTTTTATGTGGGTGTATGCCTAGAATGGAGCAAGGCTGCAGTCAAGTCTGAAAATCCCTTTTTCTCACAGCAAGTGACTCAAAGCAAAAGGGAATTCCTATCTTCTTTGATAGAAAAAAGTAGCATGAAGGAAACAAGGGGGCTGCTCAGATACTTTATACATACAAGGACTGCAGGAACACAGAATGATGGAGTAAGGAATACACAAGCCAAGGCTCCATACAGCTAGGTGCAAGAAATCAGAGGAATGAAAGTTTAAAGGATCTTAGACTGGAACTCTGCGTTATAGTCTCCAAATGCATGTGAGAAGGCTCATTTCTTCCTGCTGGTGAAAGTGGTTTTACTAATGCTACAGGACTGATTGAATTGTTTGTGAGTTTCTATAAGCCCTGTAAAATCACTGTTTATGACAGCGTTTGCCTCTGGTTGTTGTCATCCCACTCAGGAGATCTGTCAATGCCAATGCAAAACCTGAGATTCTTCCTGGGGTAAGTTCTAAGTCACTTGTTAAATTATACATTCAATTACCTAAAAAAAACCCAAGACACTGTACATAAAACCACTAGACTCCATAATAATAATATTAATAATAATAATAATCAGAACATTGAATGAATATAAAGTTCTACGTAAATGTTGTATCTTGGATTTGGAAGGTGTTTGAATTTATTATTCTAAGGCTGCATACCAGATAATAATGTAAGTTTTTTATTGACTGCAATGTCTCTGACTGCATTGCACTAGCTTTTATAGCAGTCCCTACTGGAGGTTTGGCACTGCATCATGGAAGATCTCATTCTGTGTATGAATGATGTTCTGTGCATTTGTCACACAGTAAGTTCATTTTTGCAAGGGACATGTGTGTGTGTGTGTGTCTGTAAAATCATAACACTCCCTGCCGACTACAGGAACTCTCTGTCTACTACAGGAACTCCCTGCAGACTCAGCTCTCAGACCAGGAATGTGCTGATTGTGTTGTAAAGAGGGGCCATCCATCTGGCACCGGCAGGCAGGATGTAGAATTGGTAATTGAGGATTATGACTGGACTTTAATAGTAACTCAGGAATTACAGAATAAAACAGAAGCCTTCCAACTCTGTCCCAAAGACCTGAAATGTGGCTATGGGGTCAAAGGCAAGAGACTGGACACACAGAAATCTAGTCTAAAGCAAAGAAACCACTGGCACACTAGGTTGTATAAAGTGATCACATATTCACAGCTTACCAATTGTTAACTATTATAAACATATGGCAAATGATAGTTTCGAAGGAACACTTGTATGAAGACAATGAAGGAGCTTAGTAAATGCTCCTCCTGGGGTTCTTGAGTTTGAACTCTTTGTTCCATGCTTCTTAAGAAACGACTTATAAGCACTCTCTGTAACAACAGGATCTGGCAAAAAACCCAGTTATAGTTCCTAATTTATTTATTTTTAAAACTATATGTTTTATAAAAAAACCCTCCACATCAGTATGTTATGCATGATGACTTTTCTGCCAGGTGTGGAAGTGGCAAATTTCATGAGCCATCTGGACAATTACCTCGAGAATGTTTTTCTGGAGCTGTTGGTGAATGTTCATGTGGATAACAGCAGCACTGGGAGAAGTAACAGTGGAGTTATGGAGAAAACCTACAGCTATCAGTGAGACAGTTGGCGTGACATAAATCTTAGGCACTTCATGGAAGGGCAATAAACAGTGGAACTCTAGAAAATCAAAGAGCAAATTAGAGACCAAAGCTTTATGCTGAGGAAAACACAGGGACAGAAAGTCTGCATTATTGGTGTACGTGGTTAATATAAATTAACATTAAAAAATAAAAACTCTAAATTTGCACCACAGAAATTCTTGACATTAAAATTTCATGCTTAAATGGGGAGAATATTATGAGTTGTCTTGACTTCATGATCAGGAAGGGAATGCTGGTTATGCAATAATGTCAGTGAAAAGAGAACCTGCAAGGGCTGAAAACACATCTGCAATGAGACCTCTCCTTTCCCATTAATGTTAGCTAAGTGTCAAGGTAAAACACTGTGCAGAAGTTACATTCTTAAGAAATCACTGGTGAGTGTCCCTTGAAGCAACTATCTTCAAAAGAACAGTTACCACAGATTCAGATTAGGCAACCTTATAGAAGTGAAAAAACCAGTAAAATTTAACTTCAGAATGGAAACTGTGGTAACCAGGAAACTTTTTTAAAGGATGAAGGGGAGTAATAAAAAGGGTAAAATATCTTCAGGAACTTTTAAAGGCACCATATTGCATCCTCAACATAAATGTTTATTTGTATAAAAATAATATAAATTACAAAAAAAAAAAAAAAAAAAAAAAAAAAAAAAAGAGGATGTGATTAAACAACAGAGGGAAAGAGGCAATTATAAGTAGAATGACATCCCTCAAAAAACAGAATTTGTATCCTAAGGTGCAAAACCAGAAAATGTATAAAAATTCTGATATGCAAAATGTAAAAATATAATAACCTATATAAAAACTGATTCTGAGAAGCAATCTGCTAAAGGCATGGAAATTGGTAATACAGTCTCTCTAAAACACATGAAAACCAAACATCCTTCCCAAATCTATGGGGCTGACAGATGGCTGAGCCATGGAAAAAGCACTGGAGGATGCTGTGGTCATAGCAGAAAGGTTGAGAGAGCTGCTTACATTAGTGCTATCCACATGGAGCTTAGAGACATTTCTGCCATTACTTACAGGAAACAAGTCCGAAAAACTGCCTCAAAGTGAAGTGTCAGCAGAAGGGGTTTTAGAGCAGATCAATAAAATGTATAATAACAAACACCGTAAGAAACAGATGGTATTAACCCAAGAGTTCTCAAAGTTGCTGCTGAACTACTAACTGCTCTGAGTGAACTCTAGAATAAATTAGTGTTTATTCCAGAGAAAGAGCAGGTGGCAAGCAGAACACCCATTTTTAAAGGACCCCTGGCATCTGTGCGGGTGGGAAATAAGCACGCTGTGAAATCTATGAACAAAAAAAGTATGATTTTCTTATCAAACAAATGAACAGAAGCTGTGATAAAGAATAAAAATAACAGATGTGGATGAATGTGACATTCTCAGGCAGAGTCAGTAAAGCAACAGTAATCTGTTCTTGAGATCTTTGGGCATGTCTCATCCTTTTGACATAACACATTTTGATTTCCAAAACATTTTTGATCATGCTCTTGTCCAAAAGTCTGTTGGTCTTAAAAGAACATAATCTCATAAAAAGACAGACTGAGAGAGTATGTCAAACATGTAAGATCACAAATAATTTGAAGAATGTAAATACGGAATGATTACACATTGACTTTTATAACACAAGGAACTGTGATTATCAATTGAAATAGAGTAACAAATTTGGAATAAAACCCCCCAGCTTTTTACTCGATGGGTAATTAAACTGTTGAACTTGCAGTCAGGGAATGAAGAAACCCAAACCATTACAAGGTTCAAAAACTGACTGTAAAAACTGATAAAGTGTAGGCACACCACGAGCTATTAACATAAGATGTGTATTTAAACACTGAGTTAATCTTTGGTCTATATACAATGGTCTGGTATAGGCTTCCTTTCATGTTCTTTCCATAAGCATCATCTTCTGATCGGTGTTAGAGAGAGGATACTGTCTACTGCTGCTATTCTTTTTGATGTTCTTCTAAATGTCAGTATGGAAAACAGGATTTATAAGATGCAACTAATATAATAATATTAAATATTGTATGACTAAAAAGAGCAGAGAAAGTGATGGAAATGTTATGGAGAGAGACTCCCACTAATTTTTGGTTTAACTGATATTAGCTTGAGCAATACGTTAATTCAAACCACACACAAATAAAAAATGATTTGGTATCTGTATCTCTAGAGATATCTGGGAGAAATTTATCAGAAAGGGTGGTCCTGCAAGTAGAGTATTAGATTGGATACCAAAATTCTGGCTGATGCATTGCAAAGACTCTCCAGGTTCCTCTGTTTCCCATCTGCAAAATTGGGTAACCTCCCACAGTAAGTCCCAGCTTCAAGAGTATTGTTAGCATAAGTACTTAGTGTTTCAAGGCACCCAGAAAATGTGTTTGAGAAAGCTCCTAGCAAGTTGCAGTGTCATTAATCTTTGCAATTTGTTTACAAGCCTTCAGCCACTTTTCAGTCCATGCAACAAAGGCTTACATCCAAGCCTATCTGAATTAATTCTTGTAAGACCTTGTGAGGCATTGAATCAATATAGTGTTTTCTGTTGAACTTACTCTTGGAAGAATATTTTACATTAATATAGCTCTTCTCAACGTGAATGGTACTGAAATGGTTTGCAGACTATGTTAATATAACTGCAGCACTAAAATGCTGCACTAGCAGAAAGTGTAGAGAGAGAGAAAAATTGTAGCCAAGGACAACAGGACGGACAGTTTCTGTTGCAAGAAAATGTTTCAAAACCTTTACTGCACAATGATTGAAGTTTGCACAGAGAAATTCTAGAATGGTCTGTCATTGATAACAGTGGTGCCAAAGCAAGAGAGAAACTGAAATATCATGGGGTACTCAGGAATCCTGTGCCTTGCTTGGAATCCTTCCTGCTCCCACGGTGTCTACCATGTCTTCTGCTGTCTCTTCTTCTGCACCCTTGGATGTGATGAAGGCTATGCTGCTCTGAAACTACCCTGGAGTCACATCATCCCAGGGATGATGAGAAATGTGTTTCTCAGTTTTCTGGAATTTAGATTTGCTTCAGAATCTCTGCCTTGCTGCAAAACTTTGGGAACTGGATTATCTTTAATTAAAAAATGGCTGGTTCTTCTGCTGAGTAGGAAGATGTGATGCTGGAAGCAGGAGCTGTGCCTATCATCAGTTTCAGTGCCTCACCATAACTGCAAATGTGTGGGAATGAGATCTGGTATTTCTCCTACCTGACACTGACTTCAGGACTCTTTCCATACTGCTGTAATCCATTCAGGTACTGTAGACAAGATTCTGATATTTGTTTTCAAATTCCCTTTACCTGGGAGTGCTGGCAGCTGTATTCTGCCTTGCATCTTTCCCTCAAAGGCTCTTGGATTGAACTCCAGTTTTTATCTCCTTTTTGAGATATTCACAGTCAGGCAGATGGGAGGAATGAAGGAGCTGGAGATATAGACCAGCATACAGTTTGAAGTGAGGGCCGTGGAAAGATAGACTGGACATGCATTTTGTTTCTGCATGGAGTCTCATTTCTACTGAGATCAGGGATCAGAAACAGAGTGAAACTCAGCCTTTCAAACCCTCCTGGGCAAGCGGAGAAGATACAAGTCCTCAGGGTCACACTAATGGACCCTTCACTGTCACAGCCCAGGCTCCAGACTTACAAGGAGAATGGAGCCATAAGAGCCCATCAGTCATGAAAGGTAATTGCTGAATTGTACATCCCTGGATCTCCATTGTGAAGTGCCACCATAGTGGTGGGGATATGTGAGAAGAGTAGGGCTGAAGGCTGTTTCAGAATTTTTCTTATCTCAGACTTTGCTTTCCTGCTGCTGTAAAGTAGATGGCACTCATTTACCATAAAATGACACAAATGTCATCTAGCATTCCAAGACTTTCTAAGTGCACCAGTGTTACTAACTGTAGTGTGTTCTTTAATGGTTCCATTACTAAAACTGCAGTGGCTACTTAAATTTCACATGTCATTTTCCTTTATGTCATTTCATACCTACAAGTAAAATTCTTTCTCTCCCTTCAACACTGGATTTATACAGCTGACTTGTGGAGGAGGATTGCTACTGACCCTGCTCTCTTCCTCCATTCCTTCCAGAATCAGTTGCAAAGTTTTGTCTGATTTCAGAGAAACAAAAAAAATCTCAGCCTGACTTTATCTCATGACACAGAAATTTCCTCTAGGTCCTGAAGCCAAGCATGGCTACACAGGACCAATTTTTTTAAGGTTTAAGACAAATATAAATGCTAGGTTATGAACAGGCAGCACCATCCAAAGTAATTTGCTGCTTCATGGGTTGCCTGGCAGGAAGAAGAAAGCTGAGCTGTTTAGAATTGTTTTATATGTAATTAGAATAGTTTTTTATTAAGATCAAGTTTGAGTCAGATTCCCAACAATAAATCTGATGGCACATGAAGTCCTGAGAACTGCAATGCAAGCAGAAGCAAGATGTGAATTTTAAGTAGAAATGTCCCACTTTTCTGGTCCCCAACAAATCTCACTACTAACCTTTGCTGCCCATAAAAAGCATGCCAACCCAGAAGGTTTACTTTGACAATGGGAAAAAAGAAAAATAGCAGTAATGATTCACAACGGATAGTTATCATTAGGTCCCAAGAAAATAAGGATGTAGCACATAAGTTAGCAAAACCTGCTTGTCCAAGCTAAATTCATTTTGTTATTGCCAACATTTGACAGTGATAATAAATTCCATAAGATGCAGATCAGCTTTTTGTTCTGTTCTGCTTACAATGTCCAGCATGATGAGGTCCTGATCCATATCAGAAAGTCCTTGATTCTACCAAACTATAAATAAAATAATTATAAAATGTTTTTATAAATAGTGCCTTCTCCAGTTTTTTATGCAAGCATAATGAACATGTTGTTCTGAATTTGTTTGCAAAGTACCTGTGTGAGAGCTTCCAAATGGAAATTCATTTTTTTATTGAAGTTTTTAATGCAATTTATATTTTTGGATTTAATATTTTTTTGTTACTTTTAACTGAAAATCCATTCACTCTACCTTTGCTTCCTTTTTCTAAGAAGCATCTGAAACTGTGGGAGGAGAAGTGGGATGGGTAGAAAGAGAGTGAAAAAAAAGTTTCCGAAGAGCTCCTGCTGAGATCAAAAGTGGGAAACAAGCCATGGTCATGTTACCTTCAAGCTATCCTTTACCTAAGTTACTTCAATACTGGGCTGTCCACCTAGAACAGAGAGGGTGACTCTGTAACCCAGCAGCAGCTGCAAGAACATGGCTTAAGATGTGCTCTGTTCTAGTCACAAATAAGCATCTTAATTCATGTGGATATTGTGACCAGACGCAGGCAGCAGCAAGCACATTTGCCTCTGTGCATGTGGACAGTTATTGCCTGTAAATAACCTGCCTTTAAATCAGCCTATTCACCTTTTTTTTTTTCCCATCATGTATTTAAATATATATATGGCTCTTAGCACTGTCTAATCTACAGGATTTGGGAGATCTTCAGATTCCTGGAATGCATTTTTATTCTTTTCTGTTGCCTTCTTATCCTGGAAAGGAGGCCAACCTTTGAACTCTGATGTTTTCTCACTGAGCTGGTTGATTGAGCAAATTTGTAAATATATCTCCGTATGTACATGGATGCCCCTGCTTTTTCTTACTATAGAGAAAGCTCATAACTAGAGCATAAAACACAGGTAATGTTTAGATTGAATGTGAAACAGCTCCACATAAAATTAGAAGAACATAACTTCTTCCTGCAGTTTGGCCTAAAAGGAAATTAACTTAATTGAATATGGACAGCTGTATTTTGCAAAAATATTACAGCTAAAGATAATTTGTTTTTTGAAAATATTTTAGTAGACTATTTCAATGAGATTGCTTGCTAGAAAATTAAATACATTTTCACTTAAATGTAATAATGAATTCCACTGTCTGCATTGCTCAGACAGAACTATAATTGTGTTTAATACAATTAAACCCAGTTTTTATTAAAAGTAATAATGCAGACTATTGTCTGCATTACTCAGGCAGATCTACAATACAATTAATGTCTTGGATCGAAGTCACTCAGAAAATGTATGTGCATTATTACATGCTCATTTTGAGCATTGCATCCTCACAGCTCTCCATGCTAGTAAAAAATGATTTTCCTCATTCTAGTGGACCGCTGTTGTTACCAGCTGGTAACAGATTTGCACAAAGTAAATTTAATGGTTTTATCCCAGTTATTAGTGTACTCAAACCAGCAAGCTTTTCAAATCTCCCATCCCAAAGCATTTCTCCACAGTTTTTACCATCTCTCATGCCCTTTAGCTAGGGGTCTTAAGGCTTAAATATCTTTAAAGTGCTCCAACAATCCTGAAAACCTCCTTAGATCCCACATTGAAAACTGCTATATACTCTGGTTAAAAAAATCTTTCTATTTTAGCATTGTAACAATTTAAGTAATTTCTAATGCATGATAACAGAACCTGAGTGTTATGCTGACTAATAAAGTAACTTGTGCTTCTTGAGAAAGCAGTGCATGCTAAAAATTGTGGTAGAATGACTTTTTTTTATAAAACATAAACAGAACGTTGAAGGATAGGAATGGAAACAAAAATTTGTGGAAAGAAACAAATGTGATTTTGGTAAGGGGTTGTTTCTAACTGAGCAAATATTCATCATTCTTTATTGAAAGAAAACCTTTAAGAAGCCTTATTTCTCTTCAAAAGGTCGTGAGAGGAAGAACGGGAAGATGAGGACAGGAATCTACAAAAGTGATCAAAGATAGTGGAAACAGAGTAAAGAGATTTAATACAAACAACTAGTGGAAGTAAAGGTGGGAAAAATTCCTGGAAAATTTGTTGATATGGCTTAGAAACGTTCTGTGAGCATCAGATCAATCCTGATGACCTGCTTGGCATCATTCCTTCTAGAAGCAGAATTAACCCCTGAAAGTGCAGATCTGCTAAAACTATTCTCTTCTTTCACTTTGATTTATCATCTAAACTTTTTTTGTTGTTCTTTCTGTTCCTAAACATGAATTTGATCTCATATGTCCACCCAATGACACAAGGAGAGAACTCCTGTTACCTTCGTCACCCCGTCTACTTTTTTCTTATTCTTTTACCTCCAGAAGGCACTGAGGATTTCACTGTGGTGGAATCAATGTACAGCGGCACTGCTGTGTGCTAGCTTCCAGCACAACTTTGACTAGCTATGGAAAATTAAACTTTTTAATATTTTTGGTAGCATTTTATCAGTTAATAGAAGTATTGCTAGTAACTTTGAGGCCTGGGTGGTAGAAAGACCATAGATGGATAGGAAGGTTTTTGGTTCCAAGATTCATTGTCTTGGTTGGGTTCTACAACACAGCTCTCTGTTTTTCACTGAAATTTTCTTCCTACATCTAGAGAACCAGCTTCTTTTAGGGGGTGGGGGTTTATAAATTAGGGGTGTTCAAACTTGCTCCAAGAAAGTTCGGCATTTACATGGATTTTGGTTAGTTCAGTTTAGCAACTACATAAAACCTGATACCAAGATGTATTGACTGTTAGCTGTAGAATTATTTCTTTGGGTAATTCAGGAAAATGATGATGGGGAATTTAATGGTTTTAAAGTGTCTGTGATAAAAAGGGCTTCTACTGCACGGTAGGCACCTGTCTGCTGTTACGTCCATTCTAGCATTTCAATTTCAATTTGACACTTGGATTTTGTCCCATTGGAGATAATTATAGTTATTTTCATTACAATAATGCCTGGAGATTTCAATCAAAATTAGAAAACTTTTGCCAGGTAGTATAAAAACATACGACAAGACATAATTCCAGCCCTGAGAAGTTTACAATTTAAATAGACAGGACACACAATGGGAGACCTATTTGCATGTGCAGGCATCAAACCTCAGGTCTTGAATACCAGACTATAAGTGGCTTGCCCAAATGTAAGTGGGATTTGATAATACATTTCCTGAGCTCCTGGCAAATCTTTAAAAAAAGACTGCAATAGCTGCAGTGTGGATGATTATTTGCAGTTTTCTGAAATTAAGTTCTGATCTGTAGCCATTATTTATTATGTGTTGTGGAACTGGCTGTGTCCCAGCTCACTGCTGCTCTCACTCTCAGGACTCACAGATGCTGCTGTTGTATTCACTTTGACAATACACCTCACCCCAGTCCTGTAACTTTCACTGCCAGCCAAATATTCCCCACACGCCTAAACCTTCCAAAGTGTTACAGACCTTACTAAAAATCCTCCATTTCTCATCTTCTAGGAGGTCTAAGGAATCTAAGGATGATATTAGGATTGTGCAACTAATTCTCAGCATGAATCAATAATGTAGATGTCACCTAACCCTTAATTTTGGTGATCAGTCTCAAAGCAAAAGCAGCTATCCAAAGGTAAGACATTCAGTACCTTTTGCACAGCTCGGTTTTAGCAGTTCCCTGCACTAAATAGTTTTATGGGAACATGAGGGCTGAGAAAAACATAACAGAAAATAAGTATTTAAAGCCATACATTTCCAATTGGCTAAATCAGTCTAAGCAGCAATTTCATATCCANCAAAAACAAAAAAAAAAAAAAAAAAAAAAAAAAAAAATTCAAAGCCTTTTGCACTAGACCTGTTGTATCTTTCAGTGCCTCATAAAGGCAGGATGATTTTATTGCTGTTTACTCACAAGGAGACTGCGACCAAAGTGTTGAGCAATTTCCCCTTCTATTAATCACAGAACTTTCATACTTAGACTTCATAATGTATCATGTATGTTTCTGTGTTTGGTTTTGGTGGGGAATTTTGGTTTTTGTTTTTTTTTTTTTAAATTTGATTTAGTTGTTTGCCTTTGAATGGAACAAAAACAACAGCTGATTTCCTTACAGAATGCTTTGTGGTTTTGGGATGTCTACAGACATTGCTGGGAGAAATTAATCTGATGTCCTTTGTCTGTAGCTGTAAGTCAATCTCTCCAAAACCTGAAATAATTCTGAAAATCTTTAAAATGACAAAGTTATAAAAATTGGGGCTGTAAATAAAGAAGAGACCCCCCAAACATTATCTCTTATAGGCAATGCAACTTAAATCATCATAGCAGTCTTTGTAGTAACATGGAAGGAATGAATGTGAGGAGGCAAAAATGGAGAAGTCTCTCTTTACAGTAGGTATTTGTCTAGTCTTGCTGCTACACTATCTGAGCACACAACAGTTGAAATATATTTATTCACCCAGTGCTATGGAAAATAGAAGCTTTATCTATGAAGAAGCTCTGTGAATTGCAGGTAGTCACACTGAAAATGTAGATACTTGAAGATGCAGGCTTGTGCAGTAACTTTGAATAATCCTTTCTTTCTCATGAATAATCACAATTACCTCAGATGGAGCCCATTAAAGCAGCGGTACTGTGGCTAATCTTACAGAGTCTGCCCTGTTTCCTCAGTAAGCTCTCAATGACTAGGAAAGGCACACAGCATGGATAGTAAGCTTTGCCTGAAGCTCCCACTGCACCCATGACACACATCTCAAGAGTTAACTGAAACAAAGGATAAAAATTGAGCATAACTATGTGAGTTCGCTTCCTAACATCAGCTATCCAGATGCTCCAAAAGTTCTATCCAGCCATCTATTCCTATGATCTCCTCTCAAATCAAACTACTGGAGTAGTAAAATAGTTGTGGGTTTAACATACTGCAGTCACACAAAACTGAAATGTTCTCTGAGGCTGAAATCTTCATATATTATGCATCAGCACAGGACTGTTTACAGATGTGTTTTAGGATAAGCTTCCTTGTATTCAGACCAAACTGCAGATGAGAGAGGATGAGTGCAGGGAAATAAGAATACCTGATATGTTTTCATAACTTTATATTTGTTATTTATTTTTCATCCACTCATTAAAGACTATGCAGCCACTCACTCAGAAACATTCCAGGTAGTTTAGATTATAAAACCCACTGCAAACACTGGGCAGTGAATCCTTGCAGGGCATAGGAGTTTGATTTGTGGACTGTGTGCTGAATGATCACCATTAACAGAGATGAACATGAACAAAGCACCAAAAGAACACATTGAACAACTCTCTATGAACACATTCCCAAATCAGTTTTGATGGGGAAACATGATGCAGTTTTAGAGTGTGTTTTTCAGTGAGAATCTAGTGAAGCTACACAGGTTCAGCTGCCTATACCAGCAGAGTGAGGGGCAGGCTCACAATCTGCTGGGACACTTTCCCTTAAAGAGAGCTATTTCTTGTATTGGGAAGAGCAAATTAATTTTTTTTTGTTTGTTTGTGGCTCTCTCCTCTCCTCTCCTCTCCTCTTCCTCTCCTCTCCTCTCTCTTCATATAATGAAGTATTTAAATTTAGGATCTTTTTATCCCATCTTATAGGCTCCATATGGTTCATAAGTAGTTCCCCTGGTTAAAATGCAGTGACTGAAAAAACAATTTTTTCTCTAAATAGGCAGGAACAAATGTGGGGTCTTAAACATGTCTAGTAAGTGACAGAAAGCAAACATTGAATTAGATGCAGGGGCCAGATTCTGTTCCATAACCTCCTTTCAAATTGGTTCAGGTGTAAAGGGTATGAATGAAGCAGAGAAGGTGTAAATGCCCTGTTAAGATCAGATAGATATGGGCAAGGTGGAAATTCTATTCATTGTCAGTGTTCATCTTAACATGAAAATTTGTTTCTCTGCAAGGGGCTTAGAGCTGCTGTAAATAATCCAAATACAGAATATTCTCATGAGTTAGCTTAGCTTTTGGGGAGTATTTGGTCTGCTTTTGTTCAGGTCTGATTGATCATAGTTTAATTAATAACCAGAGAGATTAATTTCCGGCAAGTCTATTATGTCAGGTTTTAACTGATAGCAAAAGCTAAGTGTGGTCCTAGAAGTCTTGGAACAGACTTGAGTTTTAGCTTACCTATCTCTTTCCTGATATGTATATATTGGTAATGATTCCTGAAGTGAAGGCATGTGGCACAATGAGAAACAGCTGGTGAAGAAAATTAAATAGCCTTAGAAGGCAATAGAATAAACTCATGGAAGAATAATCCATGAAAGACCATTGAAAACAAAGAAACTGCCCCTAATTCAGAGAGTTTCTGAGCTGCTGACCCATGGGTATTGATCTCCTATAGCTGGTATACATTACCTGGCACTCACCTACTCTTATATTCTGCCCCAGGCATCTGTCTAGGACACTGTTGGAGATACTGATCTGGCTGGACCGTTGTTCTCACTCGTTATGGACATGCATATTTTTGTGTGACAAAATCTCAGATTTCACTAGCATTCCTGTGGACATCATTGCTATGGAAACCAACTACTGCAATTTACTGTCTACACTTTAAAAATACATTAGTGTTGATGCATTTGCATCAAACCTCATAGAAATCAACCAACACCTTTTGTATTATTTTACACTTCTGTGTAATGATCCAGCAATGAGGAGCTGTCAGGCTTGACTAGTGACTGGCATAACATGCAGAAACATCTTACAAGCTCCATACTGATGAAGCTCTGATATCTGCATAGGGCCGTCAGGGCAAACAATTTGGTTTTTATAGTGCAAGACACAAGAGGTGAAGACTCCAGGGCTGCCCAGCCCAGACCCTGTTTCCTCTGCTCAGGAGCTGCCAGGAAGAGGCAGAACATGAGATCTCCAGAAGTAGCTTTTGATACCACCCCAGCAGCTATTAGACTGTTGTCACTGTGGTTCTGTGCTGGGAATTTCACCCCTTGGAAGAGGTTCCCATCTAACAATATCAACTACCTCTACAATCCTTTGGTCCCACTAATTCTAATGGTATTATGGCAGGCATATGTTTCTTCAATAGAGTTTATGTTGAAGGTACCATTAACTCAAATATTTATTTCAGATATTCCTGAAACCTTCTATGCCTGCTAAAGGCTGTCCCAGTGCTCAGGGTCACTACCTTTGTGCCTTGTGAGTCCTGAAGGAGACACTTTGAGGTGCTGAACTTTTTCCAGTGAGATTGCTGTGGTGTACATACATCCTCCTATGCCGTGAAAAAACAGGCATCATCTCTTCTCTCCCTAACTGATTAATGGTGAGGATACATTATCAGAGCTAATAGGAGTCAAATGAAGAAAGCTAGTCAAGTGAAACCCTGTAAATTGGTTCCTGTGCTTTTTCCATCTCTTCTAATACCTAATGCCAGGCATTTTCATTTGTGTCCAGCCAGAGCTAAAAGGGAAAGGATTAGAAAGTAAATAACTCCCACACCTGCACTAGGGGAGCAGTCAGCTGATTCATTGTGCCATTTATTAGCAGGACAAAAATGTAAATTTACATCACAGAATTTTTTTCCTGTATAACCTGCCATTCTTCTTGGAAAAGTAGATGCGCATATTAGCTTTTCACCTATATGTCCACATTAGTATGTTTATGCATCTTTATTATTCTCTTCCCTGACCTATGTGACCTTGACCTAGATGAAATGATCAGTTTTCAATAGGAATTTTGCTGCCAGAGAGCAGGCTAGATTTGATCTGTTGCTCTTAGATGTCCTATTTTAACACTTTGATTTTAGTTTAAAATTCCTACTATAAAATTCTGTTTTAGTGCCAGGTGGCAAGAGAGTCCTGTAAGCATAGACCAGGGGGTGGTGTCCTGAAGACCTAGTTCTAATACCTACTGAGAAAATGCTGGGAGGTACACTCTGTCTAGCTTTCCATCAGCCATTGCCAAGGACTAGCAGTGGTGGGAAACCTTATAGGGAAAAGCTGCGTGGATTGGAGCAGTATTCCTGGCTCTACAGACACCCAGATAATAAGCTGCTGCTGTCCACCTGTTTTCCATGTTGATTTTCCCTTCTGTCTCATTCTCTCACATTTATCTATCACACAAATGAATTCTAAAAATCTGTAATTGCTATTAAATTTCTGCTACAAAAATATGCAATAGAGAACAAGTGGAAACTGTTGGTCTCCTGGAACAGAACAGATAATTATGATCTTTGCAGCCCTGCTGCTTCCAAGGATTCTGGTGAGAAGTTGGAGATTCACTGTACCAGAGAGCATTCAGAGGGGCCTGATGTCTGTGTGCCTCTGAGACTCTTTCCATGCCCTGGGCTGTTCCCATACTTTGATATCATAATGCTCTCTGTAAGACATGCTGCAGGCACCTGGGAATGTAGGGCTGCTCCTCTGGATGAGAGAGAAATGTGCAGGGAGATAAAGAGCAAACTCATTTCCTATGCATAGAAAAATGAAATTTCTCTACATGCACATAGCTTATTGTCCCTGCAGTTGCTCTGTCTCTCTCTTTGCTTCTGTCACCCTGGAGATGGTTATCTCCCAACACTAGTAGTCAAGGTAATCTCTCCACCTTGACTTTGATTCAGTAAGCCTATCTGTGTAACAGCTGTTATGACAGAGCACAGTGTCTCAGGATTTTCTTACTTGAAAGCCAGAGAAATTGTCTGTTTTCTTTATCTTCTTTTCTCTTTCTGTTTTAGAAGCACTACATTAACAAAACAAATTATGTAAACAGTCTGGATTGTCTTCTCTCCTTTCTCCCTTCTCCTCTCAGTATTGATTATTTGAAAGTAATGCAAAGACCATTTCCATGCATAATATTGTTATGGATATAATTCCTTTTCCCCAGTTAAAGAGTATTAAATTAAATGTGTCAAGCTGTAGGACATTGTAATCAAACATTATGAGCACAACTGGTTTTGTCTTGTTTGAATAACATTTTTCCTGTTATTTTTTAGCTTGGTTCCCTGGAAAACTGTAGGATTAGTTTTATTCTTTGTGTTCTCTTTTTAAAGTTTTATTTAACATCCTTCTAAATAAAAAAGCCAATGACCACACTTGAGCCATCAACAGCAAACTTTTCAACTAGCAAATAATCAGTATGAAGCTGAATTAATAAGCAATATGAACACATTAAATCACAAAATGTATCTAATTCTGTATCTGACAAGCAACCATACCTCTTACTGAACTGTAAACCTATGTCTGAATAGCAACAAGCCCAGAGGAAGCTGACCCAGATTTATATCTCTTATTACTACAGCAGGAATTATATGGTAATAATAATATTATCAATGCACTCCCTTTCTCAGTTCTGAGTATCCCAGATACACCCTTGCATGCAAATGCCTAAAAGCAGCATCCCAATAACAAACTACTTTATGTTCTACACCATTTCTGATTATCTCTAGTGTTATTTTTTTTCTATGTATGTATACTATCTGTAAATAACAGTGGGAATGAACTTATAAGCTGTTCACAAACTTCATTATCTTCTGGTAAGTAATCAAGGCATATGATTGCCACCTAAGGTGTTTTTAACTTAACTGTGGTCCATGGCTGTGAGAATCACATACATCAGATTAAAAACAATGGTCAGTGATGGTTTGATGTCAATACAGATGTTACACAAAATAACCAATTCCCAATTTTTTTGTGACTGTGAGAAGATTTTCTACATGAGTTTTTGTGGCAATCACAAATATGATTCAGTTTAACAAACTGACTATTTTTAGAAAACAAAAGACTATCTCAGTATGGCTCAGCTAGAATTGCTGCATAACTTCATCTACAGAGCTAAAGTGGCAATATTGTCCATTTACTGCTAACAACAACCTGAGTGATCCAGTAAATACAGAAAATGAAATAGCCCCTATTTCCATGTCAGTATGATCCTATTTTGTCCTGTTCTATAATTCAGTGTCTCTCAGAATGTCTTTTTGTCTCCTCCAATAAAAGGCAGGAAACAAGAAATGCTGAAAATAACTGGGAGCTATGAAGCCAGCTTATCTCTCACAGAATGCTGCCATTATTTCTTTGTTTGGGTCAGTGCTGGACAGTTCTGACTGTTAAACATCAGCTCATTCGTCCTTCACCAAAATAATATATCACACCATACTTACTAAATTCCATAAAAAACATCTTCTCCTTTATGATCTAGCTGTTTTTTTACTATGAAATTGCAATATTGGTGTGAACAACGTGTAATGCTGGTGTGAACAGCATTGTCTTTTCAGACATTAACTAATAGTGGTTTATATATCTATCAGTCATACAATTCTCAATTTATTGCTGAGGAAAGTGCACCATAACAAATGGTGGTGGGCAGACCAAAACCACAAAAAGGAATACATGTTCAAGCTGAAGCTAGATTGGAAGAGAGAGATCCATCCTTGTGCTTATTTTTAAATATAACATTGCCTGAGGCCTGGGACATGTATAGGAATACACAGATCTCCATGACTAAAGGCCACAATATCATATGTACTACATGCAGAGTAACATCTTCATTTCTGTGTCAAAGGGAAAGGAAAGCTTTAAAATGTTTAGCAAAAAAATGTCTGGACACAGTAAGAGATTTCCCTCTAGCAGTCATTTCACTTCAGTGAAATGCTCCTATTATTTCCAAAATTACTCAGGTATGAAAGCTCTTCTTTGTTCTTTTAAGGATAATGTCTTAATGGCAATTCATCACAGCAGCCATGAAATCTTGATGACAAATCCATAAACCCTGAAAAACATTGCAGGAAAGTAATCTCCTAATTTAAACATAAGCTAGTCTTGTCCTTAATATAACAAATAAATGAGAAATAATTTCCTGAGTAATGTGCACAGATATTTAGTGTGTGACTTGGAGTGTACACATCTAAAAAAATCTCCAAACCCTCGGCAGTTTAATTCCCTTGTGTAGCTGGCCCAACCTTGTCTCTCAGCTACTCCTGAGCTCACCCAGTGGCCTGTCCAGTCCTGCACATGCTGTTGAGCTTAGTAGCAGTAACATTTGTCATGTCCTGACCTCATCATGATATAAAACGAAGGGTTCACCTTGCAAGAGCAAAATATGCTTCTTCCAATTATTTTCTTATAGTCCTACTACCTGCTGTTCTAGCATATCTGAGGGGTTTTATTTTATTTTTAGCAGCTAACAGAATCAGTATCAAATCAATATTTTATATTTCCAAAACATTTTGCCTTTCAATGGCAATTCCTGCTTCTAGAAATTTCAGTTTTAGATGTCCTGATTTGAAACAGTCACATAACCTTCTGGTATGTGATTGCTTTATTATACTTTCTTTTTACTTGGAGAAGTTAGGCACAAATATTTTAAACTAGTTCTTCAGTATAAAAAGTTACACTGTTAGTAAACCAAGGCTAGAAGTCAGAAGACCTCAGACTTCTTATTGAGTTATTTCAGCCTATGATCTGGCAAAACACATCAACAAAAATGTCACAAATAATTTCTGGAATGCCCCTCTACCTCTGCCTTACACAGTGTTAGGCTTTAGAAACTCCAGTTACATAAATCAGACTTTCATGCAGCTCCAATAATGTCACCCAGCTGAGGTCCAGGCATTATAAAATTGAATTAACACTATATTTTATTTCTGTGAAATCTAATGAGTACCACCAATATTTAAAAACTAGAATTATTTTTTCAAGGTTAATTCCCTCTATTACTGGATAGTAACAGATATAACAGCCCCAGGAGCCCAGGAAGAAGCCAGCACTCATAAATTTGTGACTGGTATACAAATATTTACCTTTTGGTAAGGCCTGATTAAGGCTCTTATAAAAAAAAATCAAAACAAAACAAAATAAATGCACTATATATCTAGCATAAAGTTCATCCCCATCTTTTTTACCCTCTCATACTTTCCATTCTTCAGTGCCTGTGCTAGTTTGTTAGACTGGCCAGGTAATGTTTGTAGCCATCCTGCAACTCCTAGAGCAGACAAGGTGGGTGCTCACAGCCCCACAGCTCCTCTGCCAGGCAGCCAGTTTCATCAGCAAAACAAAAAATCTTTCCAGACCAAAACAGTCCACAAATGATGACAGACCCTAATCACCATTTACAGACAAAAAACTGTCCACAAATGATGAGAGATCCAAATTTATCAGAAGCTTTTCTAATGCCTTAGCCAGCTTAAGCAGAGAAAAATCACTTTTTCTACTAAACTAGCCACTATCACAATTATCTTTTGTCCAGTTCTATGTCCCTGCTGAGTAACACCCTTATGACTAAAAGGAAGTTGCTGCAACATATAAATTAGTATTTGTAAAACTCCTTTCCATAAAACTCCTTCTGTCAATTCCCTCTTATTTATCATTGTAACTTATATATATCTGTGCACAAGAGAACAATCAAGGACATGACTGATATGTACTACATTCACAGAAACTTGAAGTAACTGTAAAAATCTAGCAGTTTTCTGAAATTGAAACATTCAAAAGAAGTGATTTGGTTTATACAGAGTTATGATGTGACCAGGCTACTGTCAGATCTTCAGTCTGGTGCCCTGGGACCTGAACACCTCAGCATCCCATCTGCTGGGCGGATCAGACTTGAGAGTACGAACAGCCTGGCATCCAGCCCTCTGCTGCTTGTCACTCTGGGCTCCCAACTTCTGGAGCAGCCAAACCCACAGAGCACTTCCACAGGCTGCACACCCCAGGGAATCTGGGATCTCTAGCCCATTTTACCAGAGAATTAAAACAACTTGGATTTTTGTCCTGAGTCAACCCCAAATTGCATTTCAAAGTACTGTCTGTGAAGTGGAATCCTGCATCTCTGCAAATGTCATAAATTATGTTATTAACAGCAAAGAAACACAATATGTGCAATTTTTAGTAGACCATCATGAAACACCACCCCGCCCACCCCAGGTATTTCAAAGCTTTTATTTCATGTTATAGTAAAAGATATATATATAAAATGCTTTCTCAACATAATGGATAGAAGAAAATAAACACTTTACAAATGCACAGAACTTTCCATCTTGCAATTATAGGCACTCTTAGATTTAGCCTACATACCTTAAGGTACCTGACAAATTTAACTTGGCTGTAGCAATGAGCTATACAGAACTAAAATTGATTTATCCAATATGACACAGGAAATCTTGAGAAGAGCCGAGCTAAGGATCCAGATCTTCAGAATTCCCATCCTATGACTTATCCATGCATTTGCTGTCACTCTGTATTTCTTTACAGGGGCTGTAAGTCTTGGAATTTATGCAAAGTGAGTGGAGATATGCTACGTTGTGTTCCCTTTACTGTCAGAGAAGACAGTGCTGGAAATACTTTGTTAGGCCGTATAAGGAGTAATGGATTGCTCTTTGCTAATCAAAATGTCAGCTGACAGGGCACCTTTTCATCCACTGCAGTTCCAATATTAATTTACAAAGCAATAGTTTATACTAGGAATTGCCAAAATCATTAAAAAGAGAGTTTTTGTAACCTGACACATGACACAGGCACTTTCAGTAGTAAGTGGTGTCTGAAGTCAGTAATAAACACAGGTATATTTTATGTGTTCTCTGTACTTTAGCTGAGTCAAACAGATATTTGAAGTGCATGCTATGATCTCCCAAGATGAAGGAATTACATAACTTCCAAAGATGGAAAAAGTGCATATTCTATAAGACCTGAATGTGTTTGCAATGCTAGCAATTCAACAAATATAAGTTTGGTGTTGTGGTACAAGGCTGAAGAAGTTGCTCTTGAGTACATTGCTATTCACCACACAATAAAGACAAGGTCATATTATCAGTGGTTTTTGGCTTTTGAATTCAAAAGGATATTTATCAGGAAGCAAAAGGAACCAGCCTGGCAGCTCTGAACACTGAATTCGTTTGCAAAAAAGCTTCATCCACACAATCCTGCCAACATGTGCCTTCAGTGCCAGGCAGTGAATGGCCATAGAGACCAGAGTATCTCTCTGCCTGGAGGTGTTCTCTCTGCATCAGAGGTGAGGAAGGGCTACAGAGAGAAATGTGTGCGGTAGTGCCACTGCTCAGACTTCTCTGAACATAAACAATGGACATCAGTCTCCAGGGCTGTCAGCCTACCACTCAAGCTGGCATTAAACTCACTTTTAAAAAGAACATACTGCTGATTGATAGAAGAGTTTAACAAGGGCAAAACCAAGACTCTGGGTGACCTAAATGTGTGAAAAGAGCAGAGGACACATTGCTCTTTTTCAAGAGTTTACTTCGGAGTCTAAAAGACTAATAGCAAATGGATGAAAGCAAGGAATACACCAAAGGATATTTTCAATGTTTTTTGGTGCCACACAGTTTCAGTAATAAGTGAGATGGCTAAGCTTGCATAAAAACAATGAAAGGGAAAACTTTAAAAACTGTAAGGAGAGATGCTCATGTTAAGTTAGAGTATCTACCTCTTTCTCAAAGCCTACAATGCTTTCCCCAAGGAAAAGTTATGGCTAGTCTAAGTACTTGAGATTTCTGTGCTATAAGAAAAAGTATATCAGGACCAGGTTCTTTATAAAATAATAATCTATAAGGCAATCTGTGACTTGATTCAGTAAAGCATGTTTTTATTGCACAGTTAAAAGAAAATTCTTGAGTTGTGGTCATAAACAACTTGCTAAAGCCTTACAAATGGAAAAGATGGATTTCTAAATTTCTTAGATGTTGAAGAGTGATGAAAAAGAAGGAGCAATGGTGATGTTATCTGAAAAATGGCTGGCAAATTTTAAAACTATTAGAAGCTAGAAAAGTAGAAGCAACTGCAGCACAGGAGAGTAATGGGAAGGGCAAAGAATGAGGGTTTTTTTGAAAGAATAGCAACTGCCTTTACTTTGTGGCTAATCTGGAGATGAGAAAAATGATCAGCTCTTAGGCATCTGTGCTTCTAATAAAGAAGCTATAGGATGGGCTAACATCACTGGTGAAATCTTGTTTTACTTTGATACAATTTTAAATAAAAAAACCAAACCAAACTAAAATTTCAGTTTCTATTAGACCAGGTTAAACACGTCTCCTAAGGTCTCTTGTTAAGATCATTAAATTCATTGCTAAGTTTCCTCATACTGTCTGAAAGTGCTGGTAATCATAAACGAGAAGACTAGGAACAGGAGCAGAGTTGATATCAGATTAAAGCTATAAAGCCTCTCCATAAGATTGTCAAGGATAGTCCTTTTCAAGCACATGACCTTTCTGGTTTTTTCTTCTTATGAGTGTTTGTATCATAATAGCACTTCCTGAATAGAATGAAGGGTGAGCTGCATGCTTCTAGCTGTGTTTACAAATAGAAAGACAGATCTGGTACTCTGGAGAGCTTATCCATTAAGGAGGTAATAAGTATGAGGAAGAAAATCTCAAAAGATTAAAGCCTGGGATGCTTAATCCTCCCTTTTTGCCTAACATATGACTCCAGGATAGTTCATGTACACTAGGAAGATTCTGAGAACTAGAGCTGTAAATGGCTAGGAGTATGTACTTTGTTTCTAATTAATTGTAAAGTTCAGTTCAAATATTGTAATTTCCTTTTGAAATGTATGAAATACATTAAAACCTCGATGAGAAAATCACTTTAATAAAATGGATTATGCCATTCATGCACAACTCTAATTTTGTGGTTAATGCAGTCTCCCTAGCTGTCTCTATGTAATCTCCCTAATCTGTCCCCATGGGACATTTCAAAGAGGTCTCAGCCTGTACATCAGTAAGCAGGGAAAATCAAAATAAGAGACTCAAGAATGGGATCAACTAAGTTTATTATTGTGCACTGTTAGCTACTGCCTGTAGCAACACTAGGTTAGGTTTAACAGGAGAATAATGTTTTTGAGTAAAAGCTAGTTTCTGGAGATCAAAACTGACAGGAGAGCTCCACTTTTTTTCCTGTTAAGAAAACGAAACACTTTGGAGGTTTGTGAGTCAGTGGAGGATGACAGATACAAATCTTTAAATGGCATTAATTTTTGTTCTGAAGGAGGCAGCAGAGACACAAATATATCGGTATTTCCTTGTTATATGGAGGTAACAACAATAGTCTTGCATGAAAGATTCTCTCTCCTTGCTGCAAAGGAATTTTGGCTAAAGTCAAATCAAGTATATTCAGTTTAAATTTCTACATGATACTGAAATCTGATTCTGAAAAATAGCAGATCATTCTAATTCAAATATGTGTAAAATTAAATTTATTGATACTAATGTAGCAAAAAATCAGTCCACCCTGCCAAATCTATATATCCTGAGCTTCTAATGTATTTAAATATTATTTTTCTTTTTTGTTTTTTTGCCCTTTCTTTTCACTTGAACTTGTTTGTTGAATGTTTCAAGTTTCATGGGTGATGTGCTCAGTCTTTAAGTCCCTAGGTGTGCACAGGTATGCATAGGTTACTAGAGAACTTCAGCACTGGTTGCAGAGAAAAGACTGCTTGGTTACAGAATGGTGAGTTATGGATTATGGAGACATCTTCATCTGTGGGACAACAGGCTTCAGTCTTTGATGCAAAGCTGGAAATATGAAATAGAGGGATAAAGGAGAGATGGAGTGAAAAAAGAAGCAATGGCATTTCTTCTCTTAGAATATGAATAAATGTTTGCCTTTGGGTTCTAAGGGTTACTGAAATATAGCAATTTGAAGCCATGAGTTCTTTGCTGCCTTAATGCCTATCTGACAAGTCCTGGCATTAGTGGAATTTACTGATATCCAGAAATATGTAAAGAAAATTTAACTACAGGAAATAACTACAGTAAAATAAATTTTGTCCTGGCTGACGTGGTAGAGACCTGCTTTGTGATCTGGTGGTAGATAGTGTGCTAAAGTGGCCAACTAATAATGTTTTGTACAGGTGCCTGCTGAATACAACCTGCAGCTGCAATGTAACCTGAGCAGATCAGATCTGGGAGTACATGGATGTACAGAGCTGATAGTACACAAATAAATTTGTCTCTTTGTTGCACATGAATGTCTGAGAAAGACAAACCTTAACAATGCATTTTCCAGCAGTTCAAAGCAATAGAAATTCACCTTTCAATACCAAGATCCTCAAGTGAAGTCTCAGTATACCCAGGAACTTCAACATGTGCATTATCTCTCCTCCAGGTGTGGGAACCACCTTGCATTCTGCAGGTCCTCCCTGCAAAGACCTTTTACAGGCCTTTCTCTGTGTCCTGGGAGACACCTGAAGGAGTTCAGGGGCTGGACAAGGGTCTTTAAGGGGTGATAGGGACAGTGCATGATGTGCAGCACCAAAACACTCCTTATGCTTCTTAAATGTCAATGCATATTTGATGAAATTCAAAAATGAGCCCTTTTATAATGGAGGACTCATTCTGAAACTACGATGAAATAAAGATTCTTTAGAAATAGGGGATACTGGAAGAACCCAGAAAGGATCACCTGCATTACCAATGACAGAACTCAGTTCAGTCATTCTGATGCAAATTCTTCTCCTTTACAATTTTTTGCCACTCTCTTTGTGCTGCGAAATCAGAGACTATAAATCTGCATTCTCTGCATTAGATTGTTTCACTGCTTTCTCCAGATTTCCTCTACAGTATAAATCCAGAATAATGTGTTAAGATTAGCAAACTTACTTAACAGACTGTCCTAGTGGCACATTTATTATACTATATATAATGAAGATTTAACAGTGTAGTAAATATAGTATCTTTAGTGTAAGAAAAAAGGGACTCCCCTCCCTAACAAAACACGATGTGACAACAAGTGAATTTTAGAGTGCTGGCCCATTGCCTTCAAGGATGAATATTATATCCAAATAGCCTTTAAACATATACTGAAAGTTTATAAACCAGTTAACTGTGCTCTAATTCATGGAATGAAAAAACCCACATCTATTATTTGTTTCAGATGCAAGAGAATAATAAAAAGAATCATAAAAATCTGCCTGCTACCTAGCAGGGAGGCAGAATTCCTGCACTGATGCTAGGCAACCCTGGAGGAAGAAAGCACTGACTTGGAACAGAGTCCTTTCAAAAATGGTGTTACAGCAGAATCCCACCAGTACTTTCAAATCTGTCACAGCTTTCTAAAGCCACTGTGCGACTTGTCTCTGACAGCACAAAAATAAGCAGTGACAGATAGGAACTCTTCATTTAAGAACACCAGGATATAATGATATTCTGAATGCTAGCAAAGATGTAGCCAGTATACAGAACTTACCATACTTTTGCTTATGCAGCTGTTATATAGGAATGCAATTGTAATTGTTTATTGGAAGAATCAGAAGAGTTATTTGGCACATGCTGTCAGGGAGAAATAAGGCTCACCCACAGAGACTTTTTCAGATTTAGGAGATGATAAATTTTAGGGCAGATATGCAAACCTTCAGGTTGGTTTAGCATTTTAAAGGCAATTTTTCACAGAAGGCTTAGAAGTGAATAACACCCAGCTTTTGATGGGTTCTTACTGCCATTACTTTGCCAGATGAAAGGCATTCTCCAAACTGAAGTGAGAGATGTTGAGATACTTGATATATGGGAAACTCTGGGTAGGGCCTTCCCTGGGAGTGGGACAATCACTTGGTTAAAGGGGAAAATGCTCATAGAACACCTTTCACAGACTTTACAATCACCCAGGATATACTATATCCTCAGTTCTGGTTTCTGTCCTGTTGGGATAGTCCTTTGTTCTGAGGTGAAGAGTGTATTTTTATGCACAGAACATACTCTTTATACCTACAGTCTGCCTCAATAACTTAATTTACAGGCTTCCATAAAATATATGCCACTAACTAACAGATGATACATTTAGAGACATAGTATTATCCAGTTAAGTTCAATTTTTATGCTAACAATATACTAGTTGTGTAAGGAAGATCAAAGGGATATCTCCTTCCCTAGCACTAATGAAAATAACTCACAATTTTCACAGTTTTAGTCATTCAGTATTTAAATACTCAAGGGAAAAAAAGACACCAAACCATGGTTTGTAACTCATCTGGAGTGCTTACAGGTCCAGAAAAGCTATATGATTACACATGTTGGTTGTTAGATGTAGTGTCCTTATGAAAGCCATAACTACCAAAAGGCTCCTCAGAGCCTCCATACACTGACAAAGATGATCCAGGAGTTTTATTAAGCACTTTCCTTAGAGGCTGATTTCACCTAATCTTCTGGTAGGCTTCTACTCCCTTTCTCTGTTTTTCAGAGTCATTGTCATGGTATCTGACTACTGTGCATTTCACTTAACCTAGCTTTTAACTTTTTGTTTCATATAAAATAAAAAAATTGCTAACCTCTTCTTGAATGTTGTGTGATACTCTAAATCGGTTGTAGAATATGTCGCATTTTAACCAAGAGAGGCAGGGAGCTTTCTGTCATCTTACTCTCTCTTGAAAAATTAATTATAATATCTCTTTTTTTAAAAAAGCTCCTATGCTGATGGGTCACAGCTGGGAAAGGAAATGCTTCATAAAATCAATGAGTCACTTCTGATCTGTTGCCTACTCCTCTGCTAAGGTCAGCCCTGCCCGACTGCTGATCATCTGATGGAGATAACACAATGTCAATGGGTATCTCCAAGGGGAAAACAAAAAACCCCATAACAGCTCACCTTTTTACCTGCTGTCTGTAAAAGATATGATTTTTTTCCCTAGAAACATGTCCTCAGTACAACCAGTACAATCCTGGAGGTCATTAAACTGAATTTAGGTAAACAGCTTGAGGGACGTGAGCTCCTTGTCACTGTTCTTTCTGGTAAAACTTTCTGCTATGAAAAATCCCACCAACCCTTTAATGGCATTGCAGAGGATGTACACATTTGCTTGCTAAGAGCTGATCCTAGACTGTTAATCCTGCATGTTCTTGACAAAATTTGCCCTTTGGTGGTCACACTGTAAACAACATAGATCAGATCCTTTCTGATCAGAGGAAACAGCATGCTCTTCCCATACTGGCCCTTTCCCAAAGCTGTTTTTCGAGGTGGTCATTCATTCTTCATTGACACATCCAAGCCCACAGTTTAAACAATTTCCAAAAAGACAGCTACTTTTTAAACCTTTTGATCTTGGGCTAATTTTAAGCCTACTCCAGCTGAAATATTTACTGCATGTCTTCCTCATAAATTATGTCATATTCAAAAAGTGAAAATCCTCATTTCAGCATCATCATCTCAAGTGGAAAAACTGCAAATCCTCCAACAGAAAATTAGGGAACATTTGTTCTGTCTGTAACAGCTCAAGTGTGCAGCAATTTTTTTTCCCTGGCGCAGATGCATTTAGGTTTGCTAGCTGGTGAAACTATTGTAGCTATTCTGCTGTGTCCCTGAAGCCAGGCATCCCATGGCTACAAATGACTGTATTTTTTAATCATGAAAAGACAAGACTTGGAATAAGAGAAAGCATTTCTAGGAGAAAAGTTACCAAGAACTCTGGGATCTGACTGCATAATTCAATCTCATTCCATTTTTTGAATGAAAATGGAATGCTGCTGAAATGATGTATTCGTGCCTTGGGAGTACACTCAATGTACACTGAAGTGCAATAATGTACTTTTTTTCAGCCTTGGATAAAAATCAGCTTTGTCTATAAGAGTACAGGAAAATATGCTCTCTGAGCATTTCACAAACATTTATCACTTCATGCCTCCATTGGAAAGATATGCACATTGTCCTTCATTTGCAAAGTAGGTAGGTACTTAGCACTGCTTCTAGCCTTGGCGTGCATCTGAAGTTCTTTCAAGGGGTTTGATTTTTAGTAAGCATTTGGTATTTTCTCCTGCAAAATATGTTTGGTAAAATACCTCTATGGAAACACTCAGTTTTGAAATGTAAAAAACATCAAATCATCAGGCATGTATGCACTTTTATATTGAATGCTACCATTTTGCTCATGTAAATGCAAGACACAGCTTTTGTAATTTACCTAGAAGTGACTCAAAAATAAAAGACCTGGTGAAATTCTGATGAAGCCTAAGCATCAAATACAGATTGTAACTACTAGATGGCACTTTGAGTGGCACTTCATTTCTTCTTGCCCTTTACATTTCCTTTCATCCATATCTGATTTTTTAACTTCAGTTTTAGCAAGTCACGTTTTTACATGTTGAGTTGCTGACACTAAAACTAGCTAAAAGTAGATACACTTTATAATAGTCTAAAAGAAGCAACAGATTTAGGAAACGTGGCAAGCACAGGAAAGTAATTTAAAAGTATATCAGCAATGCAAATATGGTAACTTTATCAGAAATAAAGTAAAATTTAGTCTTATATCTTTAAAAACTGTAGAAAATGCTACCTTTTTGCCATCCCTGAAAGGCAAAAATGTTCCTTTAAATTGGAACAAGTAAGGAAACTTCACTTCTAGATTAATTTTTGAGATGTGAACAGTTGTAGTTCTGCTGCATTCTTAACCTTGTATGCCTGTTTAAGTTCACACAAATGACAGTCCTGGCTATGGGAGATTAAAAGAACCTAAGGTCAGTGTTTAATCACATTTCACTACTCCTTTCAATTAACATCTCTCTACTGTTTTCCCCTCCCCTTGACTGTGGCTGTCATGGTTTGTTCATAGCTCATCACTGACAAAGAGATTGAATTTTGTCCAAGGATATAGAAAGTGACAATCTGTACACTGGGGCCGAGGCAGATCACATTCAGTTTGACACCTGACTGCAGGAGCTGATTCCAGAGCAAGCTCTGCTTTGGTCTCTGTAGGTGTCAGCAGCCTTGTAGAAGAAAACCTGCAGTGCAGCCATGGGAACACTCCCTCCAGGAGTGATGGACTCAGTATTGAATTGAACACTTTACAGTGGAGAGCTAAAATATTCTGGCAACTCGTTTACAATATTCCATATATAAAATGGCACAAATGTTCCTATTAACTGTTAATTTTGTCTTTGGTTTTTAAGACCAAAACCTCAAGTAGACCTGTGAATGGAAAGGATACAACATGCCTGGAGTAGTGTATTGCCACATTTTAAGTGCTATCACACTGATTTATATATGATCACAGAGAATTATAGATCCAGTTAGACCTGTGGCAAACAGGCTGCACAGTGAACAATATCATACAGTCTCATTTACCAGTTCTTGAAAAAAATCAGGAGTCAGCTGCTTTGAAGTTTTACTTTGATCTCACTGAGACCTACAACCTGGCTTGTAGCCAAAGAAAGGGAGACACCACAAATGAAAAATTGAGCACCAGAATTTTAGAGTGCTATCAAGAACACAGACAGAGGGAAGCTGAGATTGCTAGGAAGTCAAATTTCATTTTATAATCACTAAACATTGGGTGGTACCACACAAGAGAGATGAATAATTTTTTGTGGTTCTGAATCCCATGTTATGCTTTGAACCTGCTATTAAGATTAGCCAATAATTCTAAATATTCCTGAGGTCACACCATTCACTGCAAATTTAAGGTTCAAAAGGAAAGATATGCAGGTGGGCAGACTAGTCAGGCATGAATTCAGACAAGCTGCATCTTTAAACTGTGATTGGATGTAAACCAAGAACATTTCCATCCCTGTCTTCAATCCCACTCTTCAATTATGTTTAAAAAATTATCCTCAGTTCACTACTACAATTATCGCTCTGATTTACTTCATGAGGTCTCAGATTTTTAGCTCCTCATCTGAGGTCACAGTGTGGCCCAAGGGTGGGGGTGATGCACCACCACGCCTTCCCTCCCTTTTTGAAGCTTCTAGGACGTTATTTTCAAAAGAAAATCAATAGGTCCTTCTGCAAGTATGCTTGCAGTTTCACAGTTTTGCTGACACAAAATACTTACCTTGTAACAGAAGGAAAATATTGTGATTTTTCTCATTGTATGCATACTATATGAAAAAAACTTTATGTACTTTTACAAAGTTAAATATTCTTTATCCTAAAATGAAGTCCCTATGATAACACTGCTTTTTGTTCCTTTATAGGCTAGAAGATCTGCAGACAGAGCTTTCTTTTGCCCTTCCTTTGTTTCTCCCTCCCTTCCGTTCCTCCCTCTCTCCCTCTTGGCATAATTTATCGACATGGGCTGTCTGACATTTCATTGTGATGATTACCTCTGGGAAGGAGACTTGATTGTTAACAGGTCAGCTGGACCCTTTATGCTTTAAAGAACAAAGTTTCCCTCTCTTCCAAATGTACCCCCAGCTTAAGGATACCTAATGTAATACTCTGACTCTTTGCAAAGAATCACAGAATATTCTGAGCTGGAAGGGATCCATCAGGATCATCAAGTCCATCTCTTAAGTGAATAGTCTGTGCAGGGATGAAACCCACAACCTTGGTGTTCCTAGCACCATGCTCTAACCAGCTGAGCTCACTGATGTGCTGAAGAGTGGCTTACTAGCAACAATATCAGGTGTCAGTGACAGATAAATTGATATCAAACATTAAATGTTCTGGAATACCACTTTATTTCTTGAGTTAAACACCCAAGGCTAATTCAGAATAGCACACCTGTACCTTTGTTTTCCATGTGTAAAACAGAGCTGTAACTCTCTCCACACAGCTGATATAAATATTAATGTATTTGCTAAGAACTATGACACAGCATTATGAAGACAGTAGATTGGCCTTTAATTCTATATTCAGTGAAGGTATTAGATGGCATTTAGTAAATAAAGCATGGGAGTCTGTGCAATAAAGGCTGAAGATGAAAGGTGCTATTGAATGGCTACCATTCAGTAAGTGCTACCCAATCGGTGCTGTAAATGAGGCAGGGCACCCATGGGAAACATTTCATCTTGTAATTAAAGACTGTCAGAAAGGCATATGCAGAGGGGATCTGAATAAAGGTTGCACTGGAAACATTAATTCTGGCATTTCCTAACTTCAGAGTGTTAGATTTTTCAGACTTGATTTATTTTTACTGTCATTTTAAAGAAATATGTAATATATACGATATTTGCAGTCCTTTATACTAAACTGTGCTTCACTCACAGCTTCTGGGGGGAGGAATTTTATTGTCAAGGGCATCAGTGAATGGCAAAATATCTTTGAAATCACAAAGGAGAGTGACATACCCTAAGCAGACATACTGAACATTGTCAGAATAACAATAAGATGTAGGAATGCTGAGGCCCATTCTGTAAGTGCAGCTGTTAAAAGAAAAGTTTCTTTCTGGTGAAAAGCTACATTACTCAATAAATTTTAGGAGTAGGCACTGTAAAATGTATGAATGAGGACGACCTTGTTTTGACAGGGAAGGAGAAAAGGCCTCAGTGAATCTGAAAGATCTCTTTCTAGATCACATCTCAGCACTGTCTCAAGCCACTTCTGCCCTGGGGTGGCTCACTGTTAGACATGTTGCTGTTCTCTCTGCTATGGGGTTGGACTCTATCTAAAGTAAATGTGGAAAGGCTTGCAGCCAAGGGCTCTGATTACTAGCCAGGGAAGAGTTTGCTTAGGATTACTGACATGGTTCCTCCCAGAGGTTCTCTGAAGGTGACGGTGTCACAGTCTGAGGGAAGTCTGTAGCTGGTTCAGTTTTACCCAGAGGTTCAGCTCAGCTGCAGAGCTGACTTTAAAGGCTTCTGCTATGCAGAACCTGGAATTAGGAACTAGATTCCTAACGTGAATAATCATATCAGTATTATTACTGAACCATGACATAAAGGCATCATTTAGGATTGTGTCCTATTGGTTTGACAGCTATGCTTTTCCATGTCCAGAAGTCAGGCCTTGCCAGCAAGAGCTCATCTCAAAATCTCAGTCAGACTGATGAAGCTACACACAGATAAAGCTCTACAATGCCATATATTTTGGATTTGCCTACAAAGGGTGCAATGCAACCTACATCATGGTCACTTCTGGAATATTCACCTGTTGTCAAGGAAAGGCATAGAATCAAACATCACCATCCAAACATTCTAGAGAGAGCCCTGGATTAGGAGGCCTGTCTTGCTTCAGTGCTGGAATCACACTATTTATACAAAGAAAGGAGAAGTAGCTTCAATGTAGAACTGTAGTGATCTACTAATAGTGCATCAGAGTTAGTATCTTTGCTTAGGAGTGTGCTGCATTATGTGGGCACACCAGTAGGGAGCTGTCTCCAGAATGGTTCCCTGCTTCATGGAAGCAGCTCAGACTGCTTTTGTCTGCAGTCAGAGGCACTTTCCATCACAAAAAGTCACTTAGCCAGCTGAAAATATGCCTTTAAGCAGTTGTGATTAATTTAAAAAAAACTGTTTATGGTTCATGTCTCTCAGTTGTTACTGCTAAATTCCAGTTCAAATTCTACAAATCTGTATATTATGATGTGTAAAATTTAAGTGTTCATCACATTCTTCCACTGCCAGACATTTAGAACACTATGATATATATCTACAAGGTACTACTGGCACAGCATATTGCAGAGTTGATCATTATGTAAATGAACAAATTTTTAGGTCAGCAAATCGACAGAGATTGCAGTTGTTCTAGTCTCCTTGTGAATAATATTATTTATTTCTTCAAACTTCTACACTGAGAAATGAAAAGAAATACCTTACCACTACAAATTTACAAGTATTTTAAAAACTTTAGCATTTCTCTTCTATTCACAGTATAGTTTGTGAGTTTATCAGATTGTTTTCCTTAAAGCCAACTAAATGGCAAGAAATCTTGTCTGATCTTTCTAGTAAACACAACTTCAGACAGAGGGACAGTTTTATAGTGTAAATAACAGTCAGGTTAAATTGCCACTATAAAAACTTTCTACTCATGATCAGTGGTTTCTACTTTTCTAGAATATATTTGCATTTTGACATTGCAAAAGCAGAATATTTTTTTTTTGTTCTTGTTGCTCTTGAATATATAAAGAACCCAGCCCAGCAGCTAAATCAAGATAAAAGACATCAGTATTCTTTTTTCCCTGGGATGTATCAACTGTCATTAGGAATGCAGACAGTAAAAAGGCAATTTGGGACTCTGAGAGCAGGTTGCAAAAATAATTTACAGTTGTGTTCACTGTTGGCATAATACTAAATCACATCAAGACTCTTCATTTGTTCAGCCTACATTCAGTATCATATTAAAAACAAGTATTTCCATTGGTATTTTGATTGTTTTTTGCAAATAGGATATTTTCTTCTAGAGGTCTAATGTGCCAATAGAGACATTTCTGCTCAGATACCAATTAGTTACTTACGTAGTAACGATAGACATTACAAATCAGACCCAGTGTGGAATGAAAGGAGCTTATTACAGCATTTGTCAGGCAAAGTTGCTTCTCCTTCCTTTTCAATTATATGCAGGAGCAGTTCTATCAATGCTTATATATTCAATTTACTGCCAGTTTTAATTATTGAAAATCTAGGACAAACACACTGAAGTCTTAAGTATTTTACATATTTTTTCTTTCTGGAACATTTTTCAACTGAGTGGTATCTCAAAGTGCTTCATAAACAGTAAGTTAATCAGGAGAGCCACATGTAGCAGTTAATACTGTTGCCCCTGTCTGTGAGCAGTCTGTACTTAAATAAATAATTTTTCTAGCATCTCAGACTGAATCAGAGGAAAACCAGAAAACCTCTGATTTTCATAGTGACTCATTTTGGTGTGTACCAAGTAAAGCTACCTTCTGTTCTCTTCAACTATGATCTGATACAGAAATTCTTGTTGGGATACAACTTCAAAATAGGATTACCTTTGATTATGTTGTGATTCTCCTCTGTTTAGACAAATACTTTCCCTCTTTGCTGGATTCTCGAGTTTTTTTCTTCCATGAGCTAGAGGCTGCTGCCACTGAGATGTCTTTTCCGGGCTGCTGCACTGCTATGCAAACACTCTCCTATGCCTCAAAAACCAAAGGTCTGTCCAAGTCCTTGTCCTGGCCTTGGCAGGAATCTGCTCTTTATATTGTGAAATATGTATACTGACCTTCTTTTCTATACTGCTTATTTTCAAGTTCTGTAACTCCAAACTCTTATTTTCAAGCTCTGCAGCTGGGTAACTCTGGGCTCCAGACAGGAAAGTTACACCCAGCCAGTGCAGGCATGAGCCATTTCACCAAGATTTCAAGCTTGTCTTTTAAGACTTCAAAGTAGTTTGGATCAGTAAATAACTCTCCCCTCTGAAAACGTTAAAATAATTTCTTGATTAGTAAATTTTAATATTCTTCTTCCTTATGTTAATATTCTTAAAAAGAGAAAAAAAAAAACTTTAGCAAAAAGAGACGTGTTTTCATCTGGACTCCAAAGGATCTCTAATCTTCTGAATTTTTAGGAGCTTCTCTGAAGTGCCCTCAGATGCTGTTTGGGTCCCAGGCCGTGCTCTTGGCTTTGAGACCCCAGTTCTTTTCTCTAGTGTAAGAGCTCACAGATTATTTCCATTTCATTACTCACGCACCGTTGTGACATGCTTTTGTCCTTCAAAGCAAGGCTTTTACAGTGTGGTAACAGTGCTAAGAACTCATTTCCTTTGAACTGCAAATCTGAAAAGAGGCTACATGGCTTGTGGCACCCTGTCAAATACTGTAAATTGTTCTCACAGCACAGTATTTCAAAACTGATGGCAGTGTAAACTTCTGGGTGGGTGCGGTTGGAAGGTAACACACACAGTGAGATTGTGGGGTATCAAATCTGCTCTCTGTCAAGGAGGTCAGAACAAATTGGCTCACTTCAAGAGACAGAATATTTTTTCTGTCAGGTCTTCAGAACCAGGCTAGATTCCAAATCCTGTGTGTGTTAATTCCATTTTGTGTATTACTGACTGATGATATGTGAGAATGGAAGAAACATGAAAGAAGAAACCTTTGCTCTCGTAAATTTGTATAGTCTTGACAGGGAAAGTAAAAACAAGTTTTTGTCTCTATTAAACGTTATTGGTGACTCTGGCACCAAATCTGTGCCATTCTTTTTGTGAACTATTTCCAAAGTTCTGTGGATTTTATTCCAAAAAACCCCAGTAGTGCTTCAAGACAGATGGAATGTAACTATTAAAAAAACTCTTTGATTAAAAAAAATTAAAAATATTTTCCATTTAATCATGAAATTATGAAAACGTATATGATGACCTAATTTATTGCTGTACTAAAAGCATATATATTAAATACTAATAGAAAATATAGTATGCTTGCTATCATGGTGTTAATGCATATCAGATTACCAAGCTGGTAGAAGTAAATTGTCAAATTCCAAACATTCACTTCATTGACTTGAGAAGTCAATCAAACTGGCTGCAACCTCTTCCTGTGGTACAGAAAATAAGCCATTATTCAAAAAATTTATTTTAATTACAGATTCCACTTAAGGGGAGAAATTTGGAAAGAATTGATAAAAAAGTAAAAATTTTGTTCCTCTTCTAGCCCATGAATAAAATCTGGGTATAAAAAGGAGAAGATGGACTAGTTTTAGAATGCTAAAGGATTTGATGATAAGAAAAAGTCTCTTTGATATATTAATAATAAGTGTTTTTTTCTTTTTCTACTTATAGACCTTTTTTGGTGGTTTGGAAAGACTTGCATGAGGTCAGGCCTAAAATAACTTTGCTTAGATTTAGAAGAAAATAAAAAATAAACCCAAGATTTTTGTAGTTTTCAATTTTCTTTCAGCTTGCCATAATTTTTAAGACAATCATTACACAATAAATAAAAATGTAGAATAATTTTCAAAAAAATTGATGTGATGATTAAGGACTTCAATGGTTAAAGAGTCAGCTTTCCAAATTATTTACATTATGCTTACCATGTCCCCCTGCATCAGTAAAGACAAATGCCATATACAAGAAATGCCCCATAGAAAATAGGAAATTATATATCTATATACACATATATCTATAAACACACACACACACAAATATATAAAAAATAGGAAAAAACTGGAATGCACCAGTGGAAATAGACTTTAAGAAGTCTAAAGCAAATTATCTACTCACTGATTTGAATAATGATCGAAATCCTGTAATTTCAATCTCTTTGAATTAATTCAGTCTGCATAAAGAGCACAATAAAACAAAGAAAAGCGTTGTACAGATCACCTCAAGGACTTGTAACATCTTATAGCGTGTTAGCTTTGTAAGAAGCTTAGCAAGTGAATTTTGGGGAAGCCCTGAGTATCCAAGAGATTATTGGCGTGAGGCAATGAACCAATTATAAGAACACAAAGGATGGCAGCTTTTCTTTTTTCTTCTCTAGCTGTATGGATCCCAAAAGATAGTTTATGAAAATTCTCCATTGTGCCTTTTTCTCTTTCCCTTTCCATAAAATGCAGGCCTAGTAGTAAGTGTGAAAAGGTTTTTTTGACAGCAAACATAGCAAAATGAAACATGCCTAGCAGACACAAGAGATTGGGTGCATGAGGAAATTAAATTTGTCAGTGTGTCCCATTGCCCATCAGTCTCACAATATGATTATTCATTTTCTAAGGTAAGTGCATAGAATATTTCAAGGAATTAAAGAGAAAGACCTGAACCTGAATGATGTTTTGAGTGTGGCTTAATCAATAGCATCAGGGAATACTGTGTTTAAATTATGAATATATTCATATTTACTGAAGCTAAGGATTATGAAAGATACCCTGGATGACAAGTCTAAAAATTAATTTCTATCATCCTATTTGATCTCAAGCCTGTCAGTTATAGATAGGGTAGAGGCAATTTCATTTAGCTACGTAGTACAACTCAAGTGTGTCCTATAACACTCTGAATACAGTCAGCATTATTTATAAAACCAGCCTATGCCCTTATTTAATGATTTGGCAGTGGTGCTAAACCATTGAACCTTTTAGTGAATGGTGTTAGCTGAATGTCAATACATACATATGATTGCCTTTCATCTGCATAGAGAAATGGTAATTAGGATTTCCATTGAATTTCTGACAGAGGCGAAGTTGAATTAAAGCCTATTTATAAATATTTTAATATCATAAAACAGCCTTAGAGCATTCAATTTGAGCAGCACTGTAAATATGCCCTTCATTATGTAAAGGTTGGCTGTTTAATAACAATATGCAAATATCTTTGCAAGCGTACTTGTTTTTGTTTTTTAGGCACAATGTTTCTCCCACTGGGGAAAGAGTACAGACAACCCTACCATCACTTTCATCATTTATTTGTATGTATAGAACTCATTTATAGTTTTCAGCCGAATCAAAAACTTATAGTCCTGGCAGCTTTTTCCATTAAAGCTTATATTAAAACTTGACTTAGTGTCATGGGAATATTCATTATTAACAAGTCAAAGTCTAGTGTCAGAAGCAGAAATTCAGACACTTTTTAGCCTGTATGAATTGCTGCAACTCCACTAACTGCAGATAAGGATCTGTCCCATAAATCCAAATTCTTGCTCATGCGAGAATTTCATCAATTTTTTGTGTTTCTAGATAAAACTGATCATCTAGCTCCAAGGGTGATTTACTTTGGCCATAAGTAAGTGACTTTATTTTGGAGTCAGATTTTCTGCCCAAAAACATCTGGAAACACCTAGCTTATCCATGTATTCCTTTTTTTAACAGGAATTCCAATAATGTTAGGATGACACAGAGACAGCAAAAAAGAAATCAGAATTTGAATGTGTTTTAACACAGAGATGCAGGTGAGATTGCTAGGAAAGCAAATAGGTGCAAGATGTAAAACTGTCATGACAAGCAGAGCAGACAGACCCCAACAAAATAATATCCCTGCTCACCTGCAGAACCCCAATAGGGTTAAAGCCTATTCTCTGCAATGAAATCAAGAACATTCTGACAGTTTTACAGCTAGTAAGTTATAGAGCTTCAGGGTTTTGTGTGGAGCTGTCTCCCCATTCAGAGCAATATTACGTGGTCTGTGTCTTTTGCCACCTTTCTTTTGCAAGGTAATTTCATCCTTCATCATCAACTTGTGGTAGATTTTCAAAAATTAAATTCCTGTTTTGGCCATTATACACAGAATTTCTTTAACTTATCTTTCTGAATTTATGCAACACTGGCACAAATTTGCTATCTTTCTACTTGTTCTGAAGCTTGTTGCATTAGCTGAAATCATATACTCATTCATGATTCATAGATCAGTATGCAGTTTGTTTACAACGCCAGGAATCATTTTTAGTCTAATTTTTGTGTGGGGGTTAAAATAAAGAAGCACAAAACTTTTATGTATGCTCTGAAAAATAAGCACAGACAAGTGAGTTTGCAAAAGTTTTTGAGCAAGAATCGCCTCAAGGAATCAGAGAGAAGAAATGGAAATGACCAAAGTGATGGAGATGTTCCTTTTATCTCAATTGGATTTCCCAGCATGTCCATGGCTGAAGACAATTACAGCTACAGAAGGGTAGCTCAAAAATGTTTGGAACAGTTGAACTAGAACACCACAAGGTACCACTTCAGCATTAACTAGTGTACCAGCAAAACAATTTTACACCTCAATTTTTACTTACTGATCATGTAGTACCATTCTGGGTCACAGGGGAAAATTCCAAATAATTCAGTTCCTCTGTGGCAAGCATGCATCTGCTTGCCAAAGAAAAGTGAGACTTTTACTTCTTGTCCAGGGAGACATTGCAAACCCAGCACTAAGTAGAGTACCCTGTAGGATAGCCACAGTCTCAAATATCAGTGCTGTTTCAATGGAGTGTGATTTCTTGACTTGGTTACTCCTATTTCAACTAGGCAGCTCTCTAGAATAGTTCGCCTGCTTTAGTAAAAACCTGAAGGTCACTAAAAGCTTTGAAAATGGGCCTTAGCTGACATGTCATCAGCAAAGAAAACAAAATATTAAGCACTACTTATATCAGCAGTTTTGTGCTTGTGAACACAAACCATCTTGCTTATATAAACATCTGCAAAACAGCTGAAGTTGACTCTGGTGCATTAAGACAAACTGTCAAAACACAAATACAGAAATCATGCCTTGAGGTAGCTGTTTGTATTCTTCAACAAATGCTGATCTTTATTATGAAGTTAATTTTAATAGACTGTCTAGAACTGGTCAGATATTCAAGGCAAAATGAAAAATAATATTGGGTGAAATACTTTAAGATTCCACTTACGGCTGCTAGGTGTTTGCTTTCTGTCACATTTGAATGGCATTTTCCTTGGAAGAAATACCTGCTTTTTATTAAATCTGAAGGAAGGACACTTCTTACTGAATGGAAAATTTGTCTTCTAAGACTACTTTGGACTGTCTGTGCTTACTTTATGAGAATTGACAACATAGTGGATTTCCAATGAGGACACTTGGAAGAAAACGCCATTTATCCATGTCCAGTCCAAAAGCCAAAAAGTGGGAGAACATGATGAATTAAGCAGTTGTCATGCTACTAGAAGGACAAAATTCTAATTTTTCCTAGGAAATTAATATAATTGTAAATAGTACAAACTGTGACAGTGTTCACTGGAGAACCAGGGGAGTTTCAAAGCTATTTCTTTAGTTCTGGCCAGGATAAGGCTTTGGTTTATATCTCCTGGGTGTCCCCACTTACTGCATTTTTATTTATAGCTCATTAAATGGCTTCCTGTCAGACTGAGGTAAACCAGACAATGTGCTCTAGCAGAATATCTACTGGGCTTCAGTTACTAATGGGTACCCAGGCTACCAGAAAATACTAGGTACAACTAGTCTGAAATGGAATTGCTGGTAAGGGAATAGTGCTGGTAGGGGAATAGAATTCCAATACTGTTTATTGTAATTGTATTGTTAATGTTTATTGTTTATTACTGTTCTAGTATCCATTATTGTACCACCCTATTTGCTAACATAGTTGTATTTCATTCTCTAACTGGCAGCTTCTCCTAGTGCTTGCTTCACATACACAAGACACATTGAAAAAGAGTTTACGGTCTTGTCCATAGGAACAGCCTTTTCGGGGAGTTTATTGAGAAATATGAAGATCTGGAAAAATCTTTAAACCTGTCATCACTATTTCGGTGAGTTAATTTTTATTATAGTTCTCACAAGCAGAGGCAACAGGAGAGAAAAATACCAGTCATGTATTATTTTCTTTCCATGACCAGGTAGAAAGAAGATTTCTGAGCACTATTGTCAATGGTACACATTCATTTGATGCTTCTCTGTACTCATGATACCATTTATCATGAAAGCATATGTATAAAAGCTAGATTTTAACTATAGGTAGATTTTTCAAAGAACAGTGCCTGTGCCCTGGGAAGACAGAAAGTATCTACCTTCCACTAAAATTATGTAAAAAAACTTCCATGTCAAGACTAACAAGGCTCAAAAGGCAAGATGCTAATCCGCTCTTATCATGATCACTAGACTGCAGTGAGAAATGAGCACATTAGATCATTCCTATGTGGATTTTTTATTTCCTCTGGCTGAAGTTCACAAGCAGACGCATGATATTATTAGATGTGGGTCATTAAAGAGAGCTAATGACCACCTGTAGCAAAGGCTACCTGTAGGAAAGGCTAGGGATGGGATACTACACCTCAGCATCAGGCTAAGTGCAATGCAAAGCTGCTCTACCTACTCCAGTCTCAGAAGGTACATAATTATTAATGCACCATCACAGATACTAAAGCTTCTTCCAAATAAAGCTTAATTGTCTTTTTGAGCCCACATAACACCATTTCTGCAACCTTAGCCAAGTACTGTAAAGGTATTGTTAAGGCAATCTGTGATCTCAGAATTTATGACCAAGTAATAATCCATATACGCGTATCAGCCTTTAATTTTGAAAACTGAGATTTTACTGCGCTCTTTTAAATTAATTCAGGAGTTAGCTTTCTTTAATCGTATTATTATATCTCCTTTCCTTTCACAAGATAAATTTGTAATTTGAAGTTGGAATCTCCATACAATTTAATAAGACTCGGAGGAGAGAATACAATATTACGGAAACTATTCTTTATTGATTGCATTAAAATTCTGCTAATGACAGAATTTTTAAAATACCCTAGATGTTGTATAGACCAGGATCCCTGGTAATTGCCTTCATCTAGTAATAAAGATGTGAGAAACTTGCAAAATATACGAAACAAGCAGGCTAGTGAGTGTGTTGGAGAGAGAATTTGAGTAGGTATGGTTAAAAACAAGTAGGAAGTATACAATCCTTAAATATTCAGCTGTAGCAGTAGCAATAGCTTTTCCATGAGTTCCAGAAGACCTGTCAGCAGAGGAGCTTCAATTTCCTGAACTGAGGCATAAGATGCCAACCTAAATTGTCCCATGAGAAGTATTTTACACATTGCAGTGGCATAGTATAGAGAAGGTAATGGACAATACGATCTGAGAACTGTTTACTGTGTCTGAACTTTAGAAAATATCTGGTTTCCCTTTATATTCACAGAGAATTTAAATTCCAAAAATAGAAGTTACAAGTTACAAGTACATGAGAGTCTTAATTGGTGGCTGACTCAAACAGTAGAAAAGGTGTAGATGAAACAGAGTGCTTCAGACAAGAGAAGAAGTTTTTAATATGACTGGTCTGGAGTCCCACATTTCCTGAATTAATAAATAAATAATAATAAAAAAATTACCCAATCTGGGACCAATCTATTTTGCCTGCCTTTTTAGTGATAAATGGGAAGAAAACAGTGCACAAACAAACCACAAGTTTGGTCATCTCTGAAAAAGATCTCACCTGATCACTTCCTGTTTTCTTTTCCTGAGTGCTGGATTTGTATCAGAGAGATTAAGTATTGTCTGTACGAGCTTGTGAAACCCATAAGTGTCCTCCAAAATATGTATGACCTGTAATTATTGGTTTGAGATTGTGTCAAAGAAAAAGGGAGAGGGGTAGTGGTATACTTATTTTTCTTGTAATCAAAAGATATAATAGCTTATGACAAGGTCTATTATCCCCTGGAAGGAAAAGAAAACAAGGAAATGCCTTTGTGCTGCAACAAAAGCTAAATCACTTCAAATGTCAGCCTCCATTAAGACACACTGAGCAGGGACAGTGATTGCTAAGCCAATTTGTCCATCAGTTTTTGAAAAGTGCTAGCAAATATAAATAAAGAAATAGAGATGAATGTGTTTCTATAGGCATTGTTATGGTTGATTTCCATAGATATAAGCCCCTCCTGCTGATAATTTTCATGTCATTTTGGAGATCAGTGCTAGGAGCAAAATGCAGCTCTGCTCCAGGATGCTGAGAAACAAAAAGTAGTATTTTTTTAATGCTAATAAGATTTGAAGAATGCCCCTTCATCCCTGGGGGTTTATCTTTCAAAGGACAACATCAGTCACTTTCCGGAACCAGTGTTTAGGTTTGATTTATGCATTGTCTATCATTGCCTAAATTAGGCAACTTGCATTAATAGAATTTCAAATCTTGGTTCTCTTACTGTATCCCAAAAGTTCTCAATACAATCCAACGTCTCTTTGCATATGGTACTGAAGCAGTTTGCCTGCTTATGTAAAAAGGTGGAAGCCTGCTAGAGGCAGAATCACCTGGGCTGATGATTTGCCAGCAGGTTCTCAACAAGCCCATCCCACTGGGAAATGCAGCCAGTAGAATATATTCAATGTCTGTGTTTCACAGACTGGGTGTTAGGCTGAGAATTCATAAGGCTATATGGCAGAGTGTGCTGAGCTTGGCTGGGGCAGAGTTAATTTTCTTCACAGTGACTGGTGTGGGGCTGTGTTTTGGACTTGTGCTGAAAACAGTGTTGGTAATACAGAGATGTGTTTGTGACTGCCTGAGCAGAGCTCACACAGAGCCAAGGCCTTTTCTGCTCGGTTGCTGGCTGGGGTTGAACCATGACACATAGAAAAATCATCTGTTCTAAAAAGAGGGAACTACTTGTCCAAGTTGAAAATGTATGCTTTTTTTAAGTAGTAGGTGGGAGTTTGTCAATTTGCATCTTGCATTCACTCCCACATCTAGTCATCTGAGCTTCGATTAAAGCAGGCAGCATAGTTTGTTTGCCTGAGGTAGCTACAGATCATAGTATCTACCTATTCACCTTTTTTTTTGCCTGCTTCATCCAAGTAGGTCAAAGTACTTGCTTGAAGCTGTCAAGATAATTTGACTCTGAATTCTTCTCTTGGAAGTGCAGAGACGTACGGAGATGAAGAAAAAGAGAAGAAAATATGAAAAGAATGTTCTTTCAGATCTTGAAAAGAATGATGGATGAGTGTAAGGGCCTGGTCATGACAAGAGAAAACTTTAGACAGGGTCAATGATACACTAGCTTGCTGAGTTCTAGGGATAACAGCTGGGCCTGATTTTTGTACAGGATGGCAAATACTTATGATAAAAACATCAGAAAGTCTAAGCCCCCCACAAAGAGCTGCATGATGGATGTCAGCCAGGCCTCCAAATCTTTTTCTTTTACTCTCATCTGTACCGTGGGGATAGTAACAAGTATGACAAAGTCATGTTTAAACTCCTTAGGAATCTAACTTTTTATGTTAGTCACATTTTAACTATTCTTTAATCAGAAATCTTGTAATTCCTCTTTTTAGTTCTGTGTTTGTTTCTGGTTTCACTAAAAGGATTATTTTTCTTCAAATTATTAGAAGTTGAACGTTAACAAGCAATGATAGCAGGAAAAAGAACTCACAGATATAGGACACACCTTTCAGTAGTATCAATTAGCAGCACTAGGTTCACTGAAATCAGTGTGAATTGAGTCATTGACTTCAAGAGCGCAAAAAGGCAACCAAGGATGTTTTAGATGGAGATATGAAAGGAAACCTGGAGAGATTTCCAGGCAAAGGTTTCTTTTTGTTTGTAACAATCTTACTGATTTCCACAGGGATTTCTAATCCCTATGGAAATAAATAAAATTTTATTTTCTTCCCTATGGGAAGAAATAAAAAGGAACTGCTCAGCCTGGGTCACCTAGAGGATATGAGCATATAATCCATTTAAAACAAATCAAAAATCAGGTATCATCTATGACTGTGCTTCTTCATTGTGATATGTAAAGGAGAATTTGGAGTCCTAAGAAAACTCAAAATACTGTTAAAATTTATAGACATCAGTCTTTAACATTGTAATAGCATTCATTAACTTCTGAAAGTGCTTCAAAATCTAAAAATATGCTCTGTATTGCTATTCAGTTTGTATTTCTAGTTTCAGGGACTCATCTCCTGACTTTTGAACAAGTATGTTTTCAGCTGGTTTTAAGTCTCTGTACCTTCACGGAGCCACCATGATTGACAGCTATGTAACTCCCAATAGTAAGAAACCAGGCTGATATCTGTATAATCAGTTGAGAGGGCAAAAAAATTCCTGATTATATCATGTTCTACCAATCCTGACCAGCATGTAGCTAAGTTTTGCTGTACAGGGAATTTAATGAAAGAAAGATCCTAACATAAGCTTCCTGTCCTGGAAATTGGTGTTTTGAACAGTTACCTGCTTCATCAAGAGCCTAAACTGTGGTTCATTAGCATTGCTAAGGTGAACTCTTAAATGAAATGACAACTGATTTCTGCAAGAAAAAGCCTTCAGATGCAGACTTGTACATCTTCCTTCTTCAGCCAAACTTAACAAAACAGTGATCATAAACAGGGCATGGATTGGCCTATAACTATAGAGGTTTAACCCTGTGCCTGATATAATTAGGCTCAGAAATGCCTAGGGAGCATCTCCCAAAGCAGCAATTGTTATGGTGTCACATGGCCATGAGAGCCTTCACTGTGGTTAAGAACACCCTGGGGCTTGGTGTTCTCAATCTCTGTTGACTGGTCCATTTCAGCTTTTCACTGCAAGGATTTTGGACCTAATGCCTTTAGTTTTGCTGTTTATATATAACCATCCAAGGTGCAATCTCATTAGATCACAGTGTGGATTCCTGTGACACCTGTACTTTTTGTGACTACTATTTCTCATGAGGGAGTGGCACTGCAGAAGGCCCCTGAGGTAATTGTAGTTTCCAAGGCTCCAAATTATTCTGAGAGGGTTTTTGTTTGTCTCTCTATAATTCTGTAAGTCTCCAAAGACTCTGGCATGTATAAAGGAAGTCTTGTTTTCAGTTTTCTGCTCAATAAAAAGTCAGCAAAACACAGATGATGCTTTCAGCTATAGAAATATTGTTATTCTTTTGCCCAACATATTTTCTTACTTGAAAGTATTCACTTCCATTCTTATATCACATTTCTCACATACAGCTTTAGTTTTGATGAAATGACTGAAGAATGCCTAAAATAAAGCTTTAAAATACTTAGTAATTCCAAATTAGCTGGCAAGATTTAACATGAAATAAAAAATTCTGGTCAAGATCAGTCCCAGAATTTATAAAACCTTAGGAAAAAAATTATGTAGAAAGCTCAGGTGTTTAAGATTTGCAAGAGCCATTCTCAGGCCATGCTTTGGCAGCAAATTTAACTTCCCCACATCCACAAGGTGTGGAGAACCTCTCTCTAGATTGCTGTGACAGAGCAGCATCTTGCAAACAGCATTTGACCCTTGAGAGGCTCAGGAACAAGTCCTCCTCCTGGTATCTTTGGAAGTGGTTGGATTCACTGAGGAGAGTGAACCCTCAGCCTTTACTTTCTCCCAGAGCATGATCTGGGCAGCTGAGAGGAGCACACAGCAGTCTGCATAGGTCTGTCAAAGTCTAAGCTATCAGATACTCCATGGAAAGTGACAGGAAGGAGGATATTTCTGAGATACTGAACCACTTTTGTGGAATAGACTTACTGGGCACTGCTGTTATTACAGCCACATGTTGATAAGGGAGAAAATCTACATGTAAGGTAAAAATAATTATATCATAACACCTGGTACAAGAGCCTACAAGCTCCATTAACATAAGAGAGCAGAAAAACCATCTTATTGAGAATTGATAGAGTGCTTGACTTGCATAATCACCTTGTTCTTATTCATTTTCCTCTGCAACCAAACTAACAAGAAGATTTTGTAGATATAAAAATTACATATACAGACATGAAATTCCTTACCTAACTTTGTAAGATAAATACCAGGTGCATTTAGAAAAAGACTGTAGACAAACAACAGATACATAGAGATGTTTTATAGATGGTTTAATAGAATGAAAGGTAAAAATTGTTACAGAAATATTTGGACATCCTAAAACAACAAAGCATTCAATATGATTTATTTAGTCAGGGTAGACTAAAATTGACTAGTATAATAACAGAACCATTTGTCTTAGCAAGTATGTTGTTATTGGTGATCAATAACATAGTTGAGATGACTGATGGCTTTGTTTTCCTGTGGTGTCTCAGCCAGACTAAATTATTTATTTGACATGCTGCCTCTTGGCAAATGCTAGGAAACAGTGATAAGAAATTTGCATTCCTCTGTATATACCTCAGAATGAATATGAGATGTTCCTCAAACTTTTGGTGGATGACATACGGCTGTAGTTTGAGGGACAGTTTTGCTGACCAGACATGCTTTTGTCTCCAGGCATGAATAGCAATGTAGACATCAGAATGAAAACCAAGGGGCTACTTTTTTGTTGTTGTTGTACATGACAGAGGAAAAAATGATGGCATTTTCAGAAATATCCAGAATTTGGATACCTCTGAATACTCAAGAACCTGCCTCAGTTTGCCAGGATCTTTACGTTGTTAGAGACAATTTTAATTACCTTGGGACAGGTAAAAGTGTAAAAATAATAAAAGAGCATAAAAACTTTTTAGCAGGACAGAGAGAAAGTCTCCTAAGCTCACTATCATTGCCCCTGACAGTGGCTAAAGGGAGAAGATGAGTTGAAGAATGAATATAAGAGTATAGCCAGCTCAGAACAGTGTTTGCCCTTTTGAATCTTGTCATTTTTGTGTCACCTGTTCTGCACACTGAAGAGTTCTTTTATTAAATATATACAAGCCTTTCAATAACTCCAGGCATCCTTCTCTTCTCTGTGCTGCTGTGGTACAGTGTATTCAAGATATGGTGATCAAAACTGCACTCAGGGTGTGTATGGAAAAGGATTTATGCATGGTTAAACAATATCAATTTTTCCTCTCTCTGTTTTCTTAATACATAAGTTATAATATTAAGTTTTTTTTCTTATTATATTTAATCCTATTTCACAGCTAATTCTAAACTCTTCCTGGGCATGAAGCTGATACTTTCAAACATCTATCTGCAATAATTCCAGTTTCTCTTTCCTAAGTGTTAAGAAAAACGATGGTTTAGAGACATTCATTGGGCATTATTTTCTTCTTACATGTTACTTTGGGTTTTTTCCATTTAATTTCATTTGCTGTGTTAGAAACCAGTTGCTTAGTATCCCAAGACCCTTCTACAAAACTTAAGTGTCTGGCCTAGTGCTCTGGTACCAGCCTGGAAAAGTGCTCCTGGTGCTACGGTGCTGCATTGCAGCCCTCAAGTCCTCCAGCAGCCACAGCTGTGGCAGGGCTTGGCATTTGTTTGGCTCTGCCAGGACACCCATGGCTCAGTGCTGGAGGATGGCAGAGAGGTTTTGCTCTTTTGTAATTCACAACTGGAGACCACCACGTTGACTTTCCACTGCAATTTTTCCAGTATTAGGAACCAATTTTGGTGCTCATGTCTGGCTCATGACCAGTTTTGTAATACATAGCTTCCAATACCTTTGGTCTTGTGATCTGTAGTGCAGCAAGATGAATCTCTTGAGTGCTGGGAAAAACTCTGTTGTGTCTTGCTGTGAATCCTACATAGCAGCTAACTCTGAAACTTTTGTTTTTTGTACCTATTCAGAGAAAATTAGTGCGCTTTGAAGAGGTAAGGCAGAATGGATGATTACAAATGCTGCTGAAAACTATTAGTTCTCATTTGCTTAACCCCATTTCCTAATGCACTGCTCTAAAACTTTTCACAGGACCTTTAAAATGCAATCAGTTTTCCTTGGCTATTTCCTAATAATTCAAACTGAGTGCAGAACCTGACATGCAATCATGCTAATTCAGGTCGATATCCATTTTCTTTCAGTTAAATAGGAATTTTAGCACAGTGATACCAGCTGTGGAATCACAAACAGCTACTGTACATCTATCTGTCTGTTTGCTGGACAGGCAGGGTGGGGACTGACTCACCTGCCTTTAGTCATGCTGAATGAAACCCACCACTGTAGCTTACTAGGTAAAATAAAGCATATCACCACTGATTAAGACAAAACTAGTTTGACAATCTTTCAACCTCAATCATATCTTTTTCATTTACATTTCATTCACAAAAATAGGACTTAAACGCTTTACAAATTTGGTGTGATCTCACTTGGGAAAGTGGAGAGGAGAAGATACTTTTCCTCTAGCCAGAAGAGTTAAAAATACAGATTGTGAGATCAAAATCAAGACCTACATAAAATACCCACAAAAAAATCCTAAAAAAACCCCAAATTACCTACTTGTCTGCAGAAGGATCTTCTGCTCTGTTTTTAGTAACACACAGTAATGGAAGTTGATAGCTGGAATCTGTGAAACAATTCTGCACCCAGCTGAAATTGCCACAAAAGCTTAGGATGCCATGAGGGAAGGAACTGTCAGAAGCTTGCCTAAAGACCACAGCTAAATATTTGTGAATAGAACTGTGAGATGTCCAGGACTTAATTTTACATGTCATCCAAAAAATGCCACAGTCCCCCCATATGACATAGCAAATTATTCATGCATAAACTTAATTACCCATATGACATTTATCACAAACTTCTATCTGCTTTGGCTGGTTATGATAGCCTGAATTCTGAGTTTTTAATGTTGCTATGATGCAGTCATTAAAACAAATTAGGGACAGATAAAATCAATAATTGCTTCATTTTTTTACAACTAAGATAGATTTTGCTTTGGTAACTGTTTTCAAGGCTGAGTGACTGAGATTTTGCTGATGCATCACTCCATAGAAGTGTAATAGTCTACCTGAAAATGACTGACTAAATTCTGCTGGATCATGGTTTACAGGACATGGCTAAAATGATTAAATTCTATTTGTTTCTAGGTCTCAAAGTATTATTTACTTGTGTTTGGAAAGAAGATGAGTGCTACTGACCAAAAAGGAGGAAAAGATGCATGCCAGACAAAATTATTGAGATGAATGGTGGACTACATATAAAACTCTTACAAACAGTTGCACAGACAACAAGAAATCCAGAAAAATGGAACTGGGAGAGGATTTCCATCCGATCAGGGTGTGCTTTTTTGTCATAATCACCTGGCTCCTTTTCATTCTATTTCACTGCAGGTGGATGAAGGAGGTATGACAACATTGCATATAAATAAATAATTGACCATGAACACAAAGCCAGCTTTAGGCTCTGGGGATATTAAGCCAACACCTATGAAAATCCTGTGGGATTGCTCAACACATAGTTGACTAGAAGAGAGTGATGTCTAATCCAAGAGCTATGAATCCCAGTATAACTAACACTTGTGAACCCTTAGTTGCCATGATTTCCAAGCCATGAATGTAAGGGACACATTATTTACCTTGGGTGAGAATACTAGGACTTGACCCTTAAACATATACAGTATATATCATAGTGTATTATTCTACTAAGGTAAATGCTGCATTTTCCCTTATCTTTAATTATTATCTTTAATGATGTTAATTTATTGTTTGAAAACAAGGTCTTAGAGGAATTTTTCTTCTTTCTTCCTTGCTTCCATGCTGTTATAATCCAAACCTTTTTTTCTGCCAGTCTCTGTATTAAACTGAGCTCTTGTACTAGGCTCAATACAATTTGCACAGAGAATGAGACTGACTGTCCCCTATGGTTTGGGTCATCTGGAGAATAACATCTGTTGGAAGAACTGTGTGAATTTTACCTATGGAAATAGTGAGGGGGGAAAGTTTAAAAGAGTTTAATTAATTTGCATCCCTAAAGGTGAAGAGTTAGGCACTGTTGAGAATTAGAGAGTTAATGTGACTGTGAAAGCTACATGGGATGATTTGGTGTGTCATATTGAATTATGGCAGCCTATATCCATGTCAAACAAAGTATCTCTAAGGAGAAGATGTGGAAAGTCAAGGACAATTTCTAGAGGTACCACCAATATCCCTGAAGTTCCCACTTCAGTGTGGGTATTAAATAAATATTAAATATTCTGAGCAGAAATGCAGCCAAGAAGGAACAATTTGGACCAAAACATACAGGTGCCCTGTAACCACAGAAAACTTCTGCAAATTGTTAGGGGCGAGATAGTGGAGACACCTCCACCACATGTTTTTAATGGTTTAAAATCTTATACAATGACATCATTTCTTCATTTACATTGCATGTAAGATGGAAGATCAATGCATTGGCATCAGTGACTGTGGTAAATCTTTACACACAGGCACAGCCTCTTGCAAAGAATTTAATGCTATTGAAAATTCTGAAAATTATATATAGAGCAGGAGTTCTTGCCCTCCCAGAGATTATTGTGGAGCCCCAGGCTGCTTTACAAAGACAATTTTCTGAGGATAGGCACAACTGAAGAACTCATGTCAGATGAACAATGAACTTGAAAAAAGAAACTATCTACATGAAATTCTGTATGCAGGAAAGAGCAACAGGTTATTCTTAACACAATGCTGCGCATCTGAAGGATTGCTAAGGATCTAATAACTGTCCTGTCTATCCTGATAAATGTATAACCAGAACTCCTCCTTCCTGACCTCTGAAAACAGCCCATTTTTTGTGTTGCTACCATCTTCAGAAAGACCCATTATTCACCTCCTTGAATACTGTATAGGCTGGCAGGGTTGAACAGTTCATTAATACTTCTAGTCTTGCATTTCCATTGGGCATGGATAACCTGAGAATCCAGTGCAAGAGATCAGCAGACAATCTGGGCTGGGCTGCAGTGTGCTAAAGGATATATTCTAGTTGCAACAGGAGAAAAAGTAATCATCCTGTCCATCAACAGCACAGGTAATAGTGCAAATGCAAAGCTGAGGAAAGGAACTCTCCTTGATTTTAGCAAGTCCATATAATATATACAAATATTTGACAGGACCCACTGGTAGACATGCAAGAATTTACTTTGGCATGAAAGAGTAACTGAAGCAACAAAATGATTTGGTGATAAGGGTGCTAAAAAAGGTGCTCACATCTTATCTTAATCTTTTTTTTCAACTATTTAGCAGCTAGTTTTTTACTGGCAGCTGTCTTGCAACCTCTACTATGATCTATTTTGCTCCAGAAGGATAGACAGGGTATAGACTACCATCCCTGCTTTAGTATTCCTCAAATATCATATCTAATCTAATGTAAGAGGTAACTATATTATTTGCCAAAATACCTGGTTCTTTTTAAATACTACACAACTGGACTAATATTCAGTGCCTGTGATGTCTCCTTGTGTTCTGGGATAAAAAAAAATTCTGTTACCTCTTTAAAATTGTCTTCTGAATTTTCAATAGGTTTATTTCTATTTTAATTTTTTTTTTTGTGGATCTGTAGCAAAAAATAACTAGAAGCACTTGAATTGCCTCCTTTGCACAGTTCATTGCGTCAGAATTTTCTCTTAATCTTTGCCTTGCCACTACAATTTTGTTTATCATCTCATGCATGAAATGGGCACTTTGCATGAAACAAATACTTGCAGCATCTATTATTTTATTTTTGTCCTTTGTGTTACTTTGGTGCTCACTGTGTCTGTGGCCTGTTTACACAGATGGAAAAATTCCCTATATTTTAATAATTTTATTAAAGCTGCTGATATGATTAACCTAAGTTTGGACTAGGGATATTCTGAAGTCTGTGATATATGCCTGGAAATAGGTTATTCAGACACTTAGTTCAGATACTGGATTGTCTGTACCTGTACAGGCTCATTTGCTTTAAAGGGGTAGCACTGGGGACACCTGAGCTCTTAAAGTAGTCCAAGGCCTTTCTACCATGCACACTATGCAGCCTTGGAGGTGGAGAATCAAATAGTAGAACCTGGATGTGAGCAAAGTAAATTTATCAGAATTATAGTTCTTCTTTAGTTCTCATTTTTAATAGAATATCTGTGACAATTATACTGTTTACAAAAGTAAAAGTTTGTTAAAATCTGGTTAAGGGAAAGGATCGGGAAAGTCACCATCTTCCTGATACTTCAGCAAGCTGTCCTCCTGCCCTGAACTAGGAGAACTAGCAGTTCTACTGCTCCAGTATTGTTGGGTCTGTGACATCAGCCAGTGCATTTCATTTTTTGCCAGAGAACTCAGCCTCTGTCATTTCACTCTGAGACACTGAGAGCCTACATTTGTGTGATATTGTGCTGTGGTTTTAAAAGAGGAGCTGCTAGATGAAGTGGCTAAAAGTGATCTCAGAAAGAGGATTCATTTGGGTCATTACACTGTGACAGGCACTGTGGGTCAAACCAATGCCCTCAAGGGTGAAAAACAAATGAATTAGTCTAGTGCCCTTTGCATCCATAACCATCATACCAGATGTCAACAGCTCTACATTTAAGCTGAAGCATCTTGAGTACAGTTTCTTCCAGTTTCTGGAATGACATACAGTGTCTTCTCTAGCAGATTTTAACAACAGCTCTTGGGACTCAGAGCATCTTTTTTTCTTTTCAGTTGATTTCCTTATAAAGCAGGGGACATTCCTCCTGCATCTTTCAAATCAATACCAAGGCAGCAGGGTGATCTGCATGCAAATCGACTTGCAAATTTACACCCTGTCTGACTCTGCCAACAGGATTAAAAATCATTCACGAAACAACAGCTCCCTGTAATCACATCCAGGCAGATTTCAATAATAACTCAGGCATATAAAAGCCTCTTGGTTTCATATGTATTAAAAATAGTTTCTTCTCATTTTCTACCTCTTCCTTGGATAGTAACTTCCCATTTTCTTGAAAGCTTTCTGCTCTGTGCTTTATTATCCGTTCTCCAAAACCCCCATCTACTTAGTGACTGGAAAGATTTTTCCTATTAACCAAAATAAAAGGCAATTGTTTATACCCCAATCTGATAGCAGGATTTGAAAAAAAACCTGAGTCATCATCACTTCATCACATATCGCAGCCACTGTCACCAAATTGTCAGTAAATTTTGACGTACAATGAGCCTGGTAGCTATAATTGTACCCTTCATGAACAGTTGTCTACTTCAGAAAAGCCATCAGTATCCTATTTAACATCTTATGAACAATATTCAATCTTTAGTAGGCAAAGCAGTTAGACTTCCTCACTAGGCTGCTTTGATTTCTGCTTCAGATTATGATGTGACTGTGTAATTAAATGTAGTGCCTGCTGTCTATTATTACACTGCATTTTTTCTGGTTCACAGATTCATCTTGGTACAGTGTCATTTGCAGTTATTGTGGAAATAGTCAGAGCAAAGAAAAGGGGCTTTTCTGTAAATCGAAACAATACATAAATGCAAAAATCTGTACTTCATCCTGCAGTCCCTTTTGTCCAGGAGAGCTGAGACAGAAGTCAAGAGCTGTGAACAATTTTTGTCTTTCAGTGACAGGGCTGTGAAAGACTGATTCCAGTCAGAGTTCTTGATCGCCTCATGGGGACGATCTGTCATCATTTGTCAGGGGTGATTCCCACGTTCACAGCTTTAGAAAGAGTAGTTACTGACTGCAGGTATAATAGGATGCATGAGTTTAGAGGGCAAAGCAAGGTTTCTGGCAAACATACTTAATAATCACTGCAGAATGAAATCAGTCTGAAGTGCCTGAAATCTACTCGTATCTTTTTAGTTAACCATTTCAGCTCAGAGCACAGGTCTGAAACTCAGCCCAAACTGCCCCCAAAGTGAAAGGATATAAAAAGCTACAGTGTATTAATTTTTGTCCTATTACTTTCTTCTTTACAAAAATAGTTATTAATTAAGCAATCTGGAAAAGTATTACTTGTAATAATTTTTCTTTTACTTTTTTCTTATTTGGGAGGCAGTAAATTGGCAATCCCAGGAGAAAGTATGTGAGAAGAGACAAATCAACTGAGCTGCTGAGAATGAGACTCTAGCTCAAACCAGTCACATTCAGCGCAGCACTAGGGATCAGCACAGTGGTTTGGTTTCCCTTGTGCATGTAGTAAAACTGGGCTCGGCACTCACCATATATAACGTGCAACAGGCACAATGCCTGTGCTTCTTGAGTGTTTTATGAAGAATATATCTTGCAAACATCCAAATTCAAAGAGCATGATACAGTGAAATGGGTATGAAAGCAACTACCAAGTGGTTTCTTTCCCATTACATATATTGGTGCCTGCTGGCAGAGAGGAAGAGTTTCTCAGCCATGCCATTACTTCCATTGTCATTACTTAATAATGCCATTATTTGTTTTTGCTGCTTCCACGGTGAGCAGCTGGGATGCTGCAGGCATGGGAAGAGGAGAATGGGCTGTGTAAGTTAAGGCTGAGAGCTGTGGTGAGTGAATTGCTCTTAGAGCTGCCGGAGTGATGGTCTGTAGAGAGGGGGCACGGTAATTACTGGTGCTGCTGGGAAGGAATACTACATGTAACCTCTAAATGTCATTCAATCCTACTGCTGGCATCAGGAATCAATTCTGAGGCTGACAAAAGGCATTGCAAAGTAAACAGCTGGAATGTGACTGCTGCTCTCAATGGTCTGGTCATTACCCACAGCCTGCTTTGCTTATATCTTTGGCCTGGGGCTCACAAGACCCCACATGACGAATCCACCCCTACTCAGTGAATTAGCAGTGGCAAGGAACAGCATCTGATTGACTTGGTAGACAGTACCTTGCTCTAGTGAATTAAAACTATGAAGAATGCTTTAATGCTAAGATAAATCTGGCTTGAGAAGCTATGCCATGAATAGGACCTTAGGCTTGCAGGTCTTAGAGGCACCAGGATCTGGGGTGCAGAAGTCATAGAAGAGTTTCAGTGTAGTTTGGCAGCAACGTGAAAGGGAAAAATCAGACCGTACTAACTGAAGTTCTTACTTCCTGTATTTGACAGAATAATAAAATTATTTCTATGTTAATATGTCCTGCAACATCTTTAATTCTTTTGCTTTATAAAATGACCTCTTAAATCATACCTATGATGTTAGAATCAAAATAGAAAGCAGGTAGGTCTGCTTAATGCATGGCCCTAGAACTCACCTGTTCAGAAAAGGTCCTCAACAGAGGCAATCAAAAACATCCTGTAAAAGAGGTTGTAGTACCTCATTTTGATTTTCTAAGTCTAGCTATTAATTTAAACAGACTCCTTATGCACTGAGCTCATTTAAAATGAAGACTGGAAAGTCTCTTCAAGGGAATTTATTTTTTGCACCTAAGGAACTACTTTTCATATTTTCAACACATGCTCTTTACATACTTGCATGTTCAAAATACACAAACCAGACTGACTCATGACCAAGCTATATTTGCCTGATATAATTTTTTCTCACAGAAAAGGGCTGTGGCTATGAGTACATTATGGCAAACTGAAACTCAACGCTGATAGTGCTTTCACATGTGCACTAAGAACACCTATCCATTGTGTAAGGTAGGACAAACATCATGCAGCAACTCCCTGTTGCTACACTGATACTCTTTGGAGATGCTGAAGAAGAGCGGTAATACAGAAATACAAAGTGCTTCCCACTGTGGAAGGTCTGTGGATTTACATGGCCACATCACCCTGGCCTTTAACTGAGATCTCCTTTCACTGGTAGAGCTGGAGGCAGGACTTTTGGGATGGTGAACATGAGAAACTATGAAATGTTGCAAGCTCTTCTTGAAAACTGTCTCTGCTAAAAAATCCTGATAAATTCCAAGGGCATTGAAGCTTGATTGCTAGAGTGGCACCTGGCATTTGGCCCATGCCAAATAGCAGTTTCCCAAATTATTCCTGGGCTTTGCGTATTCTCAGTAAACAGTTTGCATGCAACGCCCTGTTTCAGAAGCTCACAGAATAAACCAGCACAGGCATGGGACATCCCTTGCCAGTTGGCATCAGTATCTGGGAATGTTCCTGCTTACATTACATTTACTACCATAAGATGTAGCTAGAATGCCTGATGCACTGGGTATGTTAATGAGGGACTGCAGTCTTCCTGGTCCCTTGGCAGTTCTGCACCTGTTTAAAACAAGCACTGTGCATCATAAAAGAGAAATCGTAAAGAAAACAAGGCATGGAAATGAAATGATTTCTGAACTATTTGGCTTGCACCGCTTAATAAACTCAGTTTTGGAATATCTGCTTTGGTGCTCATTTTCTGGCCAGGGAGATGTAAACATACAATCCAGCCTCTTTGGGAACACATGTCATAAGACATTAAGGAGGCAACTGGACAAATGCCAAGAAATATCTATAGGACTTTGACAGATATGCCAAATAGCAAACATCACACTTGCTAGTCGTATTCCCTTGAGTCATTCTGTAATTGGGCTGTGAAATTGTGTGCCAGTGCTAAAGGCTGTGCCCACCTCCTTAGCTAGCCAGGCAGTGAAAGGAGGGAAATGTCGCTCATGTCCTCCCCATACTGGACTACTGCTGAGCTCTAAAATATCACCTACTGACAAGGTGGGCCAAGCCTGACAGACACAGGGACTGGTGCCTGACATTGGAAACAGTCTGAATTCAGAGTGGTACAGAAATGGTGGTTATCACAGGAGAAAATATTAGTGTTAGACACAAAGCTTTTCCCTCCTTCCTCTGAGGAAAAGACAAGATGCTGGATGGAGTACGCTGAAGTGAGATTTGCCTGCAGGCCACCAGCCTGACTGTATCTGTTTAGAACATCCTGAGGGCTATTCCAGACTGCATTCCCAAAGAGCCAAATTCAGTCACATGTTGTTTAGGCCTAAATCCTATCAGTATTGTGGCACAAAGATCCCAATTCCCCACCACTTTGTCTTTATCAGACTATGGTCAAGACCGGTTTCTTGAATATGACAATGAGGCATGACTTTGGTCACACCATAACTTCATCCCTTCCCCTATTACAGTAGAAACTCTGAGACAGGAATCTGGGAATGAAATGCATTGCTGACAAAACAAGCAGATGCAGTAAACGGAATAGAATGTCTCTGTTACTCTGCAGTTACTTATGATACCTGCAGTATGCATCAATGAACTGTAGAGCAATGCTTTACAAAAGTTATTAAGACTTGGTAATGTGAGACCACTTGACAATAACCACTGGGAGAGATGTGCTTAGACCTGGGGTGTGTCTATAATGTATTTCCAGGGGAATAAAAAGCACTGATGCCATAGACTTAAGCATTAGAATCTACATGGTTCTGTTAATTCCCAAGAGAGAAAAAATTGATAAAATGTTGTCATTAGGATGCTTTTCCTTAAGTACTTTGCAAGATCACAATTTATATGTGATAGTAAAATGAAAAAAACATTGATTTATATGGAGGTTTTATCATTTTGAGCTAGATGTGTACAAACCACCATGGTTCTCCTGTAAAATGTCACAAGCTAATAGTATCTCTGGTGTTGCAATGTGGATAAGAGCTATCTAAGTGCCATGTAAGAAACCAGGATAAATTTAGTTTTCTGATTAAAACAGCAATTGATATTAAGTATACAGGGAAATTTGTAAAGAATTTTTCTGATGGAGTGTTGGAAGTACTAATTTGTATGAAAGCTATGTATTACTAATTTATATGAAGATTATGCATAGTGAATAATCCTCTTTCTTTCTTGTGAGGCTAACACAAAACTGATTGTTGGAGAGGTGCATTCAGGAGAGTAAAGCAATGTCCTAGATAAGGAAATCCCTCAAACATCACCTGGTCAGGTGTATTCTAGCTCTGACTGTTATGAACAAGTGTTTGAAATTGCTTAACAATCACCAGCAATGGGATTAGTAAAAGCCAGAATTAATACCAAGCAACAGCACATCAGAGTTCATTGGCAAGGTTCACTCTACTGCTTACTAGGTGGTTAAGGCACACCAAGGAAAAAAAGAGCTGCAAACAAAATCCAGTCAATCAATCCAAACCGAAATTAACGAAGGACTCTGTGTGTGTGTGTGACAAAAGGATAGGAATGGCAAGGATAAGAAGGAATATGGCCTAAAGGCTTAACAGCACTCAAACTTAATTTATAACTTAACAATTTAGCAAAGGAACAAGATTTTACCAGCATTTAACTGAGCGGATAACTTCAGGCCTAAATCACTTAGATATCTAAAGTACATAAACATGTGAGAGAGCAGCAATTCTCCCATATCTGCCATAGCATTTGCATCCTTGTATGCACACAGACATAAAGAGTCAGTGCAAGCTAGGTGTGACAAATTCCCCTGGAAGGCAGTGAAATGCTCACCTTGGATGCCTTTGTGCCTCCCGAAAGGGGTGAAGGGTTGGGCCTCGAGCAGTGGGGGTGTCAGCCCAGGATCCCTCGTCGTTCAGCAGCCTCTGAGCGCAGCAAACAAGAGCTGGCTGGCTCTAGGAGCTGTCCCCTCAGAGGGAGGTGGCTCATCACCCTCACTGCAGCCCAGGGGAGCTCCAAGGGCCCCATTTTGGATCGCTGTCCACAGGCCGCAAGCGAGGCCTCGGCCATAACAATGTTTCACCCTGGCCACGGTTCGGGCAACTTCCTTTGAAAGTGCAAGAACAAAGATGTTATGCCATTCAGGCAAGAAAAATCGCTTCCAAGGCTGTTCATAATAAAAAAAAGCAGGAGCTCGCTGGGCAGCAGCAGTTTCTGGGAGCAGACGATGTTCCTGAGATGCTGAGCCCGGGTGCTGCTCGTCACGGCTGAGGCCTAACGAGCGTTTCTGAGATCCTGCTGCGGCCTGGGGAAGGGCAGGGGGAGGAGATGCTCCTCCACATTGACAAATGAGCTCTTTAGCTTCTGATTACTTTTTCATACCACTGAAAATCTGACATCTGATATTGTACCATGTCTGTGTTACAGGGTGCTAGAGAAACCTGTATCCTGTTTTCCTCACAGGTCAGACTGAGAGCAGTAGAGGCAGAAGAAAGAGCTGGTAAGGCTGGTACAGGCATGTCACAGCTGAAGTATCACTTTTTACCCCCCTGGATGTGGGTAACACAGCACACATACCAGTCCTCCTGATCATTTGAAATATATGCCTTTTAAGTCCTGTGTTACATTTAGGCAATGTCAATTTGCCCGTGATTCTGTCAGTGAATCCTGCTGCTGTCTGCAGGCCTGTGAGAGAGAAATCCACTGAGTGCAGTGCTCACTGGCACTTCTGACAAAACCCCACTGGTTTTGAGCCCTACCCACTGTGGAGTTTAAATTGGTGCAGTCTGGCCAGACGACTGCAGATGACAGACAGGACAGACTATTTCAGTACTATCACAGTATCCATAACACTCTTCTGGATACACACTGTGCTATCCTAAGTGCAAAGTCACTCAATCCTATGCAAGACAGCAGAGTGAGTGGAATTAAGGATACCTGAATTATGACTTTCTCTGATGATACATTACATAGGGGCAAATGGAGTAGTTATTTAATCTTATAAATGTCAGCTTCCCCTTTTGTGACTGTGCAGTATTTTCCTTTGCAAACCACTAGAAATCTTTAAATAAAAAGTACTACCTAATGGTAATTTCCCCTATATAATGGCATACTCGTGTCCAAGATAACACGAGATTAGTAAATTTCTTGGCCTTTTCTCTGTACATTGAATGAATCAGGTAGGTTTATATTAATGTTTAGTTATACACAGAAGATATGATAATATATGTATTTAGTCATCATGCTATCAGAGTCAGAATGGAAGGCAAATTGAAATATTTGGCACTTTTGTATATGAGAAACACAGACGTTGCCACATGCATCCCTGAGCACAGTTATGTTTCTGTTACAGGAATACTGGATCTGGGAAGAAACGATATCATAACATCTGCACTTATAAAACTGCATTTAAAACTCTAATTTCTTCCAAAACTTACTTGTTTAACTTTGTTCACAACATAACTGTAGTGGCTGTGTTAGGAGAATTGTATCTCCAAGACCTCTCTATAAAGAATAAAAAAAATAAAATCCTACATAGGGTGATATATAAAGTAATTTAGGCTACTTTTACCTTTTTATTAATCATAGAAGAAATCTCTGGCTGTCGAGGTTTTTACCAGGCTTTAATTCCATGATGATTTAAATTGAGGTAAGTTCAAATCCCTGGAAAATTATTTCCTCCTTCTCCTATACTCCAGCTATGATGCTCTGGTGAATGTGTTCAGTGAGTGAAACTGGGAGAAAACTACCTTTAGAGAAAAAACACAAAAAGACCCCAAAAAACAGCTCAAAAAGTAGCTTTCCATAAGTTTCATTCCATGTATTGGATAATTTTGCAATGTGAACTAAGGACTTGGGCTGGCCCCAGAGATTAGTCAAGTGTGATTGTCTGGAGACAAGAAGACTCCAGGACTAAGGACAGGATCATGGCAATGCTAACTTACATCTGCTTTTCATTAGAAATGTCTGGATTTAAATAGAAAACAGAAATTATGCATTGGAATTGCAAACAAAAGATGCCAGGGAAATTCAGGAGCTGTAGATACCTACAGAATTTCAGGTCTAATTTTGGGCTTGGTTGTAGTCATATTTATGAGCAAAGACAAGCTTTACTCTGTATCCAGATTTGTGCAAAACAAATGCAGAGTTCAAAACATTGTTATATCAGGATGGAAGCTGTGTCTAATTAATTCCCTTGGTACTGTAGGATAATTTTCCATTCCATGCTCAACAGTATTATGTTCAATTGTGAATTTTAAATAATCTATCTTTTTGGGTGTCTGGTTTTTGTAAGAGAAGTATTCCACAGCTCCAAAACACTGCTGATGGAAATCCTTTGAATGATCCTTTATTTTCCTTAATTTATTCTTAATTTTTCTATTTACTGCTTTATCAAAAGTGGCAGGCATATTGATGGGAGATAATGAAATTTTAGCAAGCTTTTATCTCATCTAGAGGGAATGATAGCACGCAAATCTAGATAATTAATAAATCAAAGCAAACTACAGTTGTAGGTTTGCCAACATGGTGTTTCTGGCTAACCAGTTCTCAAGAGCAAACAAGCTCTGCAGTTGGAAAGGTGCTGGAAGTGTGAACTTCTCATAGCACAGCTGCACTATCTTAGGAATGGGAGCTGTGCCCCAAGTCCAGACTCCCCAGGGGTTCCATGCCAGCTCATGTCTGGAGGAAGTCATGTGTCTGGCAGGTTGTAGATGACCTCCAACCTGGAGGCTGGAACTCCAACCTAGGCAAGCAGGTTGGGTCACCTGGCACAGAGAGCTGAAGCCACAATCAGTCACACATAAAAATGACGTTCTACAAATGACTTCTGGATGAGAGGAAGAGGCCGAAAATGTGTTACTTGCAACCTATCCTCAAGGTAAGGAGAGCTAACAGACACTTGTAAGCTGCAATTGTGTCAATAAAGTATTTCCTGGGGTAGCTCATCAAGTGACTCAGCAGATAAGAATTTAAAACTTCCTCTATTTGCAAGAATAAGAAGTAGCACAGCCATTATCTCACTAAATTATGTTTTTACTGGATCACTTTCAATTCAGCACATTTTCAACAAGTCCATTCCATTCTGCAAGGTAATACTCCTAAGTGCATATGTTATGGAATGTGTGAGAAGAAAGAGAACCAGCAGTTTCAAACCTCATCTCATCAAAGCTTTCAGTAATATCTAGTAAAGGCTTACTCTGTTACAGTGCCTCTCATCATGAGGGACAGTGAAGAACATTAAGAAAGCAGTGAGAGAAAATGACATCACCTTTCACCAAATTGCTGCCACTTCTGAGGACAAACACAATGTAGGAAACAGAATAATGATGGCAAATGAAGAATGCTTTCTGCCATGAAAAGCAGAAATAATGGAAACTAAATGCAGCATCCCGTCATGAAAACCATTTAAAACACCACCCTTCCCTCTATCAATGGGAAAATTTCCATTAGTATTTAATAACCACAGAATATTAGGGGGTTTCTTGATTTTACTTTCAAATTGAAAAATGGCTCCTGGCAGCACAGTGTGTCATAAAAAGTACTGGAGATCTCTTTATTATTAACTTGGAGTGGAAATTGTTATTATTTAATACTGCAGAACTACATCATGCAAAACACTTAAATTTCACTGGAGGTTTGCATCTAACTACTGACCCATGTTGTGACATCTGAAAAAATCGTAGACTGACGCAACATAATAATAATGCTACTTGGCACTTTACATCTTTAAAGAACTATGGAAATGTTAATTAATTTCCACAACAGCCTAGGGAGTAAATATTTTCATACTGATTTTACAGATTAAGGGGATGAAACATAATGTGTGGACATGACTTCTCCAAGGCAACCTATCAAATAAGTGTCAGATGTGGGACTAGAACTCAAAGGCCTTTAAACAATGGTGCCTGGGGCAGCCACTTACTTGTTTATTAAAAGTAGCTTAAACCATTTAGATTCTCTTTAATATAAGTACTGTGTATTGATTATTTACAATAAAAGCTGATTATGAGGACTTGTTTTGTTCCGTTTTTACAAATAATTTTTTTTGTATTTCAGCATCAACTTCAATATTCTTTTTCATAAAATTAAGTGCATTCCAATCCAGAAATCAGATATGTTAAAATATGTTCAGAAGAGATCAGGAATAGTGTATTGGAGCAGAATGCCTGTGTCAGAATGGGTGTGTCAAATTTGTCTTTCTTTCCACTGTTTGGCTGGTTCTTTTCTTAATGATATTTCATTTTTATAAAAGCAGATCCTATCCTTTTGGCCTGTTGTTTTGGCTTTTATTCTACTTTTGTTTTTTTTAACAATAGTGAGAAAGGTTTCGTATGTATCTTTTAAAAAATTATTGTTATCCTATATCTCCTGTACCCAAGAGCTCCAGGGTCTTTTGGAAAGCTTTTTAGTATACCAAAACAAAGGCTCAGAAATATAGCAACTTGTCCAACACAAGTTGGACCAACACATCAACTCAATGGCCAAAATGAAGTATTTGAGCAGATAACAAATCTCATTCACCAAGCCAATGCATCTCAAAATTCATATTAAATACAAGAACAAGAAAACAGATAAGACTGACATGCTACCTTATTGCACAGAAAATTTAGACTGATAAAAGTTTTTAGCCTGGGATAGTCAAAGAGCAAATCCCAAAGCTGAGGAGACCTCTTCTTCCTCTGCTTGATCTTCTCCCTTTCTAAGTATATGAGGTTTGAGCTAACAGAACTAACAGATGATGTTTTGCTCATGCTACCCTACAGCATATCTAGGAAAACACACTTTGTAATACAAAAAGCAAATGATCCACTTCCAAAATAAGCTCTTTTCTTTCCAGTCAATGTCCCAGTTTTGTAGGTCTTAAGACCCTGAATACACTTGAGAGCCAAGAGTGCAGAATTCTCCTGACAGCATTAGGCCCATACAAAATCAATCTGTTTCATTTTCTCTTATTTAGAAAAGAAGCTCTTCAGCTCCATCCTGCAGAGCATTCACTAATCTATGCCTAAAGAGTACATTTCACTTCCATCTCACAAGAATTCATTTCATTCACTATTTGAAGACTGAGCCAGCTGAATTGAAAGCTATATATTTTCCTATGAAAGAGAAATAAATAATTTCTGTAAAGTCCTTTGGAAGGAATTCTGATAGGAATCTGATTAGGAGTCCCACTCCAGGTTTTCTAGAACTCTGTGTACATTTTAATTCTGTTACAGCTACCAACATAGTGTGTTCTTTGCACTTGCTTGTGGCAAACATCAGTGCCAGTCCATTCGGTTTGTTGGTATGGTGTTTGGGAAGGTGACCAGGATTCCAGCATGCAAATAGGCTTCAAAAGGTCTTCCAGTGCAAAAAGGAGAAAGAAGTGAGGAAAAACTAAAAGGGAAGTGTTTTTGCCACTGTTTCTGTTTACCCCTTTAAAAGCTGGTGAGTTCTGGCCCAAATGTAGTCAAGCCAGAGGACAGAAATCATCTTCCAAATCCAACATAACCCAGATGATTGGAATCTGACACTAATGTAGAAATCCCATGCTCTTCAGGCTGGTACTGCTACAGCTACACCTAGCTACTGCCGCTCAGAGGGAGAACATCCCAACATTCCTTTTGGAAGACATGGTACTGGACCACCAAAACACTAAGCTGCTGCTAAGCCTTTGACAGTTAGCTAAGCCTACCTTCATTTTATTATGATAATGAGCTCTTCTAAATCTTTAATTAACATCCAGACGAAAACCTTTTTTATAAGAATAACCCTAAAATCTGGATCCTTCTCTACTGTCCTCAAAGACTGCTGATGTTTCTTATAACTTCCACCCAGTGTGAGCTGAGAACATGAAATCCTGTCTGCACAACCTGGGTGATTTCATACCTACAGCAATTCCAGAAGAATGGATATAATGACAACATGTTTCTGCTAAAGAAGATTTCTGTGCCTTTAGCAGTCATTAATTTTCAGTGGAGGGACTTTTCCACTGACCTATTTCTCCTTCCTCATAGTAGGATTCCTGCTTGTCTTCTCCCCACTACTATTCACCCATATAGGAATATTGTCTCTTGTTGCAGAGATAACTATAAAGCTCATATAAGGCTTTCAGCCTACCCCATAACATCCTATAGTTAAGAAAAATACAATTCAATCCATCCACTTGAAGGAAGTAGACAGAAACCTTTGCAATACCATGCAGGGTAAATTCTAGGCATTGTAAAGACTTCTTAACTACTATTGTACATGAAAGGATGACAAGACTGATTTCATGTAAGATGTGGAGGGTCTGCCTGTTTCGGTGAAAACTCTGACTGTTGTGGAACTAGGTAAATCTAGAGCTAGGGGAGCTGGCACAGCCTGCATTTGCTTGAACTACAGCTCTAGTTAAAAATGGCTATCTAGAAATTATTCCAGCTGGTCACCATGTCTGTAGCACATGATTCAAACCAATCCTTCTTGCCAAGACTTCTGCAGGAAACTAACCTCCTTAACAGGCCTGTTCTCATCTCCCTCTTAAAACAGTGTCCATTTTTCTTCTCCCCTTACTGGTAGTGAGGACTACTAAGGCAGCATTAAAATACAGGATTCTTTCTCTCCTCTGACAAGCAGCATGCCTCAAAGACTGTAATACAAACCTTCTGGAAGAAGGCATCCCGTGTCTTATTCAGTTATGGCTCCTCCGTTAACACTCACAGAGCTGATGATGCTCTGACATCCTCTAGAAATGCTTATTGAAAAGAACTTTCCCTTGCAGTGTCTGTTCAATACAACACTCTGTCTCCTATCCTTTTCTATGGTGTGGTTATGTGCTCTTTGCTATAAAAAGCCATCATTTTTCACATTTGTGGTGGCTACTCTTCATATCAATATCAAGTAATATGATGGGAATCCACAGGAAGACAGACTGTGCAAATGTGCATCAATCTCAGTACAGAGAACCGTCTCAAGAAGCAATGAGCTTTGGATGCTGTAGGTTTTATACTTAATTAAATGAATTCTTCAGAACTGGAAGCAGGTCTTTTTTTTTTAATTGTTGTTTGTTTTGGTTTGTGTTTTTCTAAAGGTTTGTTTCAAAGAAAGTTAGGTCAGAGCATTAGTCACTGCTGTCAGCTTCTGTCATCTTTGTTCCCCTGTGACAGGATCTGAAGGCCTGTGTGCAGTCGTACCTATCTCTGTCCTAAACATGCATCAGTGGTTACCTGAAAGGCTGTGAATGAGAAACTGCCATCTCCCCTTGAGTAATTGTAACAAGGAAGGAGGACACTGTGTGCACTGGTTTGACAAAGGATTAACCTGTTTCCTCTACTGTAAAGTTGTAATGGGCTCATTCATTACTATCAGAGCTTCATGACACATCACATGTTAGGGAATGATGCCTCTGGTTCATTCCAGGAGGTGAATGGGTAGGACAGAAGGGATGGGAGCCAGACAGAAGTGCTGGAGGAGGAGGGCTAAGTTAGATAATGATAATTAATGCTGATATAAATTGGGATAACAATTAACTGATTTTAAGCAGTGTTTTAGGGCTTTCAGAGTGCTATGAAAACATTAATTAACCTTCACAATTACCATTCTGAGATGGGTAAATATCCACCAGTGCAGTATGATTTGCCCAAGAAATCCACATGATTTGAGACAGCAAGAAAGAAAAAAAAAGTCCCTGGTTGTGCTATGCATGTATATTGGAAAAATAAAGCTGTGCAAAAGTCATTCAACCCCGTGCTGTATGTCTTCACCATGCTGTAATTGGCTGTGGTTTTGGGGGCTGTCAGTCACACAGGATGGAGCCCTGGAGCAGTGGTGAGGTGATGCTGGCTGGGACAGTCAGCTCCCCCAGTGCAACGTCTCCACTCTAGCACAGGCAGGCAGCACGTGTAATTGCCCACACTCCGCTCTGGCAGCCTCCCCATGTCAGGAGCCTGGCCCATTTCCCTACGCTTAAAATTTAATCAGAGATTTTACTGCTCATCAACAGCTTAACAGGAGCAGTTAGAACTCTAAAACTTTGCATATTTCGGCTTAATTACCACTAACAGACAGATGCCACTTTCAAGCACTCTCCTTTCCCAGCCCTTGCTCCCTGCAGCTGCTCAACCTGGAACATAAATTCATTGGTTAAATAACTGATAAGGGGCAAAATGATTAGGGATTAATGGGAAAGACAGAAATCTCCTTATTTCTCTTTGATGTTTTAATTTTGGTTATCTCTGCTAAATTGCAGTCTGTACCTCCCGTTTGGCAAGATAACAACTCCTCTTATCCCTCCTTTAAAGCAACAAGTAAATGGAGACAATATAGAATGGTATAGATCTTGAAGTGTCAGGTCTTACTGCTACCATGTGTGATTCGTGCGTATAAGCAAAAGCAGAATCCAAACACAGTAAGGGAACAGATCCTGATACCCCTTCTCTGGATAGACTGTTTCCATTTGTTCCTTTTTTGGGTTCTGGATTCCTCCTTTGATAGGGGAAGTAGAGCAGTAAATAGTTATTTTAAATACAGGAGAAAATGTCAGGGTCATCCAGGAACAAAAATTGAAGTGCTCATGAATGATGATGGATATTCCTGGGGCAAAGAAGATGTATTCATTTAGGACAGAGATTAATCTCCTACTTTGTAATTTCCCATTACTTCCAGAAAACCACATTTGAAGTGCACTTCTGTTGACTGAAGCAATAAGGAAACTGGCACATTGAAAGAGGAGCACAATGCTCCACTTTTTAAGTTCTCCTGGAGGAACGAATCCTGTCTGCATTTCTTTTGGTTTTGTGGAACTATCCCTTGAAATGGAGGGAGAAGAAATGCTCTTCCTGCGGATCTGAATATTCCCACTAACAATTCAAGGTTTTGGAAGGCAGAGCCTAGGACGCTGTTTGTTGTCACTTATTTATAACGTAACTTGTGAAGTCACCTTGTATAGATCTTAGATTGAATGTCTGCACTGATACTTGCTTTTCTCAAAACAATAGTTAGGTTTGGATAGTGAAAATTGTAGTGACCTCATAAGAAAAATACTAAGTGAAAAGCCATTTCTGTATTAGCACATGGCTGGACCCATGAGCAAGCACAGATTCAAGATTTATCACTGTCTATTGAAAATTTGTCATCGCTTCCTAAAAAACAAGGATCATACTTTGAATGATTTTTCAAAGCAATAATACCAATTAGAGTAACAGATTATTTTATGTCCATAAACTACTTTGGGGAGAAAGGAAAGAAACAACCCCAAAAACCCAAAGAAACACTCAACCATGAAACCCAGTCACCAAAATCACAGTCAAAACCTGATTCCCAATCTATGTGAGTCTACAATCTTACAAAAAAATTTTTTTGCAACAGTTCTTTTGCCTTGGCAGAAACCTGACAGGGCAGAGAATGAAGTTTGTTCTGCCTGTTCTGCCTGACATTTTGCGTATGTGGAAGAAAATAGACAACAGAAGTTCAGGATTAACAACCCATGAAGAGCTCATTAGTACATTGTGGGGTAGATCCTGGATTCCACCATACTGCATTTGTCTCACCTCAGTAACTCAAGAGAGAAGATACTGCTTGCATCTTGCCAGTGCAGCAAAAGTGGCATTCTGCACTTGTTCACCTGCCTGATTTGAGGGACACCTTGAGGGCAGGGCAAAGTCTCAAATGGAAGTAGTCCTGGTGCTGTCCTGTGTTGACATGTAAGCAAAGAGTCAGCAAACAGAGGTCCAGTAGATGGTGCTGAAGACTGCAGCAAATTCCTAGGTTTTGAAAGGATGCACTTCAAATGGTTTTCACTGTACAGCTCTTTTAATCCACCTCTTATCCAGCCACCTCCCATTTCCCCAAGGCTTTCAATAGGGCTTCTCAGGACTCCCAGACTTTAAAGGCACCCCAAGACTGGTCCTAACTTTGACAGAGCCAGCAAAAATCTGACTAAAATTTAAAAAAATCAAACTATTTTTCGGATGCTGTAGTCCCAGTAAAGATTGAATATAAAAGAGATCTTAGTATTTTTAACTTCTAATAGCTCAAGATTTCAGAGAAGGGCATAGGGTTTACACAATAATATTTAACAGCCATTTTGTCTCTATTTTTCTTCTTTTCTGGATTTCTCCCTGCTCATTGCAAACATATTTTTAGACAATCTTTGTTCCTTACTCACCATGGCAACTGGTGGCTACACCAGCTTTACAGCTCTCTTTTCAAAACATGGTAAGGCTGACTAAAGGTGTAGTAGAAGTCTGTATTTCAGTGCACAATGATCTTTGTGTTGCATAATTATGGCTTTAGACTTGGCAAAGTATGTAATTTGTCTTATTGCATAGAGAAGAGTTTTGTTTTGTTCTTTGAGTGATCAAGAGATCTGGGTTCATTTGGTATGGCCACAGACTTACTGTGTGACCTTGACCAAGCTGTTCAACCTACTGCCCCTTCGTTCCTGTTTGGAATGGGAGACACTTCCCTACCTTTCAGGTTGCTGGAAAACTGGACTTGTTCATGCATGTGAAGATTTCTACAATTACAATGACAGAAGCACTTAAAACGTCACAATACATTTGTATACCTATCCAACTGACATCAGGTAAAGACATCCTTCGATAGAAAGGGCAGAGGAAAGTTTAAGCATTTCAACATACCTGTAATATCACAAACAGTTATTAATTTCCAAATATTTAATCTCTAGAATATTCTCCCTTCAATGAACAATAGAGCCTGTGAATTCTGCAGCAATTACTTGCTCTTCTGCAAAGCTTTCTTGGGAGTTTTATTTTTAGATATGGGAATTAAATGACTCAATTTTCCCTCTTGTTGTCTCCTATCTCAGCAAGCAATAAAATGTCAGCACTGTGGTAGGTAATGGGAAGGAAAAACACCTCTATTGACTGAATAGAGTTATAGCTGAATATTTTCATGAACATTCTACTGGTGTCTTAAGCACAATAAACACCGCAGGTAAAAGATATCAGAGATAACAAAAAATGAACTGAATACAAATAATATCATTCATGAGATGGCATGAAATACCACAATTCATAAGGGAGAGCATTTTATACTTCAGCCAGTTACTGCACTTTATTTTTTCAAACTACTTTTGACAGGTTCAGATAGAAGATGAATACAATACCCAACAAAAAATAAGTTATGCTGCAGTAATCTACCCTTGTCACTGAACTTAAATCATGAAGTGTAGTGATTGAAAGATTGTCATACTATAGGTTTCCCAGTTTAGGTAAGGAATATAATTAGAATTAAAGAGGTGAATTGCAGCTCATGTTCTGAGTGTTGAGCTTGGAATACAGGAGGGATTATCAGAATATTTATCACTGCTTTAAATAAAGCCGGAGTTTCCATAACCCAGGGCTGTGGTTTAAACCTAGCCAGCAGCTCAGCCACTCGCTCCCTCCTGGTGGGATGCAGGAGAGAATGGGAAGAGTAAAAGCAGGAAAACTCATGGTTTGAGATAAAGACAGCTCAATAGGTAAAGCAAAAGCCGTGTACACAAACAAAACAAAACAAAACAAGGTATTAATTGACTACTTCCCATGGGCAGGCAGATGTTCAGCAATTCCCAGGACAGCAGGGTTCCACCACTCCTAATTGTTTCTGGGGAAAACAAATGCCATCTCCCTGAAAGTCCCTTCCTTTTAGTTCTTCCCTCAGCTTTATATGCTGAGCGTGACACAATATAATCACTTGGGCTCAGCTCTTCTGGTTGTGTCCCCTCCTAGCTCCTTGTGCCACCCAAGCCTGTGGGATGAGGTGAGTGGCAGAAAAGGCCTCGACTGTGTAGAAGTGCTGCTCAACAGTAAAAAACACGCCTGTATTATCAGCTCTGCTTCCAGCACAAATCCAAAACATAGTCTCTCATACCAGCTACTGTGAAGAAAATTAACTCTGTCCCAGCTGAACCAGAACAGCAAGCCAGACTAACTGAGCCTCCAAGTAGTGTGGCCAGGCTGAAAAAGTAGGTTCACCTATGGCTTTTGATCTTTTATATGTCAAGAATGTTGAACTTTTATGTATATAAAATTATATAGATGCCCTGCTTTTCTTAAGTCTGGCCTCTCCTTAACACCTTCTTATCTAATTTTTCTCATGCTCCTTTCCAGCTGGCTGTGAAGTCAGCTGCAAAGAAAGCAACAAAACTCCCTCGAGCCTTTTCTCCAGGAGTTATATAGGACATGTGCTTTCTCTGTCTAGTTCTCAGCTCTCAAACTGCTTCAAAGAATTCAGAGCATCTTGCAGAAACTCCCAGTTAGTCACCTATATCTTTCATCATATGTGCAAGTCCTTTAGTTTGACCATACAGGTCACAGGTCTAGCCTCCCTTTAAAAGTTACCTAGATGGAAAGCAGGCCCTGTACTTAGAGTCTGAGAGTTGATGAGGTATGTCAAGAGCTTTGAAATTTCTTGTCTAAAAGCCTGACCTAACCTTTTCAATTTCTTTCATGAGCTTCAATTTAGAGATATAGAGCTTTCCATATGCCTGATGGCATATATATTACATGTATACCTAATATATTACCTGAGTTACATATGTTAGATATTACATATCTATATGTCTATATCTATATCTGTATGTTCATCAGGTCCTCTGATGATGTTGAGAAAGAAGTTATCCAGATAATATAAAATGCAAGAATTTCATATGGGGCACATCTCATGGCACTAGTACCTCTTTTCCCCAAAGGCTGCATGCAGTTGGGCTGCTGGATGGCTTCATTGAACTCACCCAGGCTCTATGTTCATGATCAAAAGAGTAAGAAAAAATAGCTAAGAGGAATCACCAAAGATTGCCTGGTGAGTTAATAAGGATCCTGATCACACAGCAGGGATGATAGGAGGTAGGGGGGGCTGTGCAAGTCTGCATAGCTTCTGCCTTCCAACTGAGTTGTACTCATGGAGTGTGTAATTAATTGTTACTGTTCATTTATTTGTACAAATCAATGAATTTGCAAGTGAGTGCCACCCAGTGACAATCTAACAATTGACATGAGACAGCAAAAGCAAAATTTCCTTCTGAATAGCAAAAGGAACTCCATCTCATTTTTTATTCTTTCAGGTCTGCCCCAGCTTGCTTGCTCCAGTCTTTTTAGTGTGCAGAGGAGCCTTCTTGCCCAGAGGAGTTGTTTATGTCCCATTCCTGGAAGTGCTCAAGGCCAGGTAGGATGGGGCTTTGAGCAGTCTGACCTAGTAGAAGGTGTCCCTGTCCAGGTAATTAAATCTGAATCCAAGGACAAAGTTTTGTGTTTCTTAGATGTGATATCAGTGAAAAATACTGTGTAACTAAAAACACATGTTATTGATTGCCTCAGTTTGAAACAAGTTAGGAGGATTTATCAATGGGGTCTTTTCTGATTTGGAGCTCAGACTCTTTATCCTTCACAAACTTTTCCTTTTCCTTACGTTACTATCCTATCTTAATGAAGCATAGCCTTGACTTCGCATAGACAGAGACTTTTGGTAGATTCTGTTTCTACTTCTATGCAATTTTTTTCAAACGACTTTGAATGAACTTCAAGATTAAATGAGCCAGAATTCTCTTCCCCATCCCTAGTATTTTAGTTATTAATAATCCTATTTACAGTTTTTTAAACATAGGCTATGATCCAACTTGGAGTTCATTGTATAACTGAGAAGGAGTGATGTGTGTGATGTGTGTGTGTGTGTGTGTGTGCGCACATATGCACACATTTAGGAAGCTGTGAAATCTCCATGACCTTCAGTGCAACATTCTCATGCTGAAGCAGCAGTTTTCTGCAGGAGACATGCCTAATTTAAACCAAAATCTCATATCAGTCTTCCTTAACTTAGGTTTAGAATATTCATTTGCCCTTCTGAATTACTTGCTGATGAGGCCTGAGGTATTTAATTTCTCTGAGCCTCTGCTCCCTCTCTGTACAAGGCAGGAACAAAGAGCCTTGCCTTTGTGCGTCAGGTGCTTGAGCATTTGTGTACTGAATCAACCATACAGAATTTGGGAGCTGTAACTGAGGTGTGATGGGCAACTGAATCAGAAGGGGGATTAGTTAATGAGGAAATGAAGGTCAAGATTTCTTTCCAAAGAAATTGTTAAGGGAAGCACCTTTGACATATGCACAGAGAATGCCGCTTCCTAGAATATTGTGTGACTCATGAGTCAATGTTTAAGAAGCTTTTCCCCCCTGCAGAGCAATGAGTTTGTTATCAGCTTGCACATCTCCTAAAATATATTATACTGTGTAAAATTAATACATGCTGCCTTTTTTATTACAACTCACTATTGATTCTGGCTTATTTATAGCATATGAAAATAAAATGCTGTGGACTGTGTCCTATATGTAATTACTTCCAAAGCCTTTTATCAGTGCAGAGAACCTAGCTGTTAGAGAAGCTGTGGGTACATTTCCTTCAGGGAAAATATAATCACTTTTTATTCCATTCTAAACCTAATTCTTGCACTATATCCTCACTGTAAATTGAGATGACAGACAGGAGCTGAAGGACTGTCAGAGCAGCTGCCATAATTTGCTGACTTCCAGCAATAAATGTTCACCTGAAACACAGTCCACAGACTTAAACTGAAAGGGCCACATGAAGGAAAAAAGGGAGGAATTCTGTAGTGATGGTAGAGAGGAGTGATAAATCTCACATGACACAGAAGCAGGAAAATAATGACTTTTTCCATAGCGTTCACTCTTTGCTTTTTGTATTGATTATTAGGTCTCAACCTCTTATGGAAGTTCCTATAGTTTAATATCCTTAATGTGCTACCCATGCATTCACTAAATTGCTTTTCTGGTTCACTTTCACCTCATACCACCTGTACCTAAGCAATATCTAAATATTTGCAGAGCTAACCCTGCTGTTGTGTTACTGGATTGCCACTAATCTGCATTTCTTTCCTATATCATATTGGGTCCCGATTAAGGTCCATACTGCAATAAGGTCATATGGAGATTAGGCCCATAGGACGTCAGGTTCTTCATGGGCATTGTTTGGATGTAATCCTGGGAATGGGACTACTGTTCTGAAGTGACAGGAAGATTGCGGGGGGATACAATTTGGAGAAATCAAAGCCTTTTTTCCTTCCTTTTTCTGGGAAGAGATGGATCAGCTTTTGTGTTTCTAATTAAAAGATTCAGAGCAAATTTTACATTACTAGGGTGCTATTTATTTTAATTTGAACATCTGCTGATATTTGCTGGGCAGTCCTGATAAAGAAAAACCAGCCCTGATCCAAGAGTCAAGAATTACTAAAAGTTAATTGTGTTTTGATGTCAGCATTGTTTATCAGCAGCAGAACAGCACAACCCTTTTGCTGTGGATTTCCCATCAAAGTGAGGACTACCATCCTAAACATGCTGGAAATATTCATTTTAGTGGCTTCTCAGAGCAGGTCACAGTTTTGATATGATATCTACTTAAGATTAAAACTACAAATTCCCAACAGAGAATTAAAAACATTGAATTATCTACGCTGAATCAAGCAGCATTTTCTAATGAATAAGTTCGAAAATGTTATGAATTAAGTTTTCCAGACAATCTGGAAAAATGATGTGACATCAGTTAATGCTTTTTGTGCCATCTAGAGAAACACAAGGAAATGTTTGGAAGGCCCTTTAACAAGTGAAGTTAGAGAAAGATACTCCAGTAAATGTAGTCACCGTTGCTTTCAAAGTTAGATACTACATAAGGAAAGCAAGCCAAAATACTTTTCTGCCCCCATGACCAGTGTCTAGAGGCTCCAATAACTAAACTAGTTTTCTTTCCTTATCTACAGCAAAAAAAGTTGTGCTCTGTATAAGTCCAGATCAGTTCTTCTAAAGACTGTTTGAAGCATCTTTACTACTTTCATTTGTCTTCTAATCTTTGTCTTGGCTAAGTCAGTGAAATTGGTATCTCCTTTTTTTGTTTCTTTGCTTGCATTTTTCTTGTTTTGTTTTATTAAAATGAATTAAAGAAAAGGGCAGAGTGAAGAACTTTTGCCCTCTCCCCTTCACTACAGTTCTATTGCTTTTGTATGTCTAATTCCACTCACATTTGCTATCAATTGCAAATTTTAGAGAATGGCATTAATGACATGTAGGACAGAAGTTTAGTGAATCAAGATGTATTCTTTTCTGTATTATCAAAGATCTATAGAAATCTGTTTTATAGACATCTTCTGTATCTTGTTTTACAGACAAGAAACCAGTAGAGATGAGTGTACAGGTCAAAGCCTACTAACTTTTCTCAAAAAGGCTGTCCCACTAAACTTATGCTTTGAACTAGACTAAGACTCCCCAACTCATTTCATTTGTCAGCTAATAGTAATCTGTTTCTTCAAAGATAAGATTTTTTTTTTTGATACTACTAAGCAGCTTATAAAGCACTTTGAATGTCTCAAACTATTGCAAGAAGTTTGTATTTTATATTGCTGGCTTTTTCAGAATTTCTTTTAAAAAGTTTGTGCGGGCAATATTCTGCTGTTTCCTGCTCTAGCTTTCTCTGACTTTTTCTTACTAGTGCTGTTAGGAAATGGATTCTTATTTATTATGAACTTATACAAAGAGGAAAAAGAGCCTAGTTAATGCCACAAAATAGATCATCATGTGATGCTACTGTTCCCTGCCTTTTCTATAAGGCTCTTTGAAAATGCAAATAAATCCTTCTAAATTCTACCTTTAACAATTGTCAAGTTGTTTCTTTGATGGCTGAAGAACCTCTAGAGTAGTCATTGTTCCATTTTTAGAGAGAAAGAACAGCCCCAAATCTAAATCCTTGAGGAGGTATATGATTGGAGTGAAGAAAAAGAACCATTTGTTTTCATTGTGTAGGAAAAATACATCAGACGGGTGCAGCTTTTTTACAAAGAAAATCCAGAAGAAATGAAGTTTTGCATTTAAAAAAGTTTATGCATCTTTCACTGGCATGAATATAATTTTTTTCTATCGCATATCTCAGTGTGGTTCTGTTTGATGTTATGGATCAGAATTATTGCCTCAATTGTGTTATCTAATATGAGGGCTGCTTCCCAATTTCCTTATATAACACCTTTGGGATACCATTATCCTACTCCCCTTCAGAAGGACAGTAAATCAGACCTGGTAAACAGCAATCCTTTGAGAAACAAAGGATTATGCATTCAGATAAAGAAGAGCTAACTAAGATTAAAACAGTAAGAGCCCAAACTCATTTCATACATTGCATATGTATGTATACACAAAAAAAAAACAAAATGAAAAAAAAAAGCCAACCCATAAAATATCTCCTCACCTTACCTGTTTCCAGTAAAGGGACATCTATATTTAGAAGGGGTTATGTTTCAAAAGATCTACACACTATTGTTAGAACACCCAGCTTTCCCTTCCATATTTGATCTCTTGTTTTCTGGCATAGTTATGAAATTAGGGTATCGAAATCAATGTAATATTTTATGCATTTCAGCCTGTGTGTGTAAATCAACTCAATTTCAACACTTATTCACAATTTACCATCATCACAATTTACATTCAAAATATGCCTGTATAGGGTTTCCTTATTACTCAACAGCCTAGAGTGAAGTCAGATCCTGGTGTAACTCATCCTTTTTTTCCTCAGAACATAAATGGTGTTAAATAGGTGTCTTCCTCATAGGCATATTTTAAATCTAAATTCCATTACATATAGAGAAAAATCTGAAATATTTATACTGAAATCTGCATTAAAAAAAAGATCATTGTTCAACTCAAAGGGACTCTAAAGTAATATGGGAAAAGGTTCGTGATAGATGCCTAGAAATGACCTTGACAGATATTTGAAATCTCTGTTTGGGGAGACAGAGAAAGAGGAATGCAGCTGCTGATAACAGGTCATAAAATAGCAGAAGAAATTATGACTCAAAGATGTCTTCAAAAGATGTAAGGAACAAAAAAGAATGTGTATTCTTAAGATATGATCAATGTTACCACTTCCTTTAGAAAGAGGGTATTTGACAGAATAATTGGCAAGCTGCAATATTAATGGAAAGATAATGACTGATTAATAAAGGTTAGATACAAAAAATTTCACCTTGTATATAAAGGATGCTTGAGACATGATAAAAGTCTTTAATAGACTAAAGAAAAAGGGTCTTGCAACAGTGGGATACTATAGATCAGTAAACCAAGATACTATTATAGATGAGGCCTTTTGTGGCTACCTGACAGGTTATCTATAGCAAAAGATCATATAACAACAAGAGACTTAAAATACACACATATAGCCTGGGAAAGAAAAATGGCAGGATAGAGGATGGGGGTAGGCTATTTACCTAAATTTAATAAAAGAATTTCCATAGGGCTATTCAGAACACCTCAGTTTGGGATGTTATTGCTTTGTCCAACAATCCACATACAAGTGATTCAACAAGTTCTTAAGCTGTTCTAATAATTTTTTGGCTATAAAGGAAGGGATTTGTGAAGGTAGGATTAAGCCCAAGTGCAAAAGATAAAGTGATTGTATTTTCCAGGCACAAGGAAAGGATGGAAAACAAAATGCAAACTTCAAGAAACTCTACGTGGGTCTGCATCACTTCAGGGTGAAAGCCAAATGAAAGGTAAAATACAGGCAATAGATTTTTATGTTTGGTGTTTTTCTACTTTCTCTTCAGAAGTTGACTCATGCTATTGAATTTTACAATAAATAACCTGAGGCTGAAACAGCTTCAAAATTTTAGCTGTTATCTGATAGCTCATGCGAGGCAGATAAGGCATCAGAAGCCTAGAAAGGACACATCTTTAAGCAAGAAAAAGGAAAGCTCGGTGACACAGCCAGCAATTTAATCTCAAGTTCATAAAGTACTTGAATGAATAATCAAAAAATAGTATTTGTAAACATTGGAATTTTTGTCAGGAGGTGAATGACAGCAAGTAAGCATGTAATGAATACATTAAATCACACTTATGCACAATGTCTAAAAAGGTAGTAGGATTTAAGGGTAAGAGGAAAGTATCAGAATTTACACAGCTAAGCTTCAGTGTTAGGGAGCAGTGTGTGACTTTATTCTGTCTTGTCTAGTCTGTTGTACCGGAGTGAGTGACTAGAGAAAATCCTTATTTCAATTTGTACATAGCACTGCATCATAACAACGATCGGACGAGGCTTCAAAACTTTCCTGACATACTGGGGGAATGGTCTGAAATAACAGAATGCAGTTTAACAAAGTGAAGTGCAAACTGTCACATTGACACACCCAATCTAAACCAACAATCCTAAACTCTTAGTGAGGTCGATGAAGAAACCAGGTGCATCTTCTAGGAAAGTTAGCTCCTTCAAATTAGTTAATGTAATGGTTATTTAATATACCTGTGTCCACAAAACCCTACGCTCAGATTCCACTCCTGGCTTTTAGAGAATTTTTCTTTTTAAATTGGATAATTTTCAATCAGGTAGTAAGTAGAAGTGTCTGGATTTATAGTCTACTGGCTGGTGACTTGCAAGTAACAGAAATATAGGGAGTGCTTAATTCTAGTCGGCCATAATTTCTTTTTTTCTATTGGCTGAAATATTCCTCTAAACAAAACCACTGAGGACAACACTGCTCTCTCTTTCCCTCTACTTCCCCATTAGCACTGTGCTTAGAAGGAGAGCAAACATTTAAATTCCATTTCATCAGTCTTTTACCTGCCACTAGTCTGTACTTTTCATAGTGCAGAGTTTTCCATAGTGCTTGCATATCCCAGGCACAGGTGGTATACCACCTATATGGGTGGTATTTTTCTATGCCAGTGTTCTGGCTGTGTGAAATAGCAGGAGCCGGCAGCAGGCATTCTTTATACATGGGACGGCCTTGCAGGAATTACATACTAAATATTAGCAGTTGCAGACATAAATTGCTGTGTCAGCTACATGGAAAATACACATTTATATTTTTGATACTGCTCCTGTTTTTAGAATATGCCAAGACATGATGATACAAAGACAACACAGGACTAGTTATGATAAACTATTAGTGGAAGAAGAATTTTTGTGTCCTGTAATGAACAGCTAGTACCCTGTATGCTCTCAGATTAATTTCTGTTATCCAAGCTGGTTTAACTATTTTTAGTATATGGGAAATTTTCTCTCTGTTTTTCTTAAAAAACAAACATACCCTGAAAACAAAGCCTGTCTGATCTTAAAATACCTCTACAGTCACAAACCAGTGACTAGCATTTCAGAGTCTTTTGCAGGGACAAATCAGAAAACTTCTAAGGTTCAATTTCAGACACCCCTATACACAGAAAATTAATCACAACTATGTGATTTCATTTGCAATGTATTGCTCTGAGGACATATAAAAATACATTTAAAAAAAGCTCAGAGAATGAGTTCTAGGGATTCTTATTGTAAAAACAAACCTTTAGTGATATGAAAAGTGACATATCTTGCATTGAAGTAATTTAATACACACCCAGACTACTTTTCAGAAAAACATGAAATAGATTATGAGCCAAGTAAAGTTCTGGTAAAAAACTGCTATACTATTTAAAACTAAACTACATTTATTTCTATTTTTGCTATTGTACCATGCAATAAACAGTGTTCTTTCTAGATCCATGCCTTCAGTGTCAGTGAGCACAGTTGGGGAACACAGCAAGGCTAAATGTCACACCATCTGGAACTTGCAAGTGATTTTGGCTACAAATTCAGATTTTTCTATCTTGTGTTCAAAATCAAAATCTGAGCAATGAATGCTTTAGAATCTTTTTGCCCTTCTATTACTTTGATTTTATCAATTTCCCAAAGACAATCCAATTTAGGCACTAAAAAATGCAAGCTGAGTGAAAATTGAGATGTCCACTTTGCATAAATATATAATATATAGATAATACACATTATAAGCAGCATTTGATTTGATAGTATGGGGGGCAACCTCTGATTTTTTTCCTGCTGGTGTAAATGAATTCAATTGAATGACTGTCATCATTGTCATTGACAATCAATGCTGATTTATAGCAATTTATTGACCTAGGCACTTTATGCTAACACTGACAGGCTTCCAATACAAATCAAAGAAAGTCAGTCATGCATTTCATTACAAACCTATTCATTACTTCATACTACTCCAAAGTCTACTAATAGATTCAAATATTGGGGAAAGATTCTAATGAAAAAAAATTCTAGAAATGGAAAGATGTTGTTTTATGCTCAAGGCCTTAGGGTTCTTAGGTTTGTAATTTACCCAAAAAGAACAGAGTCCTCAGTGGATTAACTTCTAATCACTGGATTAGAAGTTAATGCCCTTATTCATATTCTCAGTTTTCTGAAAAGCCAGAAAAGGCTAGACAAAGTTGGTTTTTTCTTTGTTTATTTCTTCCAGGACCCAATAACTTTATTGAAATACTATGCTATGGGTGGTACACATTTCACTGTCCTACTAAAAAAAAAATACAAAAAACCCATGAAAAATGAGATCATTAGCTCATTTTATTCCTTCCCAAGATGGCTTGGTACTGTGGTNTGTGCTCTCCAACTCATCCCAAAGCCCTAGCAATTTTTTTTCCTGGGACAAAGGTTAAAAACAGTGTCTGACTGGGGGTCAGGGCTCCCTAATACAGGCAGGGAAACACTTCCTGTGCCCTGGATTCCAACAGGTACTATATACAAAGTATATTATAGTAAATAAAGGAGTGCATTCATTAAGTCTCAAAAACACCACTGTAAAGCCAGCACAAATAAAACTTGCACATCTCCAGCTCTCCTTGCAACTTTACTTACTTATCTGAATGAGAACTAAGAGAGGTTTCTGTTTCAAACCAAACAGGAAGATTTACACAATTGCTCATAAAATTTGCCTCACTTCCTGTTCACCTCCAACACATTCACTTTTCTGCAGCTATTCCCATGGTCCCTCAGTGACTTCAGGAGGGGTCTTCTACCCAGCATTAGCCAGCACTAATGTAGCTGTAAACCTCCAAACCCAAATTCCTGTTCTGCCATCAACTCCCTTAACACTTGTGGGGGAATCCCTTGGGGTATGCCTGCAACACATAGTCAAGTACTGCATGGAGATTGGAAACTGAAGTGTTCACATGGCATTGCTTAGTCAAGAGGAGAATCGTGAGATTTGAAAGCAGTCTGACCACATTTGACATTGCTATGCCAGACTCATAAGTTCAGTCTTTCATCACAGCAGTGTGTTTGTTCAGAGGCTGTGCTGAAACTGTACTGCTTCTGGTTTGGAAGCAGCCATGAGCATTGCTGTCTCAAGGAGGTATGCTTCACACTCCACTGCATGGTGCAGACATGCCAGCAGTCTGCCTGAACCTTGAAATCCTACCTGCAAAACAGGGACAATGGTTTGACCTGTCAAACATACAGATACAATAAATAATATATTTTGACAGTATTGTAAAATTTCCCTAGAGCTCAGTGTAGTGATGAGGGCCAGATGAATAATGCAGATGTTTGAGCGCTCATGCAAAACTGCACAATCCTTACATTTGTTTCCTCAGAGTTAGTGAATATTTTTGAAAGTATCACTGATTTTTCCCTTGTTCTAAGGTGAGGTAAGGTCAGCAAAGGTGTCACATCCCTGAGGGCACTCACCCGTCTTAACATCTATGAACAGTGTCAGCTGGGACCTTTATTCACCCTCCCCCTTTGCTGTTGTCAGGACCAGGGGCTTTATTTCAAGTCAGGAATTCCCTTCCTTGGGTTGTGCTGTGGAGTGCTTGTTTCCAGTTCTGCCTGTATCCCTCAGCCTCACAGCACAGCTGTCTCCTGCAGATTTGCCAGCACTGCCCAGAGGAAGCAGAGTCTTGCCGTGGCTGGGGCTGTTGTGGGGCCCTGTCTGTGCCTGACTCAGTCCCCACAGGACAGTACCAGCTGGTGAGCACACAATCTGTGCAGGGCTCACCTTGGCTCCTGCTCTGACCCCCTAATCACAGACAGCTAGCCCTTGCTGCCCCATGGCAAGTCCTAGACTGGAGAAACCCTGGCCCTCCTGCTGTCCTTTTGGGACCGGGACAGGACATACCCTCATCTGGTGCCAAGCACAGCTCTGCTGCATTGGTCACAATTGGCTGCTTCTGCCCGGTTTTGACCAACAGCTTTGTGCTGCCACTCTGGAACTCTGAATGGCTGAGAAAGAGGTTAACATGAATGACAATGGGAGGTTGGATCCGAGTGATTCTTACTCCCAGACCCTGATATCACTGGATTAGAAGTTAATGCCCTTATTCTCAGTTTTCTGAAAAGCCAGAATTATTCCTTTATGTAGTCAGAAGTGTGGGGCATTTGAGAGACCTGATGATGTGGTGTCATCAACAGCCTCCTGACTTTGGAGACAAGTAGAGATTTCACCAAAAGTAGTAGATGTTGAATTATGAGGCTACTGGAGGACAGGGGCATTAGCCTGCTTAGACTGTATGGAGATAAGGTACTTGCCATCTCCATTTCAGCAGCTGACATTCAATGATACTGTTGAATGCTTAACTGGGCTGATTTTGCTGTGCTAAATACTTAGCACTTGTGCTGAGTTTTACATCTTCAAGGTGCTTTTGAGACATAAATTAACTGGTATCATTTTGACACATGCAAGATAGATGAAGAGAGAAGGATTAGAAAGATCAGAATTACATCAGCAGGAGTGTATGACTGTACTCTATGTTTTTCTGATTTAGTCTCAAAGACCAGGTAAAACATAACACTGATAAGAAAAGTCTGTCAGTTTTTCAGGTTAGTTCTTGCTGATAGGATCTGAAAAAAAAAAAAAAAAAGCGGGGGGAGAAGGAAATATAATAGTTTCTACCTTGCTCTTATAGAGTACTTTTGGAAACGAAGTCAAAAGACTTAGGATATTCATAACAGTGATGGGAATTTTATTCTTGGTGACTGAAGACCCCAAATTATCCACAGAAGAATATGGTATAAAATCACATTGTACATTACTAACAATTAATTTTCCTTTGTGTTTTTCTTAGAAGTCACATATGTTCCTTATTAATTTTCTGTTTCTTATGAAACTACCAATGACAGTGGCTTGGAATTAGACTGAGACTGTCTAAATACTCTGCATAGTTCATCAAGATAATATCTGCTTCATCTGGTCTGAATGCCAAATCAATAATCAGGAGGTAAAATTTTGTGTCCATCTATGTCTGCTGCTCTGTACTGTTACAGGTGGTAGAAGATAACTGTTAGTAGGGAAGATTTGCTTGCTAATTGATTACCCATGTGTATGACTTCTCTTAGTGACTATTCCTTCTGCTTTAAGACAATTATCTGTATTTGCATGCATCCATAAAATTTTCAATAAGATAAATTTGATGTCAAAAGCAGGGATTTACACCTCTGAATGAAGAAACTCTTTTTTTAACATGATCTTCTATCGTCTTATAGGTCAATTAAATCCATACTAATTGCACCAGTGATTTTTAGTGGAGCACATGCTGATGGTGCAAACACTGTCACAATCTGATGTAGAACCATTGCCAGAAACTCCTAGGATTCCTACTGTCATATCTTTCTCTGCCTTGACTCTTATCTGCTATATCACTAAAACCATACAATTAGTGCATACAGCTACTGCAATGTTAATTCTTCCCAGTTAGACAGGGGTTCAGTTTCCCCCATCTCATATTTTATGTCAATTAACAAATTAGAACATGAGTTAAAGGCATAGAAATAATAATTACATCCTATTTTCCCTCTCCCTGGAATGGCTCAATTAGTTTGTAATGAAAGTGCATACACTTTAAAAGTGCTTTGATCATGTTTGATATGTAATCCTTCCAAGATCTCTATGAGGTACTGATTTCACTTTGTTTACTCGTTTCGTACATCAAGAGACCAACAAAATTGGATGCCTTTCCCATGGCCTCACACAAGAAAAGGGTATGTATTGGGGGCCATGCTAAAATTAATACTGAATTTTCCAGAGCCAATGACATTACAATGTAAGTCTGACTCAAAAATAAGTAGTTTTTTCCCTTTTAAGAAAGTTTTGCACTGTTTCTCTATAAAGCTGCTTATGGGGTGTGTATGTAGTTTCTCCTTTCCTAGCCTTTGGCTAGTCTAGCATTTCTTCTGTTAAAACTCCTAGATTTCTTTGAAATGGAAACGTTCAAATTGTGGTAAATCAGCAATATTCTCTCTCTTGTCTTTGTTGTAACACTCACTTTGTTCAAACTAAGTCTCATTCAAAGGCAGCAATCTCATCCACTAAATTTGGAGGACACTTATCTGAGGGTCTGTAGGGTATGTATTCTTTGAATGAAGACATAGATGAGTTATATGGAAGATAATCCAGGAGGACTGGATGTGTACTCACTGTTTCAGAGGAGAACCTCAAACATTGTTTCTCTTCTTCTTTTTAACAATCCACACTAGGATTCCAACTCCAGACACCAATACAATTTCCTGTCTTTCTTTTAAGAAGCTGTGCATGGGGAACTGAAATATGGCCAGTGGTTCACCACAAGAAAGAGCTCCTTTCAACCTTCTCTGTAATGATCCAATTCTTGTCATTGTCTGGCTTCTCTGTCAGAGAGATTCAGTGCAACAAACTTACAGTTCTTTGACAAAAGACTATGCACAAACCTTCTAGTTTGTTGCATGAAAGAATTACTCTGTTGTAAACGAGCTATGAATAAATGTGCTAAAGGAAAGCATCACTTTTTGTGGGTTCATATAGTATGCAATAAAAACACATAGTTCCCCAGTTATAAAATCTATTGAAGTTTTTCAACAGTCCCATATTTTTAACATGCCTTCACAACTGCGAGCAGCTGCCTCTGCATATGTTCTTTGATTTTTATGCCCATTACAGTGGCATCAGAGCACTCCTGGCTGTGCAGGCACATTTTTTATCCACCTCCAGCCTTCTGTTGCTGGGAAGGTAAATGCATTTGATAGAAGAGGAATGGGGCATGAGGATAATATAGACTATGTGACACAAAGTTTCTGATGGAGGTAAGGAAGATTAAAACCTGGATGTTTCCTAGCTGAACTGTGGCACAGTATCCTGTATGAAACATTCATTCAAATATATTCAATCTGTCAGGTCCGCTTTACTAGAAGGCTCCTTTATATTTCATGATAGGGCCACAATTTTATATAGAGGCTTTGATCTGGAATTCTCAAAATAACTAAATAGATTTTCTGTAAATGGATGCTGCTTCTGTCATGGCTGGAGCATAGTCAGAAAAGAACTCTGCAAAGGCTTTGTAGTGGAGTATGCAGGGATACAGGGGGTATGTAGGGATGCTCTTTTCAACAGTGAGGAATCTGGGGGCACCAATGGTGCACTTCAAAGGGTACTCCTCACTGTAAGTGCCATTAGAGTGAAAATAGTACTTTTCAGGTCTCATTCACTCATCTTTTTAGTAAATTGACTTGGTATTGACTAGAGTGGTTTTTTCAGATTTCAGGGGTTTTTTGTTGTGTAAAGAACAAAAGTTGCAGCAGTTTAAGACTGGAAGTGAAGGCATACAGTCAGCTGCAGGAGCAAAGGGCAAAATGTAATTACTTAATGAAATTTGATTTGCAGAGTTTTGAAAAGTCTTCACTTTTTTTTTAAAGGAGAAGTATCAAGTAGCCTGCATAGTTTCACAGGCAATATTGACATAATATGAAAATGCAACTTTAAATTATTATTTTTCAGTCTTCCTAATGTTTTCAAGTTTCCTATTAACTAGTCCTACTTAATTTGTAAACTTTAATCTTTTGAGAGAACGGAGTCAGCATGCCATGCTGTGTCTGAGAGTAATACCTGAAAAAAGGCTTCATTTAAGGAAATGATCAATGTAATTATTTATGGTGTTGTACATAACCTGGCTAAAATTCCAATCCAATTTCAGTTACTTCTTCATGTTTCTCTAGGCTCTGCAAAAAAATAAAAAGCTGATTAATACTTCTGAACCTCTATAAAAACTAAACACACTGGTCCCTCATGACTTAACAGTGCCAGTAAGAGCTAAAGAGCTTTTCCTGCTGCTGTCTTCCATGAAGGCAAATTCAGGGCTTTGTCTAGTCTATTTTTAAATAGCAGTTTAAAGAAAAGAAGTTTCTCACATTTCTTCTTTAAGACAATCAGAACCTAATAAATATCTCTGATAGGAAGTACCTCTTAGTCCAGCCCCAAAGGTATAGCTACCATCTGCTTAGACAAAGAGAGAAAAGGAGGAGTGGAGTGCTTTTATCTGTGTCTCTGAGCATTAGATAATAGACATGCTTTCTTGCACTCTTAAAGTTATTACAACATGTTGCAATGTGTCAGGAGAAAGCAGCATTTACTCTACCAGCAGAATAAGCCCCCAACAGTTCTTATGGTGGGCGTACAACCATTCTCTTTCAGCAAACAGAGAACTTTTGGTAAGCTTATTCAGAGGAAGGGAAAAGACAATTTGGCCACATCATGTCTGTCACTGGATTCCATATGATACAGGGAGAAAGAACTCTTGGTGAATTTATATTCCCAAATCAGAACAGCACATTTTCTGACACTTTTTATTGCTCCACTGAATGGGGCTCCCATGTGAATTCTGCATTAACAACATATTGAGCTAAGAGTGAGAAACCTCAGCATTTCTCTCCTGTGCTGCTTTCCTTTGCTTAACCTTGTCCATGTGGGAAACTTCAAAAGCTCATCTGAATTTCAGGCTGATGACATCTACTAGACAGAAATTACATCTTGTCAGTGAGTATGGATGGATAGAGACACAGCAGTTGGTACAAAGCATCTACAGTGGTAGGAGCTGCTATTAGCCTAAGAAATTTTCTGCTCGAGTTCTGTGCCTGAGTGCCTGCCTCTTTATGCTTGTGAAATAATAGAAAACAGCCGTAGACCAGCACAGATCCATTATGGCAGTCTCTTGTGGGAGCAGAATTTTTTTGTCTAGTAACAGAGTTAATTCCTTCTTAGAGGAGCCCTATGCAATGTTTTAATAATGAAAACACATCCAGATGTCTTTGCCAATCTTTGCTGTGTGTTTATCTTAAAAGGAGTTAAGAATAAAATGAATTAAGGGAAGGAAAAAAATTGATAGCACAAGAATCCCATTTAAGTTACTGCTATTGAATCTCATCTAGGCTAAAGAGTGCAGTAATTAAAGCAGTATTTACAATGCTATAAAGACAAAGCTAATTACGGGGAAATATGAGATGGATGCTGCTTTTTCTTAGGGAAACTAGTGAAGAATCAGGCCAGAGCAATAAATCCTTCAACAACCTCATTTGTTAATTATGTTCATAATCCTCTTGCTTGTAATGATCACCTAATTTATTACCACCAAACAAGAAAGTAATGTGAGGTGAAACCACTGAGGCAGTCAAGGGAGTCAAGTTTGTAAGCCTAGCTCTTCGCGCTGTGTGCAGAAACCAGGGCTGTGGAACAGTAATTTTGTATATTGTCTTGTGCCAAGACAGTTGAGACTAAAGCAGAATCTGTCAGAAGGCAGAGGCTTCATCTTAGATAAAGCTGTGAGTTGCTGCTACACAGCAGACATTCATGTGGGTCTTCTCAGAAGACCTTCCTACCACTTTAAAATCATGGGTTTCCTAGCTATTCAGAGTTTAAGACTTTCAGGGAGGACAAATAAACCAGATTATTCTATCAAGAAAACCGGAAGAAACTATTTTAAGTACATAACTAGCCCCTAATTAAATATGGTACACTGCTTTTCAAAAAACAGACCAAATGAACTCAGAGCTTACATGCTGGTTTCCATTCTCTGAAGGAGTTACTGGCTGTGGGTTTGAAAGAATAGTTTGGGAAACTCATTTTCTGGTATATGTCTTTATTCAAAGTAAGTGAACAAGTTCCTTTTTTCATGGGTTCTTAACCAGGTAGGTAGAAGCAAAGGTCACCATAGAGTTAATTAACTAGTTCAAATATTAAAAAAGTGGGAAGGAATGGTCAGTACTGATAGTAGAATGAGGTCTTCCAACTGAGTCTTTCTATGTCATGTACCCTCTGCCAACTAAAACACAAGAGAAAAGGCAGATTTTCCCTCAGAGAGCTTGTAAGTCTGATGTTGAGCCTTTATTGTCCAAGACAAAGTTTTCTGAGCTGACTCTTAAGTTTTTTGAACTGCAAGTGGAGACTACTACACCCCATACAGATGTTGTCTTAAATCCTGAAAGCAACTTTGCTGCACTAGTGTGTCTTTGCATGTAGACCATTGTCTACACTGTCCTGCTCATTGGCTGAAATTCATTGGTGAAGGTGCAATGCCATGGTGGCATGGTTATATAGCATTTGATGGTGATCTGTGGCAGCACAGGACCCCTGTACCCACTACATAATCCCCACTATGCTTGTCAGACTGATCTTGAGAGAAGGCAGAGATGCCCATGTCTGGGAACCAGTGTGACCACCTGGGAACCACCAATATATACTTAAATCTCAGTAAAAATCTAAACTGTAAAAGGAAGCACAGGGCAAAGTAGGAGGAAAACTATAAAGAAACCAAAAAATATCTCCAGAAAGATGGCATGGAGTCATGCTTTTTAAACTCCTGAACAAAACATGGAGTTGGTTTGTCATTGGTCACTGTCCCTCAGCTCCAAATTCCCCAGGTATATGTTATAACTCTGAGTCACATTCCTGAGGAAACCTTGCAGGCAGTGGGAGTTGCCTGCAAATGTGAGGCTGAGTAGGACCTGCTGGTCACAGAGAACATCTAGCACAGAGAACGGGTAAGGGTGGGAACAAATAGAAACAGAATTAAAATAATTTTTGCAGGTCTGAGATCTGAATGACTGATTCTTTCCCTGAGCTGTGCAGACATACCAGGGCAATAAAATATATTTTCTAGACATGACATGTCAGCAGTGAATCACTGATGGTGACGACTGTTTTATTCTTTCTGCTTTCTAAGCCCCACAACATTATTACCCTTTTGCACTGTCAGATATTAAAATCATATTAATGACCAGGAACTGTATTAAACTGTCTGAAAATGAAATAATATGGTAGCACATTTGAAGGTTAGAGAGAGCCCTTGGGTGTAATTCACTAAACTGTAATCTACCTGCCTGCTACTCTGCAGATGAAGCAGGAAGCATAGTTTGTGGGAAACTAATTAGTGCCAAGATATACACTCCCCTACACCCAGACATGCACACAAACACTACTCTGTGTATCTTGAGCTGCTGTTAGAGCTGGGCACCTGGAAGAGGATAGTCATGCATGCACAAACCAGCACAAAACAGACACCTTCTTCATTGCACCATCACAGTCTTCTGTGGCACGGCCGTGAGGGAAAATGTGTTGCTCCAATTACATGCAAAGGTATGTGGGAGAGGGAAGAAAACCCATTGTCTAATGATCAGAGAAAGAATTAGAGATACAGACCATTGCCACAGCAAAGTAGTTACCAGGAGTAGTTTAGGAGCTCTTTGAGAGGTGACTGAAATCTTCTAGAAGGAAATAGTTTATTGAAGGTAACAAGAGTCTCAGCCAATTCTGGCTATGGGTGTTTGTAAAAAGAGATGTCTGTGCCCCTGCCCTTACATTAATGAAGCAAATTTAATTACTGTTTAAACTTGCTTTTCACAGGTGAGCCATTAATCCAGACTCCAAAGAAAACATAACTCAATCAGTCCCTTATGGAAGGGTTGTACTGTGATAGATGTGCCATAAATCATGTAGAAAGGTTATGCCCAAACCCTTTCTCTATTTTTATAATCTAATTTTATCCTCTCCAAAATGAAGAATGTCTTATCTGGCAGATGATAAAATGGAGACAACTTTATTAATTATGCTTATAACACAACTGAAATGAAAACATTTCTCTAGAATTTAAGTTTGTTCTAAAAGGGTCAAATAACTTTTTATTTGATTTTGAGGACACAGTAGAGGGAAAAGGCAGGGAAGGGAGAAAAACACTGGAATATTTCCCCCCATATCTTGAGGGTTTTTTAAGCTCCTGCTTCTTCATGGTTCTGTAAAACTGAGTGACAGAATCTGTAAGAATAAAAGATTTTGTAAATAAAAGAATTTTACAAAAAGCTTGGTGCTATCCACAGACTCTTATTTGGTCTCATTGCTGAACAAGATCACAAGTCCCACAGATGTTATGTGTCAGTGAGCTTGCTACTGCCTTACTGATCTGGGAAAAAAAAGCAACTACATGATGCTTTCTCAGGCAACAGTTAAAATGACAGGAATATTCATTATCATCTTATTTTTCTAATGTGGAAGTATAAAGGTTTGAAATACTTTGCTGTGCAATTAAATCAACTGCAGAGAAAGGACAGGACATCTGAGGTTTACTGTAGAATTCACAGGCAAAAGAGAAAAACTTGTTGATGGAGTAGTGAGAGGGACCCTCCCTATACTGCATGTATATAAACTTTGACAGGAATGACTTCTATGTGTTATTTAACGTAAATAATCTAGACAAAGAACATCATCAACTGTCAGGATTACTTCCAGTTGTAGAGTCAATGCAAGTAACACATGAACATTTGTGATCAAAACTCGGAGCACAGCACTTCAGTAAAATGATTTGCTAGTTAATTGTGACAATACTTTGTGTGTCAGAACATCATTTTAATTTCACTATTCTCTGTCTGTCAGAGTGCCAGCCAGACATGATATTCTTTTACTAATACACTCAGGTACTCGTGGATAAATGCTACAATAGACAATGATGCACACACCTCTGCACTTGCATTAGTTTGTTTGGCATTACTGGTATCTCTTTGGTAGTACTTACTGAGACAATATATATATATTTTTTTCTGAGTGAAAGATATCAAGAAACAGGTTTTTTCAGGCTGAGCTGCTACATCTTGTATTGTTTAATATGCCTCTCAAATATCACAAATCCTCAGTGCTCATATCTTCTCTGTTTTTCCATTACAATTGGCTCACAATGGCAAGCAAAAAAATGCAGAAAATTCTAGCAGTACTCTCAGTTAACCACTGAAGTCCTTGATTATTGTGTAGCTGCTATGGTGAATACCACAGCCCACTCATCTAGTCTTCTTTCTTTCCTAGAAAAAAGCATTTATCTACTGTTTCCACCTCTTGAACCATGGGCAGCTTCTGCAAATCTGGAGTTATTAAATGACAGCTACATTTTGCCTGCTAATAGAAGGTTGTGATATTATGGTCATGCTAAACAGAGGTTGAATGAAATGTCTTAAAAAATTGAAGTGTATCACTTTTTAATGAGGAAGCACACATATACTGCAAGTGAGAGTCACCTGCAGATAATAAAATTGAATGTTTATGTGCATTGAGACAAGGATATACATTGTTCTCTACAGAAAATTTTATTTTGTGAAATCTCTCTGAGATGGCATACACTGCTTTGTGGATTTCATATACTTTTGCTTTCAGTAATCTCAAAATACATTCGAATACTTAAAAAAAAATAGTTTTCCTGAGAGGTAAATTTTGTATTTCCTAGTTGAAAATGATAATTTTAAGTCCAGCTTCATGTAAACCCAATGAGAAAAGAATTACAGTGCTTTTCTGTTTCATGTTAATTAGGCTAAGCTTTGACTGAGGTCTCTGGGAGATTAAAACCCCAGTTCTCAAAGTATAATCTAATTGCAAGTATACAGCAAATGGATAGTCTCAAAAGTATTTGTAAGATAGGTGCCAGAGAATCAGCTTATGTGTTTGATTTCTGCTTCATTTCCTGTTGTTCAATGTCATGCTCCAGTTAACTATGGAAAGATTATTAATATATGAAAAGAGTTCTTAGTTAGAGTGATATTGATAAGTGATGAAGGATCATTTGTGATACAACAGCATTGGCACATTAGGTTCAGCGACCTAAAATGCCTCACATGATCTCAAGGACTGAGGCAAATAAACTCACATTTTGGCAAAACCCTGACATTTTATAAAGGATAAATTTGGTATATGCTTTCCAGTCAGAATTTGGGTCCTGGGAGAGACTTGCTTACACCATGTGAGAGGATCTCTGGCCAACGGGGTCTTTGGCAGCAGTGAGAAGGTCTCAGGGACATTTAGTTTCCCACTTTGCCACCAACAGATTCAACAGTCAGGAGGTTGGTGGAATAAAACTGTGATGCTTGTAGAGAAAAACCCCATAATTTATTAGATCAAAGACCCATTCTAACTAATAGCAGCCTGGCATCCTTTTGAATGAGACATACCTCTTCTGCCTTTGAAATCATAGTGTGATGCTGTTTTCTGCAATCACCAGAGTAATCACACTATTTGACATAAATTCTCTCAATATTTCTGCTGCATTCAGGATTCTGTTTTTTCCCCTTTTCAGAATGGTTGATTGGCAGACACAGCTCAATAGCTGCTGCATTGCACCCTGCAGTAGCTGCTTTTCAACAGTGTCTGTTCAGTAGTTACTTCAGACATATATACATCATTTACTTTATTGTGAGCAATTGGTATCTTTTGGAATGATGGTGACATGATAAATCTGAGTTTCACTACAGGGATATTTGAGTGAGAGCTGTCCTGCCTTTTGAACATTTCATTTTATGTTGCTTCTGTTATAATTATCAACCAATACTTTTCTAATTGCATTTTGCTTTTAACAAAAATGACTGTAAAATAGATAGAAATTATCCATGCCAAATGACTGTTTTTCCTGAATGCTAAACCTCTTCATAACTGCTTCCTCTGTGGGAACATAACTTGGAGGATTTTTATGTTGCTTTGAAATTCTAGGTATTTTTGATTTGAAATTAAAAAATGGAAAGCTTCCCTTCCTGTTTAGTTCAATCTCGAGACAGGCTCAAGGCTCTGTTGAGCTATTCAGCTCTCAGCCTCAGCATTCAGAAGGTTGGGGCTTTAGTGTAAAAGCTCCTCCAAACATAAATGTCACTCCATCTCCCTGAAATCATACTTGTAGTCCATGAGTTATGTCAAATACCTAACGCTATGTCTCTCTTGCGAGTCAATGTTAATAGAGCATGGTTCCAAAAAAAAGAAATTATTTTTCTGTCAGATGCTTAGGACAAAAAGCAAAACTGCATTGAGAGAGGCCTAAATATAGTCCTGTTTGCCTGCTGTCCTGAATCTGTTGGGTTTGCCAGCTGCCAAAGAAATTATAACGAAAAATAGTTACTGACTGTTCCCCCGAATCAGTAAGTTTATAGTTCATCCCAGCAGGAGATTGAACCTCACGGGTTTTGCAGGTAATATCTGCAAATGAAACCAGACATGCTGCAAACTCCCCTTCACCCCTGTGTTTGAAAGAGATTCTGGAAGGCAGTCACAGCCCAGTTGGCCATTCTGTACCAGCACTGTCATGCTGCTGCCACGTGACCTGTAACATCTGTTCCTTCACCAATTAGACCACTTCTAAAGGATAAATTAAAAACAATTCTAATTAAACACTATAATGGAACTATCAATCTGTGTTACTGCAGCAGAACAAGGATGTAATTAATTATTGATACAAAAAGATTTGTTTAAACTGGTTTGGTTTGCTGTCAGCCACCACAGGCTTCTAGTGAGCTTATACCTGAAATTAGAACCTGAAAATAGCCACCACTGTATCTTTTAATCCAAAGATACACATGGGAGCAGATTCTTGTAAACTACTCAGTCATTCCATGTTCCTCACTACTTTAGGCAAGAGATTTGCACATTTACTTTAATATTATCTCTTTTGATTGGCAATGCATTACTTCCACTATTCAGATGATCTATTTAACATACATTGTATTCACGGTATAAGCAGCCTTTTCTTTAAATATCCTAAAACCTGGAGAAGAATTCTTTACATTTCAACATTTACCAACAATTGCTACCTCTGTTACCAGAGAAAATGGTGTTTTAAATGCAGACAAAATAGTGCACAGTCAGATTTAAAAGGAGAGTGTGGAGAAAACATGATGACTGTATATGAAACGCAAGAGAATGTGGGAGGTTTTATCTGTATAGGAAATGAATGTGAATGTCTCTTCTTTGTAACACAGAAATCTGGTGAGGGTTTTTTTTGAGGGGGTGGACTGTGATTAGTGCACAAAGTGCAAGCTTACTACAAGATTGCATTGATCAAAATCAGAGGTTTTACTAGAAAGAAATATGGAAATAGCTGGAAGTGAGCTGGCTTTAGTAAACCAGTGTTGCATTTTATTCCATTTTCTTTTAATGGTTTTAATTAGTTTTCCTTCACTATTTGCTCTATAGCTGTCCATGATCTTATGGTAAGAGTAGTCCCTATAATTACACACCTCATATTAGTTGGACTCTGTCTTAATCAGAATGAATTGTGCCTATTCCTCAGATATTGTACCAATTCTGATATCGCAGATATTTATAAAGCTGCCACACATGCACCATTTTTAAATGTGTGCCTTCTCCATACATCTACACCTCTCACAAAGTCTGGACTGTTCAGCAAGGAAAGAAGCAGAGAAATTCTTCCAAGAATCTACTGTAAATAATTTGTAATCTCTGCTGTAATTTGCATCTTCTCATCCACTTCTGCTTCCCAGGCAACAGAAATGAGTTGTAATGGAACAAAGATGTATATATAACAGTAGAGTAGCAATTTCATCTGAGTTCTTCTAAACTGTGAACAGTACCTTTCCCCCAAATTAATTTTATTACAGGATTAAATAAAAGGAGAGCGTAATCTGATAGTAGTTTGTTTCTCAGTAAGTAAAAAAATCTAGCAAAAAAATATTTTTAAAAGTATAATAGCCTTGTGTGTTGGTGTAGATTTTATTCAACCTTCAGTTTGCCAGGTTGTCCACAAGAAGCCTAATAAAAATTTGGACATTTAGAAAATAAAAATATGAAATTCTTTTTGAATAAGCAGGGGAAATGGTTTGTAAAATGGAGGCAGAGGGGGTTATTTTGTTCCGATATAAGTACACTTCTACTGAGATGAACACTGTACTCAGTCATGTCCTTAACAGAAAGCAAAGCTGCACCAGATCTCTGCTGCATAGAATTTTTCATCTGCTACCAGACAGCAATTGACTCTTTGTACAACATGGAAGCTTATTAAAAAACACCCTTCCATCAACCTGGATTTATTCTATTAAATCAAGACCAAACTCTTTTCCTCATACTTCCCTCTGTCAATCTGAAGGAGAATTGCAACTAATATAAGAGAGCATTTCATTTCCAATCATAATTTAGGCACAGAGTCTTAGTTATAATCCACATATAAGAAGCCAGTGAATGACAGATGCATCATACTAAATCTGTGGCATGGTCGTATCACCAGCCTGTTTGCTGGTGTGCATCTATAAAGTTGTTAGATTGTGATCACTCTGGCTATAGACAGCTTAGGCCTGATTTAAAAAAAAAACATCTGCTGAGTAAAAGGCTGCTGTTACATTTTTAAAGTCAATTCCACTGCTCAATATATTGGTTAACCCACAAGTGTTCTAGTCTGTGGGAACAATAGCAACTGCTAACACATTAAAAGAGCAGCACATCCCTGTTGCAAGGCTATCAAAGACCCTACTTTGCTGTATTTTTCATTTTGTTTTGCACTCCCTTCAGTGAAGCTTAACTCAAGCTGTGTAGAAAAAAAAAATATAAAAAACCATATATATATGGTTTAGAATGAAACAAAGGTTTATGGTCATCATTGCTTTTTATAATCTAATTTTCTGAATTTCATTCTTGGTTCCTTTGGCCTCCTTTTTTTAAAGAGTAAGAGGAAAATATGGTAATTTTATTCTCTCAGATTTAAGGCTATGATGAGAAATGCTAAAGAATAACCAATCTGCTAATTCATCTGAGATATCATTTGTTTTATTCATACTAATGCATTTGTGCAATAAAAACTGTGCTTTCCCCTGCCTATTACTGAATAGGTAGAGCACAATAGTCTCTCAAATTAACTGTGAAAACAGAATTTAAATTCCTTTCTTTTTATTTAGTTTCTGGGTATAATCTGCTATAAGATTATTTTCAAATTTATAATTGCACTTGGAGACAAGAAAATAAGGAATCGTGTTACAAATTACTACAGAGGGAGGTGCTTGATGGAGTAAAATTTGTAGATTCTTTGTGCCATTCACATTGCATTTTAAGGCCCAGAATCACCAGTTCTAGCGAGCAGCAAGCACTGCTTTACATAAGTGTAGATCGTTTCTTAAGCTTTGGGAGAGCAGGACACCACGTACATGACGCCACATTTATCACAACATAGAAGAAAACCAGGCCAAAACATATCAGTGGAGGCAAGTGAGGCATGTAAGTCACATAGGCATAGCTGTATGGCTAGTTAGCAGTGGCTTCATAGTGCCTAGGCAGGTAAGATGAATCATTGTCCAAAATAAATGTGAGTTAACTCAGCTGCTCTCTCTTGGCATAGATTATATCTCAAATCCGTCATTTGAGATATTACCATTAACCATTCAAATTGCATTTCACTAGTAAGAATTTTCATGCATCCTGAAAGCATTAAGATTTTATAAGCAATTTCTCCCAAGTGTTGTGCCATTGCATGTCATTCATCATAAGTTTCACCAAAACCTACGAAAAGTGAATATTCAGAAGGTAAATATTTTTGAGCAGATGTGCAATTCACAGGGGTGAGTATTTTGGTGAATGTTTGGATATAGTGAAAGCAGCAAGAGAAATTTTTGTTAAGTTACAAAAACAATTTCCCTCACCACAAAGAAAAAAAGATTTGATTAAATAGCTAATTTGTCACAAAATAAAATTAGATCAATTCAATTATTAGACCAGAAACACCATGTACAGTGATGTTTCTAACTTCAAGTACAAACATCTTAAGGAAGGGCTCATTTTCTATAAAGTAAATATCCCTTTGTGTTGATGGATGTTATGGTGGCCTTTGAAAGAAAAAGTCCTGTCTAATCTGGGTACTGGATCCAAGTACAGGGTTTCTATGTTTAGAAACATTGAGGATATACAGCCCTAGGGAAACAGTCCTCCCTTGTTAGAATAGAAAATAAGTTTCAAGTTCTGTTCCTCTACTAGCTTGTAGAAACGTAGATTGCAGCAGATGGAACACACCATGAGACCCACTGGGGACTTTGCTAGTGTTACAACCAACTTCCATTATCACATTCCCTTCTAGTTTTGCCACTACTACAGTCTAAACTAAGAAAGACTAATATTTTAGAAAAGTGCTATTGCTGAATACCCTGGGTCTTTTGTAAATGAAAGCAGTTCTTCTTGGATGAATGAAGGTTTATTATCTCTATTTTTTTTAAATGTTGTTCTTTTTGGTGCTGGAATGTCTTCATTAACTTCTCTGTGACTGAGAGATAATTTCAGAGTATGATCGATGAAATGCCCTGGTGAGTCTCACAAGCCATAGAGAATGGCACCATAGGAGCCTGGTAAAGAGTGTACTGTGAATAAGGGCCTACAGCAGTCCCATGAGCTGTGCTCGTGCAACTATTATTTACTGCAAATCAATAACATGGTTGGAACATTAAAGAACATAGATGAAGTGATAGCACTTGCTAAAATAAGGTTAGAGCTGAAAAGCCAACTGATTATGTTGCAGAACCACAGTGTAGGGGGTAACCAGAAGAGAAACTTAGTGCACATTGGTGACATTCATTTTCTTGAGATACTGTCACATTAGTAATTAGCTGGCTAGATTAGCTAGATAGATAGAACTTAATTATATGGCTGTTAAGAGGACTGTACATAGTAGAGTTTTAAATAGGAGTTCAAATTTTGTATTAAAGGCTCATCTTTGAATAATTACTTAACAATTAATAAATTATTAATAAATACCAAAACCAAGGTATAGACAGGAATATCAGGGCTTTAGATTTCCAGTTGGAAACAAACCAGATTATCTTAAGCCATAGTTCCAAGCAGCAAGTTCACTGCCTGGCTTTGGATCAACTGAATAAACATCCTGTTTGCTAACACACTGGAGTTTTGCTTTGGTAACTTTCTATATACTTTATAATGACTTACAAGGGAAAGATAATGCATTTCGGTCCATAAACCTGAGTGAGAATAGAGTGAAGTGGTGATTTGGACTGTTCAGAGACTTTTTTTATTAAGGGTCATTTACCAAGAACTGCAAGTGGAGCCTCAATACTATTCTCTCCCTTGGAAAGAGCACCCAGAGATGCAAACACCAGAGCAAAGCTTGGCTGCAAAGCTACCAAGAGTAATGCATGCTGAGTTATGATTCCCTTATGATATTCCTCTGTCATGCTTTCCTGGAGAATAAATGGGAATTTATGTGATAAATTCATGGCAATTTGGCATTCAGTGTTCATTAATGGTTTGGAAGTCTATTCTGGGAAGGTGATTTGCTGTCATAAGGCAAAGTGGGCAGTGGAGTTACGATACAACCTACTCCTACCTACTTAAAGCATTATCTGACCCTCAGTGAAGTGATTGGATACATTTACACTATATTAAAAAAATTAAATTGGATGAGGTCCTCCTGTTCCTGTACATTTCAGTATATGAATAGACTGATAGGACTGTGATTTAATTTCTCCTTAATTAGTGAAGTCCTTTTGTTAACACATCCTTCTCTCCCTTGACAGAGCAATGAGGAAGGCATGAGTTCTCTGTGAAGGATCAGGCCTCTTAATGCTTAGACTGGAAATGACCTGGAAGATCATGTTTCCAAGCACTTTGGTGTTTCATTAACATTTTGGCTTATAGTCAGGAGCTTTTCAAGAGCATCAGCCTGCTTCTGTTATGTGGTGCCTTTGTTATATAATGATATGTGATTAAAATGGAACTCTTGTAAAATATAATGTATAATTTTATGAAGAGGAAGTTGATATATATTTTTTCACCTTTCTTGCAATTCTGAAAGAGGATACGTCTGATTTGGGCTGGAACTGCAATTTTCAGCCTGTAAACTGGGGACTGTTGGCCAGGAGGCACCAACCACTGTTTGGGGTTTGGCTGGGCATTGGTCAGTGGTTGGTGAGCAGTTGTCTTGTGCTTCACTCATCTTATTTGGGTTTTATTTCTCTCTCTCTTTTTCCTTTTCAGTATTATTATTATTATTAAATTTTAATTTATTTCTTAGACTGTTCTTATCTCAGCCCATGGGTTTTACCTTTTTCTGGTCCTCCTTTCCATCCCACTGAGCATGGGGGAGTGAGAGAGTGGCTGTGTGGTACTTAGTTGCCAGTAAATCATGACAGAATGTTATAAATTTATTGTTTATGCTATATGTTGTGACTGTCAGAGTCTCTTAGATGCTTCACCTCAGATCTAGGCCCCATTGCTTTATGCAGTGTAAAAGGGCTGAGTATTATTTTGTACTCCTTGTCTTGATATCTAGTACTGTGTGAACCATTTAATTTCCTCCATACTTGAAATGCCTATTTCTTGATACTTTTTAAAGTAACTTCTCAATGTATCATTTGAAAGTGCTTTGGAAACCTGTATGAATTAATTGTGTAAATAGCACTATATAAATGGCAAAGGATAAAGACCATGTAATTTATTGATTTTTGAGATGCTTTCCAGATTATTTATAAAATAAAGGTGCAAAGTTGGTTTAATTGCAACATTGGATTCTAGCTGTCCCTACCCATTCACAGTATGGAAGTAAGTTAATTTTAATCTAGTAGGCAGCTGTTAAAAAAAACCAAAATGCACATCACATTGAAGCACATACAAATTCTTCCAAGAGAAAAAAGCAAATCTCTGCTTCTTTCAGTATGATTACTTCTGACTGTCTCTGCAGTAATTACAGATCAGATCAGCTGGTTGCAGAGGATAGGGCACTACATTTCCTTTAATTCTTATTTTAAAAGGAAATCTGCAAAAATATTACTTGCTCTCAAATGCATAGAAAGTAAAAGGCTGAATTTCTTTTTGAAAAATGCCTCTCTTTCTTTACCATCACATTTCTGGTATGTAAAATATATCCCTGCAGGGCACAGAACAGAAGAGCCTGCAAAGTATTCTGTAGGAGATTCTGTGCCAAGGGTTTGGGGGTTTTCGTGCAGACTGTGGTAAAAACTGTCTGGGCAGATAAATCTAAGTGGGAGCTATGGGACATAACTGAGTTAGCAAACATATGGGTTTGGCAAAGAAAAACAGGTTACTTAATTATGTGGGAGAGAGGGGTTATCACAAAGGGTTAGCATAAAGGTTCTCACAAACAAAATGGCTTTAGTCAAAGATTTATTGCTCGAATTATTTAACTGGTTTTGATGAACATGTGATAGCACATTGGAAATGAACTGGGTATTTCCTCAAATTTCTGAAGGGCTTAATTCTCACCTCAGCTAGATGAGGAACTTTTATTGCTACCTGGATGTTCCCAAAAGAAAGGCCCTGTTATCGCTTATTTATTAAAACTCTTTAACTCAGAAGAACAGAAAAAATGTATTCAATATAAATAGTTCAGTGTAAATATTTCTGTATCATCTGGAAATGAGAGGAAAAGCTAATTATTTTTAATGTGAAACTTCCAAGCAGAGCACTCTATCTCATTTCTTTTAAATTATATTAATACCTAAATCCCACACAAAACAAGAATATAAATCTAAGCAATAATAGGGTATATTAAAATCGATATTGATTATTGGGAGTAAAAGTGCTTTATGAGAAATTATAACAACCCTTTAGGACCCCTAAGGAAAAAAGCATTGTAATAAAACTAGAATAAATTACTACAATCTAATCACCTTTTAAATAACTAAAATTCTTTAGTGGAATTTATGTTGTCAGAAGAGCTGTTGCTTTTAAGCATAAAGCAAAGAGCTGCTGCTGCTGCTGCATGCAGTGAGAGCATGCAGGAGCTGTGTTGACAATCTGCCCTCCTGATTAACTGTTCATTGACTCATTATTTCTCTCTCTGAACCAATTTTTCACACTTTTGTTTTATCTTGTGCCTTCTACCTCTGTCTGTCCAATCCAAGATTGCCCCTAGGGGCCTGAGAAGAGTGGGCAAGTTCATGTGAATCAGCTGCCCTGGAAGTGGCCCTTGATCTCATTTTTGCTGATAAATTAGGAGGATTAGACAATACATTGCCCTTTGTAATATGTATCTTGTAGTCTTGCCCTTCTTCTGTAGAAGGAAGCCCAGAATGCCTTATTTTGAATGGTATATTACTTTTCTTCAATATCTGTCAGAGAAGATAAATACATTAGAAAAGACAAATCAAAGAATTAAACCTTGCATTTTGGCAGGGAAAAATGAGATTTGTGATGGCCATTTACTGCTGGGAGAGTTCAATGACAACTTCACACTAATTTCTAAGGCAATTTCATCTGCACACATGAACTTTCCTATCACTGAGAAGGGTTCAAGGTCCAAGCTGTCATTCCTGCTCAAACTTCAGATATGCTAGGTCCAGACAATTGAATGGTTCTAGGGGAAGGTGTGACTTTGAACTCAATTCAGTATTTTATAGTAAGAAATTTTAGTGAGCAAAGGACAAACTTGATGTGCTTTCAGTAGCCTGTGTTGCTAGGGAGACGTGCTATAATACAGTATTAGGAATCCAAGTGCACAAAGGCATTGTGTCTTGGTCATCCTGTCATGCAATGAAGACATGAGAAAGGTATGAACACAAAAATCCCATTTCTCACCCATTCTAATGTGACTATTATAACTATCTACCTATAACTACCATGAGCAATCTGTTTAGTGGATTTGAGCCCTTTTGTTCCAGAGACCTATGATTAGTTGCTAATTAAAAATTGCTCCAAAAGAACTTTTTCAAAATCAGGTATAAATTATTTTGTTCCCTCTAGTACTTGCAACAGCTGAGATAAGAGCTGGCTACTGTACAATGTTATGGCGGAGGAAGAGGCTGTCCCTGAATAAGCTCATCTGAAATAAAAGCTGGCAGTAAAGCACTTGAGTTACTTAATGACACCTCGCCCATCTTCACTCTAACCACTGAGGCCTAAAGAAAAAGCTGTGGAGAGTGTCAATGTGACGTATGAAATACTGATATTGCAGGGAATTTTGCCTTACATATTTCTGACAGCCTTGCTGAAGTGATGAAATTCTGAAAAAGTAATCTGTATTATTTATAGCAAAAGAGATCTTTGTTATTTTTACTGACATGTTATGGGACAAATTGAATATTCAGTAGAACTGCTGTTTACCTTCAGTTACAGTCTCTGCTGACAGGACCAAATACTTGTCTGTGGCTGCAAAAATGATGCATTTCTAGTTTGTTTCCTGGTTATACTCTTTGTACATATGCATGCTTAGGTACACCAGTGAAAGGTGGGAGAACTGAAGAGGTGTTCAATGTGCCCTGTTGCACATTAATATCAGGAAAGACTGACCAGCTCTGGAAGCCTCCTCTAACCATATCTCAGTCTAGTGAGGTGCCACAGGGGAACGTGCCCACAGCAAGCAAACGACGCTGGGGCATCATCTGGCCAGCAGGCTAAAGACTCATCAGTTAGCACTGGGACTATATTCAGCATTGTGCTGTACCTCTACAGTTTACATTATGACAGTCATAGCTGAACAAAATGAACATCTTAAGCAATAGCAAAAAATTTCCTGATTTTGAAGGGTCTTGCTTTTTTAGAAATATGATTGAGTCTAATTATGTAAGAACAGATTAAAAACCACACCAGCCTGAGTAGAATTCGACAGGAAAATTTCCTGTGTAGGTAATATTTATGCTCTACATATACTTCCCTCAGGTTTGCTTTGTCCTTCAACAAAGTGAATCCAAACAGGCTGCATCACATCACCCCAATCTGTAATTCCCAGGTAATAATCCAACCTTGAAAAGAACAGGAAATATTCTTTTCCACTGGCTTCAATTCCTCCATTTACTTGAACAGGGGGTCAGAGATGCCTCTCAGATGCTATAATGCAGATTCAGTGATGCAGTTTGGAGATAGATCCACAAATAGACCCCTGATATCACTATATGTGGACTGTTTATATTTCAGTCCACATATAGTGGACTGTATGTGGACATATAGTGAATGGCATTGCCAAAGTTGGATGCATGACCAACAGATACTTTAAGCAAATTAGTGACATCTTGAATTGGTTCAGATGTCACTGTTTTGCATTAAGTACATATGATTTCATGCTTACATATTTTGGATGTTACAGCTTTAATTAACCAACAATTTCAATGGCAGGTAATAATCCACACTGGATCTGAAAGAGACATGTATGGGTGCATGCATAATTTAGACAATTAATTAAATATGTCATATTAAATATACAAGTCCACTCCATTTGAAAATTTAGAGATCAGGCTCATCTCTGCACCTGATATGGACTTCTCCTCATGGACTATTTTCCACCATCCCTGAGAGTATGGGATGCATGGCCATTGTGCCTGAAGGTCTGCATTCATTCATTCATTCATTCATTCATTCATTCATTCATTCATTCATTCATTCATTCATTCATTCATCATAATGCTGTGCAGTTCTGAACCACGTGTTTATTTTGATTTATATGATACACTCAGACCCTTCTATGTTTTACGAAAAGTAGGGGCTAAAAAGAATTTTTTTAAAAATCCCACAAGATGGGTCAATGCATTGTAATTTTTTAAATTCCAAATGATATTTCCTTTTTTTTCTAGAGAAAACAAATGTTTGAAGAACCTGCAATGGAACATTGTACCCATTACAACAGTGTCACCACTGACTGGTTGCATAGAACAAAACATAAATCAAGGTATTTGATGTGGACAAAGTGTTGTTGGACATAAATGAGATTACATGAACATCATGTTTCATGGTTCTATAAAAATTCTATTTCTGGGCAATCAATTTTCTCTTGGAAGCTCCCAGGTCTATTTTTGAGCAAGAGCCAAGTCTCATTTTGCTTACTTTTCTTCTTCTTATGAGAAAGATAGCAAAAGGGAAAATCAGTCCCTTGCAGATACAGTGACCTTCACACTAAAGATTACTCATAATCGAATTTAAATTGTTGATGACTTTCATAATTTTCTTTTTGATTTTATATAATTTTCAATTACTTTACTATAAAACATTATTCCCTTCCTCACCTTAGATGCTTCATTATGCATAATATTGCACATTAACTGTCAAATACTACACTATTTCTGTGTCATTTTGGTGCTCAGTTTGGGTTCACTGAGTTTGTAATTGGGAATCTCCTGTCTTTTTCCAACAGTTGAAGAGTATCATATTCTGGAAGACTTCTGAGACTATTATTTTTCATTTGATTTCTCCATAACTGTGAAGTATTTAACTTAGATCAACACTCTTATCAGCAGAATTATGCCCTTACTACTCTTTTTTTCTGCTCTTATCTCTGCTAATTGAAAGATAATTTCCATCTGAAAATTGTTCCATATCATGTCTAAGAAGAATTGAAAATTCAGCCTGTGAAGTGTGCACTAGTTTAGAAGAGCAGTGTTTACAGCATCACTTTATGATTTCAACATGACAAATCCATCTCCAAATACTTGGAAAAGTAGGGTGAGAATTTATAACATATTCTGCTTTTTGTAAAAGAAAATCCCACTGACCAGTCTTTGCTACAACTTCTTTATAATGCCCTTATCTTCAGTGTTCATCAGAGGACATTTTGATGCTATCCACCTCTCCAATTTGATGCTTGATTTTGCAGCCTGGATTTTCAAGTTAAATTACATTGATCCCTTCTTTGACTCCTGTGTTAAAAATTATCCTGAGTGGTTTTAGCATAGTGACCCAGGAAGGTTTAAATTTAAAATGAATGACCAAGCGTTCAGCTTTAGTCCCTGTCATATTAGGAATTATACTTAAAAATTTCCAACAGCCTCCCTGTGTGCTGGAAAAATCTTTTGGACGACACCTTGTCAAAATCCTCACTTTATTCTTGCTAGTTTTATGTTAATTTGCTGTCTGCTGGAAACAAGTTTAATCACAGCTGGAGTTCAAGCCAAGGTATATTTCAGAACCCCCAAGCAACCCTTCAGAGCTGTCAGGGTTACGGAAATGGGTGTTCTTCTGCCTCTACCCCACATGGGCAGGGGACAAGCTTCGGGTCCTGCTGATGACAGGTGCTACAGCACAGCCTGCATCAGCCTGCAGGAGCTGCTGCAGTCAGAGCCACAGACTGGCTTAGTGACAGTAGCGTGTGAGTGACAGTCACATCAGCCAGCCTGCAGGGATCGTGCCTTGCCTGGGTGAGTTCAGAATGCCCTTCTGAGTGCACACACCAACAGTCTGAGCCAGGAGCAGTGCTGTGGTCAGGGAGACCCCAGACTGCAATTTCACCTAGCCACTCAGACGACATTGGGGATGCAGGAGCTGTAAGGGCTGGAAAATGGATGCCTTTTACTCAATTCTTCTTTTAATGTGGATAGTCAGGGGTTTACTTCTGTAGTGAAGTCTAACCACATTTCTCTCTTCTCAGTCAAAACTTAATAGATCAGGTTGCTCAGAGCCCCATCCAACCTGACCTTAAATGTTCCCAGGGATGGGGCATCTGCCACCTCTCTGGGCAGCCTGTCTCAGTGTTCCACCACCCACATGGTAAAAAAATTCCTCCTTTTATCCAGGAAGATCCTTCCTTATATCTAGTTTCTAAGATTATAAACTTATCAGTTCTATGAATGATAAACCAGGTTTTACCATTTCTACTCTCAATGTACCTAATGGAATCTGAATTTCTCTCTTTTTTTTCTACTTGTTTTATTTGCAGTCCATTGTCCAAAACTTAATTGAAAATTTTCTTGCTACATATGCTTCTAAAGGTCTTCCAGTATCAACTTCCCAGAGAAGCAAGACAAATTATTTAGAATAAGTACCAAGTTTTGTAGTTGACACAAAAAAATCTATGCCTGCTTTTCTTCAGGAGGCATTTTTCTCATGTGAGGTCAATGTAACTTTTCTGCTTTATTTTTGACATTTGTAATATGCCAAGCCAGTATCTGTAGTACTATTATTCTTCATTAAAAGTTTTTACCATTTTGTTTTTTTTTTTTTAGTCCCTTAATGACCTACAAGATCCTTTTTCATTGGTTTGCTCCAGTAAGCAGTGTAGCATGATAAAAGTAACGTTTCATATAGGGATGGAACTTTGATTTCAGAAATGACCAACTAGTCTGTGCTAATAGCTTACATTATCTCCTGAAAGTTTTCAACCTGACCTGTTGTTTTCAAGTCTCAGTTCAAACTGGCATCTTTCCATGTGCCTATTTTCAGTTAAGTATGAATTTCTCACCTCTTTTTCTTTTTCTTGTTTGTAAGGACGGTATTGATGATGACCTCAGAATTATTAGGATTTGCCTGTGCAGGTCTCTGCTTAACTCCAGGGTATACTTTTCCCTACGCTTTCCTCTGGTTTGGTGTTTGGGTTTTTTTAATCTTTAACCCAATACCTCTTCCTCTCCCTCAAGACTTGCCAGGATTCTCTAGATGCTGGCCTTCTCCCACATAAAAATATCACTAAATCTTATTAATCTCAATAACAAAAATATTTTATATTCTATAGAAAAAGCTCACATTCCAAAGCAAATCAAAATAACTTCTTCTAAGTTCTTCACTAAGCTCCTAATTCTCCTATTCTGAACATGTATGCTGATGGTATAAGGGCAGGGGCTTATGTGTCTTTTTTAGGTGGCTGTTTGGCATCAGCCATATGGCCTAAATTTTATTCCTTGGTTGGTTATTGAAACATGTATTCTTTTTTTACATCTTTATTAGGTACTTTTGCGTCTATGTACAATCAGAGCATTCTGTTAGTTTCTTCCTTTGCATTAATAATTTCTCTGCTGGTTTCTCCATTTCCAAGTCAAGAAACCCTCAACTTTCAGGCAAAGAAAACTCAGGACAGAAATGAGTGCGCTTTTCTGGCTTTACTTTGTTATTTCATTAAGAGCATCCCTATTCTCTGGAGGCTGACCTCCAGCTCCTCTGCAATTGTATGCAGCTCAACTCTACAATGTGCTCATTGCATAACAGGGGTAAGCTGTGCCTTGTATGACCTAAGTTTTTACTTTTATTTTCCTACTGCTGGGTTCTTTCAGCATCATGTTGTTTCTGGCCACATAGTGTGCATGTCTTTAGGGTCAAAACCTCCTAAAGACTTAATTTTGTGACATTTCTCCCTGATATCCAGTGATAGGATGTGCATGAATGGTTCAAACCTACACCGTGGAAGGTTTAGGTATTACCAAGCATTTTTTTACTGAGAGGGTGGTCAAACACTAGAACAGGTGTCCCAGAGAGGTGAGCAGTGCCCCAAGCCTGTTAGTGTTTGGAAAATGTCTTTAACAATATTCTTTAACTTTTGGCCAGGCAGTTGGACTAAATATCTTTGTACGTCCCTTCCACCTGATTCTATTCTATTCTATTCTATTCTATTCTATTCTATTCTATTCTATTCTATTCTATTCTATTCTATTCTATTAATTTCATTCTAAATAAAGAAATAAGTAAATACTTCTTGCTTTTATACTGAAATAAATACTCCTTAAATACTCATCATGGAAAGAGCTTCTTCTCTGGAGCAACAAGAAAAGGTTTCACACACTAAGTGAAGTTGTTAGTGACAGAAATCATACAATCCATTAAAGGTCTTCTACAAACCCATTGCTTCTTGATAGAGGTTCAAGGCTCTTGTCACTGTATTCCAGACAAATTCAGCTCTAAAAATTACAACAGCTCTGTGTTTCTACTCAGTATAATTCTCTTTACAATTTATTTTCTTCAGACACAATGCACTGTTTAGGATAAGATATCCTGAAAGATACAGATTTAACTGTTTTTACATATCAGCCATTTTCCAAATATTAGTGTTTGGGGCTATGGGATTTATGCATATTATTCACAATATTATACAAATTATGCTGTTGTGCTGGGAGAGATAAGTGCACACAAGATGTTCTTCTAAAGAAAAATAAAGGATTAGAGACTTTTATGATGCAGAGTTGTCATGCTCCTCAAAGCCCTCAAAACTCTCAAAATTAAATTAGAATTTAGAAGAAAAATATGAGAAGCTATTTCTCAGTGTTCACATATTTCAAGATGTTCTTTTCCTTTCACCTTTTGTATACTTCATCTTCTCCTACGGTTGCTAAATGACTTCCTGATCTCTAATTTTGACCCTACTCTGAAGTGCATGCTCCTAATTCTGTACTATTATACCTGAATGATTAACTGGCTTGTCAAATAAATCACTATGAGCACTCAGCTACCATTATTAATCTATTAATCACTTTAGCAAAGAAGATGTTAATGCTATTCTGTCACCTTCAGACAATTCTAGAACTGAAACAGGTTGTGGACTTGAGCTTGCATTCCAATGTGACTCTGCACATGCACAACAACAGCAATACAAAACACAGATTATTGATAATTCAGCATGTTTGCAGAGAGATAGACTGGAATCAGGCCAGCAATAGTACATGACATTAAGATCTATTTTACAAAAAAGGCATTACTGTATGCTTGTCTGCCTGGAGTTGACCAATGACATCATCATCAGAACTCATGGTGAGAAATGGGGGTCATGATGGCACTTAATGCCACCAGGATGAGCAAAGTCTATGAGCAATGGCCATTGTCACTCCCACAGTATCATTACATCAGAGGATGGCTCTGAAAGGGGCCTGTTTCACCTTTCTGAGATGGGTCATCTTCTTTTGTATCTTTCAGCTTTGGTTGCCTCAGGATACGTACTCAAGGCCTTTTCTGTTCTTTGTTTTCCTCAAGTTTCTTCTTTATTCTAGACTCTACTTAAACCCTGCTTTTGACTTGATGCCTTATTTAAGATCTGCATCAACCCTTGGTTTTTCTACTCTTCATACTCCCAATCCATCCCCATTAAGGCTTATTCACAATTAGAATGTTACAAATATTTAGTGAACTGCTTCTATTTTACCTTAAAACTAACCAAAATGCTCAGAAATAGATTTACCTCCTCTTTCCCAAAAGAATTTAGTCTTTATTGTTGCATTAAATGTATTCAGAGATAAGGAAGGGAAATTACATGTTGCACTATATTCGCAGGAAATCCATTGACTTAATGGCACCAACAGGGATTTACATTGTAGCGAGATGGAGAATTTTAAACTACAGACTTTGTTTTCATTCAATATCTTCTCTCAATTCCACTATCTGAGTCTGAGGGTTTTGAATGACAAAATAGCCACTCAGATTTAGACAGGTTTAACTGGCATGAGGTTTTGGATCTTTGCTTCTTTTGTGTATCTAACAAATTGAGCTTTTATGAGGAAGATTGCACTTTTGGTCTATTTGCTGTAGAAACAAAAGGCATTTTGCTTTGATTCATTTTTATAACCCTTCCTAAGAACCATACATATTTCTTTATTTATACTCAGGCTGACTTCTTATGAATCTCAAGAGAGTGTGAGAAGTTCCAGAAGAGAGATGTTGAGAAAGACATTTCTGAAGGACTGCATCTTTTTCCATTGAACAGCATTAACTTTGTTATTGCGTAAGAAAAAGTAGTTCTATTGATTCTCAGTAACTTTTTCACCCTCTGGGAATAAAAACATAACTAACAAAAACAAAAGCCATATTTTATGGCTAGTAAGGAATGGGTCCTTTTACTTGGCTCCACTCTTTAGTGAATGAGTACCAGGAACTGACAAATTGAAATTGAATTTATGGTATAACCACATTTCATTTGGATTTTTCAGTCCCTGGTTTGGGTCTGCTAAGGTAGAAATAGGACAAGTGCAAGAGATTGAATACAACATTCCTTTTATTTAAAAGCTGAGAGACTCAACTTCTCCAATAATTAAGGCTGGGACTAAATATGTTGCATTTGCAGTTTCAGGCTTTACCTTTTTTGTGTATTTTTTCTACCAAAAACTTCTGCCCAACCCAAAGCACCAGCAGGACAGCATTAGAAATGCATAGGATTTGCTGAGGCAATTTTATTAGCAGGCATAGAAAGAACAGAATTGCTGGGGGTCAGCAGAAGGCCTCAGAAGGTCCTCTCTAGGAGTTTTTCTAACCACTTCTTGGGTCCTGGCAGATAGTTTCCTCTGCCTACTGAGCACACAATATGTTAGGAATCCCTCAGCTTTTGAGATGCAGAACTTGGTTCACTGAGCTCCCTCATGTATGGCAGACCAAGTGCAAGTAACTTTCTGGCAATTCAGAAACAGTAACCACAAAAATAAAAGGTCTCCTTCAAATCAAACAAACCATAAAGAAGCTCCAAGGACAAAGGTCTGTTTTGAAGACTGATAGCAGAATCCTATTGGCATCCTATTAGTAGAGGGATGCTAAGAGTTGTGCATATTTTTCTTTTCTAGAGATGTCTTCAGAGCAATTTGTTTATGTTAATAAAATGAAGCAAAACAATGCTTGATGGCAAACTAATACTTGATTTCCTTGGGGACAGGTAACTTCAACTTTCCTTTGTCTTATAGGTATGCATTTTATCAGAATCTTTGATAAAGGTTTTTTCTATGTAGGACCTTTGGCTCATTCAATATCCAGAATGAGTGCAGAACTTTACAGATTCAGCATTACACATGCTTCTGAGGTTTTCTTCCACAAAAATTCTTGATTTATCTACTGGAGAAAATGCTCCTCATGTAATTTTTCTGCATTTCATATTAGCTATACGAGACACCTATCCAGTTACTGGGGTGTCTATTGGAATATCTCCCACACTCCAAGGCTTTCAGCCATGTGTTCTGACCTCAGGCTGTGGGGCAGGAAACAATATCCTCTAGAATCCTCTAGACCCTTCCCTTCACTCTCACATAGCCAATAAATTTCTGAGGATTTCCTATACCAAGGGCACATATTATACATGGTGAGGACTGCATGGTGAGGACTGTGCTAAGAGCCGAGAGTCCACACAGAGCAAATCACCTCAAAAGTCATTGCCAAAGTATTTATTGACCTAGGTTTTTTCAGTTGCTAACAAGATAAACTTATTTTCATATAAGAAAGCTGCCACCTTAAGTGTCACCTTGGCCACTGTCCAACAGAATTTGTAAAAGCTACAATTGAATATTTTTTTTAAATGAACATTCTAGAAATAAAGTCATAATAGTATAATAACAAAGAAGATTAGCTGAGAATAGAAACAATGAAAAGGAAAACAAGCCTGTCCATTCAGAATGATAAAATATCCTGAGCAGAGATCCCTTAGAATATATACAGAAGGGACTTTGTGGGAAAACTCCAGCTTTTTTTTAAAGTGGATTCATTCCTTTTTGCCTATTGAAGTTGATTTTTAAAAAATATTTTTATTAGCAATATTGGTAAGAAATGCATTACAAGCAATGATTGCTGGTGGTTTAGATGAAGGAATTTTGCACTTATCATTGTTAACCCAACATGTTAAAAATGGTAAATAAGGCTACATAAGTCATTACTATGGAAAATGGGGCAAGAGATGAACTCACTACATGACCTCATTACTATTCCACATCTTAAAGCAGAATCAAGGAGAGCTTAAACATTCCTGGGTAGCAACCTGTCCAGTTTGCTCTTAAAAACCTTCACTGGTGGCAAATCACAAGCTCTCTAGAAAAACTGTCTTATTACTTAACTATCCTTACAGCAGAAGGGAGAAGGGTTCCTTAATGTTTAACCTCAATATCCCCAGCTGCAATTTTAATCCCATAAAACTGGTTTAAAAATCATGAGATTTTAAAAGTAATATCCCTTGGGATCTTTATATTATTTGCCTTCTAGTGGTTGATCCTTTCAGATTAACCTTTCCAAATGTCTCCTAGCAGCCATGAGAACCTGAAGCTTATTTTCCAAAAAGAAAAATGAAAGTTGGATTTCTTGTAAAATAATATAACTCTGTAAACTGGGATTTCAAGGGGAAAAAATCCAGCCAAAATTGCAGGGCTTGTAATAAAGGTACAAGAGCAAAAAATTGTCTGTGAGAAACACATGATGAGCAGTGTCCCATATTCTGTTAGTCTACATCATATTTAGGTATGCATTTATACAAATTAATGCAAATTTTAGGCCTGTTTCAGGACTCCCTTAGACTGGTGAAAATAAACAGAAACATTGTTTAAGTCAGTGAAATGTTAACTAATGTAAAGTAAGGGTAGATCTCATCCTTAAGAATGCAAAGTTGTGGGGTTTCTTTTGTAAAAGAATAACTTTTTGAAATGATTTCTATGAACGGTTTCCACTAAAAGAAATGCTGGACAGAAATAAGCATGCTGTGCATATTTAAGTATTATAAACCGTATCAGCTGGAACAAGCAAATTTGGAGCTAGATTAATTTTTGAAAGCATTTCTAATGTTAACTAATGTGTGTTCCTGAAACCTATTTATTAGACAGCATTAATGCAAAGAGGTAATATAGCTTTTAAGCATTTAAGTTTGTTCTCAGGGCAACTAATTGCAACTTTAATTTTTATAAGTAAGGGAGAAAAAAAAATCAAAAAATATGAAATTTTTAACCTAATTAAAGGGCAGCATCTCTCAATCCTGCATTCATTGTATTGTTAGGGAAAATATGAACAATGTAGCAGTGCATTTCTTTGCTGTTAGCAATCCTTCAGATCATCAGTGTAGTGCTTTATATTTTCTTTTTCTGATGTAGGACTGAAAATGAAGGGCTGTAAGGTTTTTAGATGTGCTTATACCTTCTTATGCCAAAATTACTTTCTTTTGTATTTGCAGATGTGAGTACACTGCTGCTGCTACCCATGCCTGACTTACTTGGGAATTGGATTGCTGCAATATGCTGTGAATGGAAATAAAGTATAAATCATATTAGAAGGAGAGCTGATGCAGGAGAGCTGAAACATGGGTGCTGTTTGTCAAGTGCAATACAAATTATTGGCTTTGACCTATAAAGACTCTTGTGACTTCAAATCTGAAGACCAGCAGGACTTTGCAATAATGTCAGAGGTGCAATCAGTGACCGTGTTAAAGTAACCTAGTTTTAAAGGATCTTCCATCAATGAGTCCTCAGGGATTCCTCCTGACTATCACCTACCAGTCCGGTGATCTTCAGGATAAACTGCAGGCCATCTTTTTTGCCAAACAATAGATGTCACTAAGGTATAGCAAATGGAGAAGTGAAGAAGAGGTAATAGATTAGGAAGCGGAAGTGTTTAGTTCTGCCACTGACATATGGGGAGAAGCCACTTTCCTTCCTTGTGCCTCTATTTTCCTTCTATAATTTATCTGCTAAACAAAACATGTGAACATCTACAGCTATTTTTTTTTTTACTTTTAGGTTGGCTACAACAAAAAGAGCTAGAGGGAAACATGTAGACAATCCTTAGAGTTATCATTCACTGAATGAACCTTGATGCTCTTTAGCCCCAATAGCTTTTCCTTGAAATACATCCTCCTTCACATATAAAGCTAAAATAGCAAGAGGGAAACTGGGTTACAGACTGAGTTTATAAAGTCAGTCAGACAGACTGACTTTGATATCCATGTTGGACTATTCCAAGGAACAACTGGTCTGATGCACTTTCCATGATACATCCTCCCAGCTTTTGACAGTCAATAATCCAAATAATCATAGAATGAGTTGAGTTGGAAGGGACCTTAAAGATCATGCAGTTCCAAACCCGCTGCCATGGGCAGGGATGCCATCCGCTAGACCAGGTTGCTCAAAGCCCCATTGAACCTGGCATTAAACACTTCCAGGGATAGAACACCAAGTTTTCCAGACAATCTGTTCCAGCACCTCACCACACTCACAGTGAAGAATTTCTTTCAAAAATTTACTTTAAACTTTTCCTCTTTCAGTTTAAACCCATTCCTCCTTGTTCTATGCCATAAAATGCCCTTATTTGACTTTCTTGTAGGATTTGTTTAGATACTGGAAGGTGGCTCTATGGTCTCCCTAGAGCCTTTTCTTCTCCAGAGGGAACCTGAACTCTCTCAGCCTGTCTTGACAGGGGAGGTGTCCCAGCCCTCTGATCATTGCTGTGGCTCTCTTCTGGTCTTACTCCAACAGGTCTACATCCTTCTTCTGCTGGGGACCCAAAAGGTGGATGCATTACTTCAGGTGAGGTGGAGTGGACGGGGAGAATCTTCTCCCAAAGACTCCAAGTGCCAGAGTCTGTACCTAAGTGGTTCTGTGTTTTTTGCTCTTTGACTTACCCTCAATGCAGTTCTGTGATCCCTTTTTGGAAGCATTCCTGCCTTTGGCTTCCACTATGCTCTCAGAAAGAAAAGCACAATAGATAATAGTATCTCTTTGTGCTGTTTGTGGCTGGGGAAAAATTAATTTTTTTCACAATTAACCTGTGCTTGGTAAGGGCTTGTATTTTGGACTTCTACAGGTCTCATTTTGTGAGAATATCACTCATTTTTCATGAAGGCATAGACCTCTGCCAAAGGTCCAACACAGAAAGTATGTAAAGTGAACATCTGTGTAGTTTATCAGATGCCTAGCACAGGAACATGCTGGAAAGTGGATTTGATTGCTACTATGGTGCTCTGTCTCTCACATCTATTCAGCAGCTTATTTGAGAGTAATGGCTTAAAGGAATAAAGACAGTGCCTGTCTGCCTGTGTGTCTGACCCTTCCTTAGCTGTGAATCAAAGAATCACCAGGAAAACATAACCCAAACAAAAGCACATGCTCAAAGAGGAAGATTTTTATTGATTTTAATGGGAAGTTCTAAATGTTTCTCTTCTGTTGTAGTATGTCTCTGACCTGTACTGCATAATAAGAAAAGAAAAAACTCAGGCATGACAGGCCACTAAAACAGTAGTCTTGTTATGCTGAATTCATTAATCAACCAAGCTACATTAATTCTTGTTTTGCTGGAGATATCCATTTTAAATCAGACATTAATATATTGCAGAACCGTATATATAATATTATTATTATATTATATTATTTATTATAATAGTAATAAGGAACTATCAGGCTGGAATGTCTACTAGGAATTGTGATCTGATTTTGTATTAAAATAAATAAACCCAGATATTCTTACAAGAATATTTCTTGCTTACCTTGTGAAGCAATGCAAAAATGACCAGGACTTATACTTTGCCTCTCATAAAAATATGGCAGAGACCAAGTTTTGTGACACTAAAAAACCAGAGAAACATTAGTCTGGAAAGACCCCCAACAGAGGAGTGAAACCCATTCTCTGCTGAAGCTATTAAAAATAGTGAGGCAAAACCTGATGTAGACCAACCTCCTGTACAGGCACACTCCATTTGTTATGAGAAATAGCCCAATTATGCTCCATTTCAGCATGCAGAAAAATGATCCAACCAGGTAACCATAGATAATAAATCCAACATGAATGAATGGTCCCAGTGCCATTGGTTGCTAGACCAAGGGAACTTCACCCAAAAGAAAACGAATAGTTTTAGCACTCACTGAGGAGAGATCCAAGACATTGGTGTAGCGTGATTATGTCCCAGTTCAAGCCCCATTACTGAGAGGAACAAAAGAAAAAGAATTTAATTTCTTGGTAAATATGTAACACAAACAGAAAAACTCCTATGTAGCATAGGTAGACAGGAGAGAACCCCCTAACCTACTTGTTGACACATGTTTCAGAGCTCAAAATCACAGCTGGGCAATGGGGTCAAAGTAAAGGCCCCTGAAAGGGCTTCCAGTTCTCACTTTTCCCAAGTACCTCTACCCTGTAACTAGCAGAAAGGTAGGCTGGTAATCTGAGGTAATAAAGCAGTTCACATCCTAACACACACATGGCAGTTGCATTTCTGTAAGTAGAAGCTACACTTTCAGTTCTTGATCTCAATAGTCATCCAGCTCCCTTCCACCAGCTGAAGTGTGAGCTGGCTTCTCTTCAAGGATAAAAACTTCCTAAAATGAAAGGCAAAATGAAGGATGCCAGAGTTTTTATGATATGATGGAAGAAAGGCTATTCAGAATTTCTAGCTTTCTTATACAGTTTGTCAGTCACTGGTATGAGGGATTCTCTTACTATTTTGCAGATGCTTTCCCGCCTAAAGATTCTTTTCTGAAAAGAAACATAATATGAAGTTTGAATCTGAAAATGCTTCATAGTCATATACCTTGTGATTTAAGATTGCCTCCACTTAATGGAGAAGAAAGGAAAAGCCTGAAGAAATAATAAATGCTGTAGTGCAGAGCAGTATTGAATTAGACCCTGTAATTCCCAGTCCTGCTGCAAACCATGCTCAGCAGAGGCACATTGGAGACAGCATAACTAACACTGAAGAGATTAGTGTTTTGTTAAAGTAGCAGAGACATAATTCTTTATCAAGCCTCAGAATTTACATAAAGAACTGCGACCAGGTGATAGATTCTGGAAAGCACAGGACAAGTAAGAAAACTCTCAAGGCTTCTCCTGTCTGATACGGGTCTTGCTGCTGAGTGACAGGAGAGGACCTAATGTATTGATGGTTGTGGACCTTTTGCCATATATCTGAGAAAGACAGAAATAGAATGAGACAGAAAAAAAGCCTGTCTGCTGCATGTTGATCAGGTAGACAGAGGAGATCTGATGTTTCTCTTTAAGCCTAGTGTTTCTGAAGGGACACATTTCAGATCTGCTATGACCCCCTGGAGGCACATTGGCATTTCTGGTTACACGCTCATCATTACGCTTTTTAGTTTCTGGCTTAGCATAGCAATTACTGTAGCACACCAAATGTTACCAAGAACTTTATCAGAGTGTTTGAAAATGTAAAAACTTTACTGTGCATGCCAGTGGTACCTGTGGTGTACATGAACATGTATGGGGAACTGGAATGTCATAGAACCAGGTGTGCTGGAGTCATTTATTTGGACATAATTTTGCCCCTGAGCATTTAGTAAGAAATTCTATCTGTCTTTTGCTGTAAAGTGAAACAAACTGCAATCCAGGCTATTGTACAGACCTTTGAAATGTGCTATATATAATAGAAAAGCTACATTGCTGATGGCTCTCTCTGTAGCATTTCCACTGAAGGCAGGACAAAGTGCAGTTCCCTTTTCTTTCAACTTTATTTAAAACTGACACTAGAGATTTTATTTTTTGTAAACTGCAATGAAAATGCCTCTTGATTATTCCATGATGATGCTGTTCTCATGGATGCAGTAGAAAATAATAACTTCTAAATTACTAAGTGTCTTAGCTCATAAAATTTCACTGTATAAATATACTGTATTCCATGCTACTCCTGTTGGGGACTATATAGATTATTCTGATAAACTAGGTAGATGTCCTTATATAATATAAATAACATATTACATCACTGTCATACAGTGGCTACTGTTCTTCTCTACCTATTTGGACTTTCAGCTTCCTAAAAGGAACCACAGCTAGGTTTCTCTTCCTTCAGGAGTGGAAAAGCTCATTAGCCAAAGGAAAGCCAGCAGCAGTTAAGACAGTGCAAGCCATATTTCACATGGAGATCCCAATAAGGACTATTTGTCTGGTAAAAAAAAGGAGTGCTCTTCAAGCAGATCAGTATTCTTGCAGAATCCCAGAGAAACAGCTTCTTTCACCTTTGACATTTCACATTCAGGGATCCACTCCTTTGTCATCTGTTTTTGCTGTGCTGCCGCTTTGGCCCTTATCACATCAGTTATATCACACATTTGACAATTTATGTGGAGTTACTCAATGAAAAAACTAAACATACCACAGAATGTGATGAATTCTCTAAGATTATCTACATAATGTTGTGTTGTTTTGCTGTTCTACATACTGAAAAATTTTGGTAATGAGAAATATTCTTAAGGTTTCCAGACATATTATAATTTCAAGCAGATTTTTAAAAATTATATAATAAAAGGAGACATATTATTCTGCAGATATTTGTCCTCTGGATTCAAATATTTTCTCACTACTTGCATTGGATGAACTTTGAAGTTCTTATCTTTGCAAAATGCACTTTTCTATTTCATAGAAAAAATATTTTTACTGGAATAAAACTATGTTCCACATGTATTTTTAAAATACCCAGACCAAAAAATCTTCTTTTTGATTTGAATCTACCACAAAAAGTCTACAGTTTTTCTATTGACTGACAGCTAGAGTATTTCAAAAGAATGAAAAGCAGGCTGAATACTTTCAAAATTAAATATATTGTGTTTTCTAGTCATAAGTTGTGATTTTTGGGAGACTTTCAAATACCACCCTGATGCCACTGTGTATGTCTCTCTCAGTGGCACAGTTTGACTCAATTATCCTTACTCTAAAATCTTTTTATATGAGCTGTGATAATTGGACTTGTTTATGCTGCATTAATCTAGGAGGCTACAGATCAAAACTGCCAGAGTGTGAGATCGAGCTGACTTGGAAGAAATTAATTCTACAAGACCAGCTGCCAAAATTGCCATAGAAACATTAGGAATACAGGCTGTGAATATGCCCCATCTGATTTTTTTTTCTCACAAAGCAGAAACTCATGTCACAGAGTTAGTCATGTTGATTCATGTCTAACCACTTGGGTGTTCTTTTTGCTCGTTGTGTTTTGTTTACAAACTGACTGAAGTGCTTATGGTACAGACTAGGACTAGAGGCTCTGAAAGGCACTGCTGTGGGGTTTGACAGAACCTGGTTATTGGTGAGGTAAAAAGCCTTTGATGCCCTCCCTAGAGTCCAGGTAACACTTGGAGCTTTATTATTGTCACCTGGGCTGCAAAGCTCAGTGTTCCCTCTCTCTGAAACCACTAGTGTCTGGCATCACAATGCCAGAGGGAAGGAGTATCCATCTTCATCCCAGTGCTTGCTCCACCTAATGATAAGAGATTGCCCAAGATGTGCGTGGCTTTTGGACAATTTCTGCACTTGCAAAAGGTTGTGACTGCAGTTAACTAGATTCCAGGGTTCCTACAGAAACACACAAAGTGTTGCAAACAGCTGAATCTCTGTAACCAAATTACTCCCTTTGGTTGTTAAAAATTAGGAAATTATACCTTTGGTCAACATGTTAAGCACATTTACCTGAATTTCATGGAAAACTGAAATATTTGATTATATTTGGGTTTGAGCTTACAAAGGATTAGGAAAGAAAACCCAGCTCTTTTGTGTAGTGGAAGAAAAGAGGAAGGGAATTATCATCTTAGATGACAGAAATCAGCATTTGGATGTGTTCCCTTCACAAAATCAACAACCAATAAAAGCCTCTGGAACCTCCCCTTTTTCCCCCATATGGATTAATATGTAAGCATTCTAACCTTAAAAACTGCTACAAGAGGTCTTCTTTGTGCTTTGCATTTTTGTCCTTCATTTTTGGTCCTTGGTAAAATTTTAGGTCCTTCAATTCCTTCCTTCACTTTCAGGTAGTGTGAAGCTGTTGGATTGAATACCTGGAAACAGTCAGACACATGCAGGCAAAACTGAAAAGGCTTTTCTGACAAGGCAAGTCGATGAGTAACTTTATGGTTGAAATGTTTACATATGAACATCTATATTTGGGAAAATACTGGTTGGCTTAGACTGTCAAATCATACTTTAATTGAATGCACTCTTATTTTTCACAGCAGTGTTAGACATGACATAGTACATGAAGGGTGGTGAGTGGAAGCTCTGTTAGAATTATTCCTTTGGGGAAGTCATGTGGGAGGGCAGTGATGTCTTAAAAAAGCCAACTCATTTGTAGTCAGCTGGGTCCTACAAACTCAACATCAGCTGGAGCTGTAAGGGTTCTGGATGAATGCTTAAGATCAAATGTTAATAAATCCAAACAAGGGCATTATAGTGTCTTTGATGAAGTAAATCCCCATATATAATAGAATACAGAAGTTTCACTCATGAACACACATAAAAAGCAGATAAATCCTCACTGTGCTAGTATAGGAATGGAACCCAGAGAGAGTAATTTTGTTAATATCCTGGGCTGGAAGAAGTATGAACTCACACTAAGTTTTATTGGCCTAGGATATATAAGAGTCCATGAGTCATAAGAATTTCAGCTGTTTTAACATTTCATCAGTTTATCCTGAATTTTTAAAAACTATTTAGTGCCATTACCAAGTATCTGTTCCTATTCTTCTCACTTTTTCTTTTTTTTTTTCCTTTCATTGGTTCTCTACATTCCTCCTCAAATTTTATAGAGAATAAAATCAAAACAATTGTAGGTAAGAAACATAAATTGGGAAAGGCCCTCATAGCAGAATTAAAATCAAGGAAACAAAATAATTTTTTGTGAGGAAGATGGATTGTAAAAGAATTCTTATGTAGAAAATATAGAGGAAAAATTAAAATATGAAACAGAATGACCGAGGGGCAGGTGAGCTGAGGGAGCCTACAGGAGATATGGAGCTGGCTGTCTCTGCGAAAAGAGCTCCTTCACCATAAAAATATTTAGGTGACATTTTTTGCAAATTATCCTAGTGACAGTTCTCTAGTGTATCTCCAGAATTCCCAGAGAGATTACATATGACTTCATGTGGCCTAGAATATCCTCCTTATCAACTCTCTCTAACTCCAGGGCCTTTCCCCCAGAGTTAATGCGTTTTCTCATAGGACTGAGCTCATGTGGGTAGCTAGTGCAGGTCAGAAGAGACATTTATATAAGCTCATTTCAAAAGGCAAAACCTTATAAAGTAGTTAAATCTAATGTAAGACTTTTAATAACATTGACAGGACAGCACTGCGTGAAGTCTGAGAAAGGGAAAAAATGGGTACATTTCAGTTGAATTTTTTACACTTTTGGGGCCTGGCCTTCTTGTGGATAAAAGGTTTAATATTGCTAATGCTACACATTTTTGTGTTCTGGTCCATTCCTTGCCAATAAAAAAGTCTAATTCTCTTTTCTCTCTTCTCATATGAGCCTAATTAAATCTGTTTCCCCGGGAGACCGAAGTACACAATTTACTCTTTTTTTCAAAAGTGAAACTTGAAGGATTAATCCGACTGCATCTGGGTCTGTGTTTCTTGACCAGCCCCAAAATCTTTTTCTCTGTCTGGAAGCAATACTGTTTTATTTCTCCATATCTGTGTTTATCTAGCTATATAATGGCGTGCAAGAATGAATTCAGAAATGTGCATTCCAGCCTGAATTGAAAGCAGTGAGTGAACTTTGCAAACAGGCTTTTTGAAAAGAGGCAAAAGCATTTTGCCTGCATTTACACTCAGCTAAAGCATTGCTTTAGTGTGATTTAATATTCTATTAATCAGACAGCAATTTGTACGAGAAGTCCTCTTCATCCTTTGACCTTTGGATTATTTGGTATTGCTCTGACAAGACAGCCATTTGAAGTGAGCTCTTCTGGGTCCTTCATTTTCTGGATAAATCTCCAGTTCAGTGTGGTAATCATAAAGTTAATGCAGGATCATTCAGAAAGGTTTAGTTGGAGCAGAACACTTAGAGCACCTCTCCTTTTTTTGTATTGCCTTGCCTGCAAATGTCCAGCCTGCTCAGCTTCTCTTCCATTCCTTGACCTGGCAACCTGTCATGACAGTAAACTTTGGCTGAAAGGGCAAAGGATGTGACTAGGTTGTAACTTCTGCAGTGTTTGGCTGGTGGGGTGCCACATATGTTTTCAGATCTGGGACCATCTCACAAGACAGACTGCTCTGCAATATCCAGCCTGTTTCAAATCTGGAATCTAAGGCAATAGATGGCACTGTTGGACTAAAAACTTTGGCTGGCGAGGACGGTGACTTCAGGGTCCTGCTGATGGCACCCTCTATCTCTGCTGCAAGAGTGAACCTCATCTCTGTTGCGTGCACACCCCTGCTGTGGTCCCCCTCTGCCAGGGCTGGGAGGCTGCTCTGCAGCCCTCCTGGGGTTCAGTGCCCACCTCGGAGCTGCATCAATTCAGAAATAGGCTCATCACTTCTCCTCTCTCCTTTTGATCTTTTGTTTGTAATCTGGTGATTAATAGCTCCAGGTGAGTAATAACAAAAGAGAAAAGTTACTTGTATGTGCTGTTGTTATTGAATAGCAGACAGATTAAATGCTGCATGATGCTGAGTTTTCTAAATGAGAGTATTTACTCGAGTTTGCTTCCCTCTCTTGTGTGTGTATTTTTTATGCTGCTAGAGAGACTTCATTAATCAATAGGTTTTACAAGGGACTATGTATTTTAGCAGCAAATTGTCAGTTACAATTCTTTGCTGCTTAGTTTGTCCTCCAGCACTGTTTACTTCATTGTTCCCTATTAATCAAAGCAGCAGAGGTGAGGACGGCTAGGAAAACTTGTGCTGGATGTTTCTGTTCATTCATTTATTCTCTGATTTGCTATTCTGCCCATCTCTCAGAATATTCCTGTGCTTACTCAAGTGGATCTATGTCATCGTCCCCAGGGTTACAAGAAGAAAGCGCTGATTTTTAATTTCTACTGAGCTGAAGTCTCAATTTTTAAGCTACAACAATGAAAGCCTCTATTTTGCCATTTTGAGTGGTTCTGCACCAAGATGTTAAAAATTGAAGCTCACAGCCCCCTCAAAGGCAGGTCAGCCTTGCCTAATTTGGCAGTTGAAGCAGTAAGTCATGGATTTTAAATGTCTTGTCCAAGGTCACGCTGCTGCTCAGTAGCGGAACAGAGACTAGGACACAGAATCATCACCTCTCAATTTTGTTTTTTCTCCTCTTTACCCAGATTTAGTCACCAGACTGCACTAGAAAAACTGATTTGCCAGTACAATTAAATCTTAAAAACTGCAGGCAGAATGCTGTTTCAAGTCCCAGTGATAAAAACACTCACTGAGCAATGCTGACCACCTACATTTCCCAGATGGAAAGACTGTATTTCCCCCATCAAAATTTCTCCCTGTACAAGGAAGTTTATGTGTAGACCTCAATGATTTCTTTGCATTCTTACTGTCTTTCCAGATACTTTATTTCACTTTCAAATGTTTGTTTCACTTCCAAATAACAATGCTGTAGATAAAGAAGCTTCATTAATGTAATATGGAGGCAGTCCAGATTATTGAAACAGAATAGTCATACCAAAACTTCCAAGGCTTTAGGCATTCCAGTATTTTGGAAACCTGGCAAAATGCAAGAGTTTTGATCAAGAAGAAATTGGTCAAATATCTTTCAGTTTATCAAGAATGCAATAATTGTACAGTAGTAATTTTGCTGCCATTGTAATTTCTTTCTCGACTTTTTGCAATGGTCTCACTCCTGGAGAACAGAGGAAATATAACAGCATATTGTAACAATCCATTTGGAAATTGCTTTGATATGTAGCCTGTGAAAAATGTTGTCTGGGCTCCTGCGATGTTATTGCTCTCCAAAACAACTAGGAATAGATTGAACAAGGAGAACTGGTAGAAAGATTCAAATGCATGACTGCAGAGAGAGACTTATGGTATTGCAAGAAAGCATTGTGATGAAAGCTACCATAGGCTAAAGTTCCGCTTAAGGTGAGTGTGGAAGGATTAGATTGACTGAGATAAATATATATATATATATATCCCTGCGAATTTACTGAGATTTACAAATTAATATTTTCACTCATATTTTAGTCCACTTTTTCTGCATCTGAGACCTCCATTTTTGCCACAGAAAATCATGTGAAACAATCACCACTCCATGACTTTTTTCAATTTGTCACAAAATAGGCAGGATAAACATTTGTGATCAAGCAGAGATTAACAAAATTTAAATGTTCTACTATTTAACAAATTCAGATCAAGATCTTCTGGCAGGCAATCCCTGAGAAGGGGAAAAAAATCTCTGTTTGAGTGCATTAGTTATTGAAAATTACTTGCTCAGCTCTTAATCCTGGGATAAAAATCTAACAACATGGCTTGATAAAGGTATGACTAGAAATGTTTGGGAAAGGGGGGAAAAAAGGGGAAAGGAGGGCATTGTGGATTCAGTCAGCTTGTTGGGAAAAGCAGATCAAAGAATAATGACCAAAATGTTCTTTCTCTGTGTAGAAGATAGTGGTTTTTGGCGTGTGTGTTAGGAAAGAAAAGAAGAAGATGAAATAAAATTAAAAATATTCAAAAAGAGGATTAAATTAGTGAGGTGTGTCTAATGTGTCTGATCTACTTAACTGCCTTTATAAATTATATTTAATGATGCACCAAAGAAAATGAAAGAAGAAATAACAATCTGAAATTGAATGTTTGAGACTTCCTTAGGAAAACCAGGAAATATTTCTTTTCCCATTGCCCTAAAACAGCTGTCTATCTAAGTCCTGTGGGGAAGTGGATCTCTCTGAAAACACTTTTGCCTTTCTTCATGGCCAGAGTGGTCATTTAGATTCGGACAGTAAAACCTACCCAAAATATCCTTTACCACTGAAGTCAGCAGGAGCATAGGAGCTGCAATACTTGTTTCAATGCCACATTCCATTTCTGCCTCCTTTTCAGCAATGATCAGCAATGGATGTGTCAGAGACACAGGATCATAGAATGGCTTAGATTGGAAGGGACCTTAAAAATCATCTTGTTCCAGTCTCACTGCAATGGGCAGGGGCACCTGGTTGCTCAAAGCCCCATCCATCCTGGCCTTAAACACTTCCAGGGATGGGACACCCACAGCTTCTCTGGACAACCTGTTGTAGTTCCTCACCCTTGTAGTGAAGGATACTCATTCAGGCACTGCACACTGTAGCACATGTATATAGTGCAAAATTCTGCTCTATTCTGGGTCTAGATAAAAATAGGATTATGCTCCAAAGCATGCAGCTTGAAATTTATAAAATTAATTGAAGAACTAAGATATTAATCTATTTTTACCCCAGTAATTTTTTGAAACATAATATTAAATATGCCCTCATTCTCTATACTTGCAGTGGGGGTATTTATTAAAAAATAATCAAATGTGTATGTTTGTAGGTGGGGCCTAAGGTCTTTGAGAGTTCAGAGCTTTGTAAAGCTTTCTGCCATAACTGAATTAGAGGATAAGAATAATAAAATGGATATAAAGTGGCAGAGTGGAAGAGCAACCAAGAAGAAAAACGGGATTTTGCACAGTCTAGGTTCTTGCAGGAGCAGGCAGCCTGAGCATGACTGTAACAGTATATTAAATTTCATAGTAACTTCGGGAATATTGTTTTCTGTGCTATCTTGTACCAGGAACCCCCTCAGTTTCTTCAATACTGAAATGTTGTTCAATTAGTGAATTGCTCTTTTTGGGAAGAGTTCTGGTAAATGGGAAGTGCTTCATATTGGCAGTCAAGGCTACAGAATAATCATCTAGGAGATATTTCTGAAGGTCACATTGATTTAGTCATTTGCAGCCAAATTGGACAAAGCAGAGGAGATTGTTTTGTCAGCAACAGTCCTGCATTAGGGTGAAATTCAGCCATACACAGAGGATCAGAACAAAACTTAGGCAATCAAATCTTGTTTGGAGGTGTTAGAGGGAATCTAAGTGAGGAACAAGGATTGTGTGGAACTTTTATGATATTCACAAATATTGTAGGGGAATATAGCCAACACCTTAACTGAAACTAGTGACCATTTTTTTTCTTTATCTGTGTTAATTATGGTAATATTAGAGGGTATGGTTATTGGATAACAGTTACTGCAGGAAGATAAAAGAAACCTGAAATCACTATTGAGCAGGAAAGAAAATTTTGCATTCAATCTTACAATATAATCAGCTGATGACTCCACTGAAAAAATGCCTGGTTCTGTTGTGTGTTTTATATTGTATTCCATTGTGTCTAGTCTTACACTCCACTGTCTGTCTCTTTATGGACAGGTGTTGTGAGGTGAAAGGTGAGAGCAGATATGCTAATGGAACAATGATTCAGGCTTGCAAGTGTAATTTCTGGCTTGAACCCAGTCTTTGTGTGTAAATTATATGATTTGTGCTTCTACCTTACACCCACTGAATGAGATGTGCTTTTTCCAAAGTTTATTTCCTTCTAGGCAGTACTTAGATATACTAGAGCAGACTTTGTTTGTCACTGGTCTGTACATGTGCTAGTAGCTTGGAGTCCCAGTGTGAGTGCTGAGTGATTCAATTCATAAAGCAGCTAGAAAAGCCCCGTAACATTGTTTAGGGGCAATTTTTGGCCTGACATCAGTGATCATAAGAAGTGCATCAGAAAGTATTGCATATTACCAATGATAAATGTATTTTCCCAGTAAAGATAATGAGGACACTGTCTCTTTAAAAGTGAAGCTAATTCTGTGGCAGATCCAGCATTTTCGCCAAGAATAAAGACAGAAGTTGAAATGATCAGAAATCTCAGTAAAGAAGAAATCAACATCTATGAAATCAGCAGTTTTTGAAATGATGTTTTTTTCCTGTTTTGAAAAGTATTATTTTGAAAACATTAATAGTCAATAAACTCATATTTGATTAAGTATGATTATTTCTGATTTTACAAATGAAGAAACAAAAATCTTGACTTTCACTGAAAGCACAGGACAATGCTACTTTTTATGCAAAGAAGAGCCCATCACTCTGCTGCTTGACTCTGAAAAAAGTCTCAGTGGCACACAGATCCCTATGTGAGAAAAAAAAACTATGGAATTCATATTTCATGAAATTAGCCTTACTATAACTTCTGACTTTGGGGTCAATCAGCTGCCAGCAATATTTCATCATTCCACTGCCTCTTTGGTTGTAGAGTTCACCTTTGACAGCATTTTTGCCAACTGAATTACCAAGAGAGACTAAAACTTGGCCTGAAGCATCCCAGAAGTGTCTGCTTTCTCAGTGAATTTAGAGGATTCTGTGTCATAAGCTGAGCCAGTGAGGTTTTGAAGATTGAGTAATCCTTCTTAGCCTTGTATCCTGCAGGGAAAGGGGCTTGGAACAACATCTAACAGCTCACACAAGTGAAAAGGCTCACTCAAAGGCAAGCTGTTCACTCAAGTTTTTTTCTGAAGTTCTACACTAGCTCTTAGGACTTTATAATTAGAAGAACAGAAATGGTTATATTAGGGTATCTAAATCACGTTCCCCATGCTGGTCCTCTTTAAATTGTATAGAAATTCTTGAAAGAGGAACACATCCTAATGAAATATATAGTATTATAATGCACTGCAATCCAAGAAAATAAAAGTAATAAATCACAAATGTGACTGGAGAAGAACACAAAATGAAAATTTGGGCTAGTATTATTACATTTTACAGCTCAGATTCAAAATCTGTAGATTTCTGCAGATGCAGTGAACAGTCCCGACGTGCTCTTGAGAAGTTATGCATTGGGGTTGTACATGCTTGTGTTTCTCTCTTCCTCTCCATGATTTCTTGTCTTAATTATATACAGGGTTTTCCTTTTTGACATGGGTGAGGATAGAAAAAGATCTGTCTTGGGAGCTCCTAGTTTTTATTGGTGTTGTACTTCAGATTTGGGGATGAATCTGAGAAGAAGAACAGTGATGAAATTCCTGATTGAAGAAAATTTTCAGAGTTTCAGAGGTAAGACACAAATTTAGGTTCTTTCCATTTTCACACAATTTCCCTTAAAGGAGTGAGGAATTCTTCTTCAGGAGGTGTATTATTGGTTGTTAGTGCTCTGGTATAACAACTGGACACAATGAAGGAAATCTGTCTTCAGGCCTTGTGTTTTTGAAAGATCATATTCATGTTTTGCTCTCAAAAATACAATTTAACAACAGAGGTTAAATTGTTTTACTCATTAAAGTTACACATGGTTAAAGACTTGCTGGTAAAACTTTTACTTTAAAATTTGTGGTTTTGAATGATACCTATCTCAGATTTTCATTTTAAAAAAGTTTAAAAATCCAAACCCAAACATCCAAATCCAGAACATTATGTTTTAATATCTAAACTATTTTTATTTTACAGCAATTTTCAACTGAATGTTAATCTGATTATTGTATTTTGCTGCCAAAAAATTAGCAAAAAAAATTTCAGAATACAGAAAAGGAAATAGTTTCCGATTATCTCCTTATAAAAAGGAAATTGCACCATATCAATGCTCCTTATAAAGAGCTGTTCAGCCATATAAAAGATTTAACATTATTATTAATATTAGTAGTCATAAGCCAGACTTTTATTAATTTTAAAATGAAGAGAATTTTAAATTTTTGAGAATTACTGAAAGCAGCTAAACAAACAACCTAACTTTTAGCCTAGCAAAACAAACGTGACTGTGGTAAATGTAGAGATATCTGAAAATGTATCAATACTCCAGAATTGCAATAGGAAACACCAATAATGAGAAAGCAGTAGAAGCCTAACAGTTTGGAAAATATTCAGTGTGTGTTTCTTAATATTAAAAGATTAAAGAGCAACCCTTTTTTCTTTCTTTGTGTTGTATTTGTGTATTTAGGACTTCTCATCATGTTAGAAATTTCCCTACTTTGCATCACAAAAGTGCTGAACTTTCTCTTCTGTATAAAACACAGTGCAGCACTCTGGTGAGTTTTTGTGCTTGTGTGAAGAAAATTTTGAGAAGAGAATCCAAGAACAGCTGAAACTGAAATCCAAATGCTGTGAGCTTTGTCTCAGATATGTTAAAAAGTACCTCTGGGTGAAACAGTACTGTGTTTGTCCTTGAAGCATCATGTCTGGCTGTGTTCTTACAGCCTCTCTAAACACAGGAGGAGAATACTGTACTGACCAGACAAAAATGGCCCTTGGTGCAAGAGAAAAATTGAACAGCTCAGGAAAAACTTGATGCTGAATCAAAAATAAAAAATAGCGTAGAGAGTAGAAATATTTGCAGAAAAGAATGAATAAAGCAGACAGCTTTCTTCAGGTCACCTTTCTGACATTTTTCTTATCCAATATGAAATAGCGTGTAATTTTGAAAATTCTTTTTGCTCTCAAGGAATTGTTGAGAAGTCTTGCTGTCAAATGACCATCAAAGCATTTCAGCCATCTAGAAAGAAATTAATACTTCCATATTTTTAATAAGATTTCCCCTTCTATTGGAGCTGAAAATATTCACAGAGGTTTAACTGAATTCTACAGTTTCTGAGAGATTGGGAATTCATTTTACTGTTTGTGAAAAATTGTCATCAAACCCTGTCTTTAGCCCCACATTTTAAAAACTAGTTGCAGTGTGTCTTCTGGCAGAAAACCATGACACAGAGTCTCATATCAAAGCAAGGAAAGCAAAAATTACGGAATTTGCTACTTGCAACTTTCTAAGATTAAAGAAAGGCTATTTACTGAAAACAAGAACAAAACATATTCAGGAATAAATAAATGAACAGTGTTTTTCTTAATTTGTAAGATGGAACTAAAAGGGACTGAATTGTGTCTAAAACTACTCCCCTGTGTGTTTCTGAGGTAAATGTCATTGCTTCTGTTACAGTTTTCTTAGCACTTTCTTCACAGTTTGATGTCTGTAAATACAATGTATGTTTAATTACCTGTAGAGGCTGACAATCACTGACAATCAACCAGAAAATATCATTGGCTGATTTTTTTTTCCACATTGAAAATGCATCAATATTTCAATTAAATCTACTGAGAAAAGAACTGTCAGGTAAATGTTTGCAAATATGTTCTTGTTTTTGTACATTCTGCTCTAGGAAATAAATGGTATGAAATCCTGCCTGCTAATCCTCAACCCTTCTCCTTATAATCACAAGGTCACATTTCTTCCGGTATTTTAGGCCTTTCTGAAGCCTCATAGAAGTGTCCATCTCAAACTTGCAGACTCTGCTTGCAAGTGTAAGACCAAACTTCTACCAAATCTTGTAGAAAATGTTGATAAAAACATTGCACCTTTAATAGCAAAATTTGCAGTTGCTATCAGTTAAGTTTTTTGCCAAAAATTAACTGCAATAAGCTTAAAAATGTGGCATATATTCACAACAATATATTGTAATTGGAAATACATGCTGAGGAAGGAATATCTAGATTATGTTGAAAATCCCCACTTTTCTGCACAGCCGTTGTAATTGTCATGCTCCTATTACCCTGAATGTACCTGACTGCTGCATTTCCATTAAATCAGGCATTAAAAAAGTCTCATTTAATAGCAGAAACATGTCTTGAAATTTAAATAGAATATCTTGATGCTCATTTGCAAGTAAACTTTGTTAGATAATTTGTTAGCAACTACATATAAGCTCTATATATAAGAATAACCTAACTATATTTGTTTGCACATTCTACAAGGAGCTGGATATTAATATTTAAATTTTAAAATTAATTAGAAATCAGACGTACATCACATCTTCAAATGTAGAAGATTTGAACAGTCCATTAGGGCATTTTTATATACATAATTTTATAGAATGAGCAAACAAGGCCAAAAGAATCCTGCTATGAACATAACTTCTGATGAACTCTGGGCTTTCACATCAATTCCTTCTCTTTTTGTGCTTGACCCAAGTGACTATATTTTGATTGGCAAGATGAGTTTTTTGAATGAAATCTCAAGGTACAACTAGTATGTTTGAGGCAGTGGTTGAAGTTCAGTTCTCCTAATGGTTCATTCCAAGGAAAAAGTTATGATCCTGTCATTCGGCATAGAAAGTTTAAAATCTCTGTGTATTCTTATAATAAAGATTGCAAAGTTTGAACTAAGCAGGAGAAAGTAATTTATGAACACCTGATGAAGAAAAGACATTCTGACCCTTATTAGTATCCCCAGAAGCACACTACTGTGCCCAAGGGAACTACAAAAAATCTGTGCCTCACTTAATAAAGCTCCTGATTAAGTACTGTGAATAAAATTAAGTATGCATACAGTTTCTCTTTCACCTGCTTTTGAAAATCCACGAGATTTCCTACCAATGGCCAGAGAAGTCCATACTGTGTATGTTTTAGATAAAGAAGCTCTGATTTAAGATTTATACACAGCATTGTTTTGTCTTTGTTTTAAAAAGAAGTGTATTTAGAAAGAGGGCTGAATCATGGCACAAAGATGAATAACTATTGTTGGTTTTATACTGCCTCTTACAAGTGACGTCACCCTCTTCCACTGAGCCTGTAGAAAGCATAATTCTCCTTCCACTGTGAAAATGAAAGTGGTATGTCAGACACCAGAGAAATCCGTTCTAAATATATCTTGTCAGAATAATGCATATTAGTTTTAGATGTGGGTGCATGTGTTTCCTGTCCTCTTAACACTCTGCAGTTTTTCTACAAGTATGATGTAGAAACTCCTACTAAGCATTTACAGCACTTTATTTTATGGCAATATTTTTAACTGGGATCTTTCTACCCCTAATTAATTAATAACTAAGAAAAGAAATATTCCACAGGTCAACAAGTAAGAAGTAGTTTGGATAAACTTACAAGTAAAAGGTATGTCTACTCTTAATGTACATTTGCAGCAGAGTAGTCACTGAGATCCATTTGATCTTGTGAAATTTTGAAACCAATAACTACTAAGATGAGCTTAGTGAAGAAGACATCTCTGTCTCAATGTTCTCTGCAAGAAAAGCTTAAGGATTTGACCCAGTTAACCTAAGAGCTCTCTGGCAGCAAACTTTGATTTTTCCATGTCAGGTTTGGCTTCTTGAAGCGCAAGAGAGTACTCCATTGGTAAGTAGCACAAATGTAAATTTTACCCAGAAATGAACAATTCAGAATGATTCATCTTCCTAATAAACACTTTCCTGGCTGGTGGTGATATTGGTGGTGAGAGGGAGGAAGAAGAGAGGTGGGGAGCAAGACAGGAAATCAAATTGTTAATTGGATTAATGTTCTTGCAGACAGCTAGAAACTAGAAGCAAACAACAGCCTTAAGTGTGACTTCTTTGAAGTAATTTACTTGTCTTTAGTGTATTTGTTAAAGGTTGCAGGAATCTCCAGGGCACAGCTCTTCTCCTTTTTTTTTTTTTTAAAGATGAGCTCAGTTTAGGGAATTAGCTAATATGAGAGGACTTGATCTGTTTGTCTTTTTCATGAACTGAGTACCATTGCGTTCTGTGAGCAATGTCAGTGATGCATGATGCTTGAATTAAATGTCACTTTGGCTGAGGCCATATGTCTCAGACTAGACATTTAAAGATATAACTCTCCCATTCGCTTGTACAGTAAAAAAGAAGATCTCTACGTAGACATAAATGACAGATTAATGTTAAAATGTGAGTGCTGATTATCCTGGTCATTACTGTCACATTTGTAACTTGTATGGTGAGAGGAAAGATGTTGGGCTCAATTCCGAACTTTTATACCAGTAAAGTCTGTTTGTGGAATTTCAGCTGTCTGAATTTAGTGAGAAAACTATCTCTGTGTACACTTTAGCTATTTAGTATTTACTTCTAACAAGACTATGTTCTCAAACACATCACTGATTTCATGTAGATTTCCAACCAGATTAAACATTTCCTCTTCACTTGAGTACTTGAAGGAGGGAAGAGGTTAATTTGTTCCTTATTAGAGGAGAAAGTGTCCTGCATGATTTAAGACACAGATCCCTAGGAGATATACCCCTTGGATTCAGAGGCATATCTTTCTTCCTTTTGGCAGGAGAAGGCTCAAACATGCTCATTTAGCCCTGCATATTTTCTTACCCAAAGTTCCTTTCCCAGCAGTCTGTGAGTCTCTGGGGAAAGAAGAGGTGCAACTCTCTGAAGCCTGAGGAGAAGCTGCTCAAACTTCCCACTCTCCAGGGATGCCATCTATAGTAGACCTGGCTCTACAGCCCAGGTTTGCATGACCTTTCAGTTGTGACTTCTGTGGCTGGGGATGTGAAAGCACCTTTAAATCATCCTGGAATTCAGGTTATGCTCAGAGTTGAACAGACCCCAAAGGAGGCCTTTGAAAACTTTCTACTCTATCCTTTTTTATTCACCCTTTTAATTGGGTGAAATGAGAAAATATGAATTTATCCTTGATTTGTAGCCCTTGGATACTCCTCTGGCAAATAAGATAATTTTAAAGTTGTAGTTTTAAAGAGTGTAGTACTGATGACTACACTCACAAATGCTAGGTACTGCACCAGCAGAAGAATGAAGGCCTTTCACACCTCACTGGAAACGAAAGCAAACTTGAATGAAAGACTAGGGGCCATTTGCCCTAGTTTGTCTCCGTCTACCACTAAATTTATATAAAACTCATTCCCTGAAAATCCATGTATTCAGTGGACTGCTCACTTTTAGTTTTCTTATTTACTTCACATTTCAGAGAGAGAGAGAGAGAGAGAGAATAATTTCCACATGATACACTGGCACAGCCCCTCTGTGTAAATACAAAGCCTTCACCTGAGCCTGCATAAATGCATTCACCTGGGGCTGCTGTCACTCTGCAGCACTGTGGGAAAGTGTGTACAAGCACTTACTGACCACTGTGTCCTGATTTGTGGAGATGTTTAGAGTCAGAAGGCAGTGTCTTAATCTGATGACAAATGATAGCCCAGTGAAGAGAGGCAGAGACATTTCTGCCTAAGCACAAGGGCTGACATACTATCCATAAATACTATTGTGTTTTGTTCCTGATGACATCTGCCCACCACCATCAATATTAACCTAGTTCTCATTTTACATTAATATATCTCAGGTATTATAGGGGTGCTCAGGTACAGCAGTATAGCTTAAGAAATATAATGAAATGCTATTTTTTTATTTTTGAGTAATTTAAGAAAAAGAGAACAGCATAGTTTTGGTGGCTTTGTTCAAACAACCACAGGAGAGGATAGAAAGGAAGGGTGATCCCTGATTATAAAAAGCTTTGGAAAACTTTTAATCATCTTTCTCTGATTGACCTAATTATTATTGTAAAAAGGGACTAGAGAGTTACTGTTTCTGTAACAATGCTATATCAGTATGAGTCACAAAGAGTAAGAGTCAGGAGGCAAAAGGTTCTGAGTATGCAACAATTGCAGCCTTGCCTTGACGGTGTAGTATGACATATGTAAATACATATATACAAATAAATTAAGACACTATAACACTCACAGCTTTTAATTCCAAAATTAAAGAATCCAAAATACATGGGAGGTTCTCACGACAAATGCTTCTCTTCTAATTTTCCTATTTCTTATCTTCCTTAGCTATTTGGAGATGAAGACAGCAGGGCATGAGAATAGGAAAGAAGAGTAGACCCTATTTATGTATTGCAGAAAACTTTCATATATAAAAATATACAACAAAATTAATAGATGTATCAAAGCTTTGTGAAAAATCACAAATCAGGAAAAAAAAATTATGCTCTGGCACTACTGTTTTAAACCTGTGTGAAGTTCCCTCTGAAATCATGAGAATTTTAAATTTCTCATCATAATGATACTTCAATGCCTGGGTCTTGCAGTAAGGACTTTGTTTCCAGTACTGGCTATTGATAACATACAGTCTGTGCCCAAAATCACAGGTGGACATAAATGACCTATGTAAAACCCTGTTACTATTCTTCTTTGAAAGAAAATAATTAATTTTTTTTGTCATCTGTCATCAACCCTGCAACAAAAACTGAATGCAAGTCTTAATGTTGTGATTCATTTTTCCAGTCTGATCAAGAAAGAAATAAACCTGCAACTAAAAGTGTGAAGATACTGAATTTTGTTCCTTGGAGTAATTAGACTTCTTCTGAGGGAACTGCTAGAAGAAAAAATTTCAATGTTACATCAAGGTCTGGCTGAATAAAAAGAGTTGTTATCCATTTAAAAATCAGGATCTTTCTGTGCATGATTGAATATATGTATGGAAAAGAAAATATACAGGCAAGTGTTTGAGAAAATGTCAAACTCTACTTTTTTTCATTTATTTCTTTGGGACAGACTTTAGTGCTCAAAGTTTCTTAGGCATTTGGAAGTTTATTCTTGAATGTTTTGTTCTTTTCTCACTTGTATACGTTAGCAGTACCACTGATGTCGATTGGTACTGGGTTTGTGGCGTAAGATGCATTTCCAGAGCTGTTCAGCATGCTACAAAGGTTATTGTTAAAAAGCCAACATTGATCCACTGTAATTGAATCTCAGATAATATAGCCACTGGATCAGTGGTTGACATTTTAGTGACAGCCATAAAACTCTAGCACAGAAAAATATGTTGCAAAGCCCTGTTCTCTAAGTGCATCTCATACACTACAGTACTTACTTTTATATAACAAAAATTTCTTTTTATTCAATTATGTACATACCTTTAGAAGTATTAATGCTACATGCAGGAGTGACACACAGTTTTACCACTGCTCAGAACATTTATAATCTACCTAAGTATGGTACTCAGAAATATTTTTGGAAAGAAAACAATTTCATGTTCTAAGGGTGTTTAATGAATGTTGGTTGACAGCTGGCTGAACATGAGCCAGCAGTGTGCCTAAGGTGGCCAAGAAGGCCAATGGCAGCCTGGCCTGTATCAGCAATAGTGTGGCCAGCAGGACCAGGGCAGGCATCGTTCCCCTGTACTCAGCACTGGTGAGGCCACACCTCGAGTGCTGTGCCCAGCTTGGGGCCCCTCACAAGAAGACAGTGAGGTGCTGGAGTGTGTCCAGAGAAGGGCAGTGGAGGTGGTGAAGGGGCTGGAGTACAGGTGTTATGAGGGGCAGCTGAGGGAGCTGAAGTTGGAGAAAAGGAGGCTCAGGGGAGACATTATCTCTCTCTACAACTACCTGCTTCAAATCTTTTAATTCTTCTACTCTGGTTATATTTTAAAGGGTCTGTCATTTATAACCAGAACACCTAAAACAGGTGATAAAATCTCATGTATCAGTGTATATTTACAGGTGAACAGTGGTTAGTTAAAGAAAAATGACCTTTTGTTAGAACATAACGTAGAAACTATTGCCAGTGGCAATGAAAGAAACCTAAAATTTGATAGTTCAGTGACAGGGTAACGGACAAGAACTTATATATTCCAAGTGTTTATTAAAGAACTTGGTTCTAATAAAATGTCAGTCTTAATCAATATTATGTTCTAGTGACTGGGAAAATGAAGAAGCAAATCAAGAGCTTTAGTTATCCATTCAGTTGTACGTGCATAACATTTCATTTCATTTGTACTATCCCTTTATCACAACAAGCAAAAAAAGCCAACAAGGGCCATCAAATAATAGGGGTAATAGGGGTAATATCCTGCAAGTATGTGATGTTTGTGATTGTGATACTCCTTGCAATTAAACCACGTGTCTTAAAATACTGAAGCACTGCAGAGTAGAGGAATTCTGGTGCTAAAGAGTTCCTGTGACTCCTTTTCCTATTTCCTGTGGATGAATTTTCAGTTCTGGTAATTGAAATAATGATACTGTTGTTATGATGCCCTGGTTAACAGACCCCACAAGACATGGGAGTTTATATGGTCATCTGTCTTGTTTTGTCAGAATGAATTGCAAAGTATTCTTCAAGGCTTGTAGGGTAGAAAGCAGAATGCAAAATATTTGCATTTTTTAGATATCAACCCTTGCACCCACTGAGGGGCAGAACTAAAACAAAACTAAAATAAAGCCTTAAAATGTAACATCTCTCTCCCTTTACTTCTGAAACTACACCATCTGATAAGATATGACACTAATGTCTGCTAATATTGACTGAGGAGAAATTTCCAGTAACAGTAATAGATTCATCTTGACAACATGTTATTCAATGCCAAAAACATGCCCTTGGCTCTGTCTGGAGGAATCTTTCTGCTGTTTTGGGAATACAGCACCAGAGAGAGAGGGTCAGGATTAAAGTGGGTGTAAATGTGTTTAGCAGGCTGATCTGGATGTTCTACCTTGTTAATTCTCCCATTGCTCCAACAGACTGGAACAGTTAGTCTCATGTGATGTGGAAAATCCCTGTGCACACAACATCCATTAAATATAGAGAAAAACTGGACATAGTAATCCAAGTGTGGTCCCACATGTGCTGAATAGAAGGGAATAATCCCTCCCCTCAAACTACAGTCTTGTTAAACTCACCTGGTATGTGGCTGGTCTTTGTCTAAGTCACTCCTAACTCACACTCAGCCTATTCTTCATGAGCAACCCTCTGTCCATTTCTGCACAGCTGCTTTATAGCAACTTGTCTGTTGCTTGTTGCTTACACCTCATGTACAGGATTCTGCATTTGTTTTTTATGGATTCTTGTGGCTCCTGTCAGCTCATGACTCCAGTGTGTTGAGGTCTCTGAGTAGCTGCTGTACACTCCAGTGCATTAACAACTGCCCACAATTCATGGACATGCTGATGGTACATCCATCCCATCACCAAGATGAGTAAAAAAGATGATAAACACTCTCAGTTCCAGTACTGACCCCTGAGGAATGCCAATAGTAATGAGCCACCAGCTGGTAGGGGAAGTAGCTGGCACAATAAGCAGAGAATCAATCCATAATTCCTTGTAAAACAGGGATTGTGCCAATAGAAATCTTGAAGTTCAAGAAGGAAAAGTGGAAAATTATGTGTTCAGGATAACCCTCTGCAACACTGTGGGCTGAGAACCAACTGGCTGAGTATCAGCCCTGCTGTAAAAGAATGTGATGCTGATGGTGGACATAGGATTAAATATCAATCAACGCAGCAGTCTTATTTTTGTAAAGAAAACCACACACTAGACTATGAGAGGACTTTATGTGTTATGGGGATGTTAGGGGATTGTATGGAACTACTATGGATTATATGCCTGTAACATATAGGGACAGCATGGCAAGCAGACCAAAGGAAAATATCAGCTTTCTCCACTTGGCATCGCTGATGCCATACCTGAAATACTGTGGCTACTTTTGGCTCTCCACCTCAGGAGGGATGTGGAGATTTGGAAGGGTTAGTTCCAAAGACAATGAGCCCAATTCTTCTCACTAAAGCCAGTATAAAGACGTACAAAAGCCACTTATCATTTATGCATTATTAGAATAGATGCTGGGGGGAAAGAAGTAATCAAAAAGCTGGATTACAAGGGGAGAAACCACCCAGAGAGGATGCATAATTTCCATCCTTGAGATTTTTGAGACCCTGCTGAGCAAAGTCATTGCTAGCCTGATCTAGAGCTTTACATGAGTAGTTAGACTCTAAAACCTCTCAGAGGTCACTTTGAAACAGAATTTCTGCAAGTATTTAATTTTCATAATTAAGGAATTATGATAATATACTTTCCTTCTTAGTGTTCATTACCATAAACTCAGCAAATCATAGGGTTCTAGTGGGACTTTCTCAGTCTCATACTAGTCTTGGAATTTTGTAGGGTGTTGTGGTTTAATTTCAGATGGCAGCTAAGTGGCTAAGACACAGCCACTCTCACTGATAGACACACACACCCTGGTGGGAAGGGGAGGATGATTAGAAAGAAGGTAAAACCTGTGGGTTTTGACAAGAACTGTTTAATAATGGAAATAGAATATATACACAAGGACCCCATGTGGATGATGGCTGAAATATTTTTGAGTTGTACTCACTTAGGGATAAAGATCAAGTGACTGCCTCTTGTTCTGCCTCATCCTCCTTTTCTACTGGTGGTCCTGCTTCATCCACATCTACTAAGCAAGCTGGCTTTCATGGTCATTTTTTCTTGTGTATCAGGGCAATTGATACTAGCATGCGTTGGTTCTTTTGTTCAGGGCAATGGCTGTCTCCAGGGCTGGAGTAGCCACAGTGTCTACCGCAGGACATGTAGTAGCTACAGCATCTGTCACCGTGTCTTCAGATACAGACACCTTCTTTTCCCCTTGAGGGTATTGAATAGTATTGCAGAAGGCTTGGTAGGCATAGGTCAGGTCCCAGCACCTTGCAGTGACTTGTGTCTCTCTGGAATTGCCAGGGTGACAGCATATTTTTTCTAAATATTTTACTCGTTTTTTCAGATTCTGGACTTGTTCAGGGCTAGAGTTCCAAAAAATTGCAGGCATCCTGCCCTAGGCACCTGCCTGTTCTGTCCCTTGCACACTACCACTCATAGTTACCCAACCTACGGCGGATCTCTAGGTGATATTTTTGAACAGTGGTTAAACCTTAGAAAAGCTTTGGAACTCATTCAGCAAAACATCTTAGTTCCTAGCAATAGGTTGATGTTGGTTTCAATAACTCGATGATATTAAGAAATTTCCAAGTTCTCAAATGGTGCTTCCCCTTTCCCACTAAACTTGTGAGAATGTCTCCTCCATAGGCTGAGCCTCTGAGGAGAAAAGTTTAAAATTATTAATAGTTGCAGATTGATGTCTCCCAAAGTATGGAGACCACAGCAATGCTGAGTACAAATATCAGACTGGTTTCATTACCAGCAGTTCTATCATATCATAAGCCAGTGCCACAGAGTACAGCAACATGATGACCTCAGCCCTGTTCCCAGGGTGGTAAATTTCAACAGAGAGCATACACTGCAAATAAGAAATAAAAAAATTAATAGGAAAATTAACTCTATCCCAGCCTAAACCAGGACAAGACTGCACCAACCTCCAGGGAATCCTCAAAATGGTCGAGGCAATATCTGCTTCTTAGGAACATAAGAAAAAGGCAGATTTCTTTCCTCATTTAATCTAATCCTTGTTATCATAGGCAACCATGTAATGACTATATTTGATAGGTTTGCTGCCTTTATGAACTGAAGATACTACACTGAAATTCTCAAAGGTGCAATATTGAGGTCTTCAGGATCACTGAGACAGGAGCACAGTTCACAGAAAGTAATATTCTGTTCTTAAGATTCTGCCTGCCTCCTAAATTTGATGGATTTGCTTTTTGTTCCTACCCAGTTAGAAAGCATTCTAATTAAAGACTTTTGGGATAGTTTTATTTGGTTAATTCATTGTGGGTTTGGTTTCAAACATAGGTTTCCCCAGGAAAACAGATTCCTTTTGCAATTATACAGTGGCTACTTGCTCCTTTGCCTTCCAAAGAGATGTTTCAGTACCTTGTAAAGCCATTAATTCTTCAAACAACTTCAGGTATCTCTAAAAGCAAAGTCTCATAAGTGAACACCTTCTGCTAGAGGTGAATATGAGCAATAGACCCAGATCCAAAAAAATCTCGGAATTTAGAATACAGATCTTAGTCCTGATTTGACCTACACAAATGACTTTTTCATTTTGGTATTCAACAGCAACAGCCCCTGTGCTGAATACCATGTACTTGGAGATCATTTAAGTACTATATTTTTTATCTGAGGTTCCGTGTTTTGATATCTCATTTTATATGAAAATCTAATGGCTTAACTAAGTGACAGTGCTACAAAGTAGTTCAATGTAAAAAGTTCATCTGTATACAAACACAAAAAAGTTTTTACTGCAGGAATCAAAATGTATATACTATTTGCCATGTAGCAAATCAACAATTCCAGTTCCTCATTTATATGAAAACAGAAATACAACATAAAATTTGAGTTTTGTACATGACATTTAGGTTTTCCAGTGATAGATAAAATGGGAAAACAGAGAAACAAAAAAGATTCTTCTGCTAATAATTCCACAGCCAGTTTTGCCATAGGAATACCAGGTTTCCATATTTGGTTTAAGCTCAAAACAAAACAGGAAGAGAAGGAAGCATTTTTGCAAAATAAAATTGCAAAAAATTGCTATAAAAAATAATATGTAGTTTTCTCTCTAATCTCTTGATGTTCACTTACTCCCCCAAACTGTGAAAATGCCTGAGGAAAAAAAAAATCTATCAAAATGCAGGTAAAAAATTTCAAGAGAGTGACTAGTCACCTCTGCTGTGCCCTTCAGATACCTGCTACAGATAGGTGATTAGTAAGTAGAATACAAGGCTAATAAAACCTGTGTTATTTATTCTGCAGTGCAGTTCTTTCTGGGACATGTTTTCTTAGAAGATTGATTAGTCTATTTATTGTGCAAACTTGAAAAATGTAAAATGATTAGACACAGCAAGTTTTTTAAATCCCGCTCTTTACATCAACAGTGCTGTAGTCCTTCTGGTATTGCCTATGCTAGTGTGAAAGTTGAAGTTCAGCCACCAGCATGGAAAAATATCTTGAAGGGCAATTTGACTGCATTATAATGAGGGCTGGGAAAAAAATAGAGCTTTCTGTTTTCACAGTGACTTACTAAGTTTCCTTGGAAAGTTTTACATGAGGGGAAAAAAAGACTGCTTAATGCACGGAATATTGCTATGTAGATCAACTACAACACCCTTTGCTCCCCAGCCTGCTCTGATTGAAGAGAGTGACAAAACTGTCTGTATCTGTAAACTCTGAGACTTTCTCTGAGTTCAGAGTAATTACTTCAGAGGAATTTCTCTGAAGTAATTACTTAAAATAGTGGGGACTGCCTTAAATTTTGCCCATTTTGATTTTCACAGGTGCAGGAGTACTTATGTTGATGTGACCTGGAGTTCTGTTTTCCCTTCACACCTAAGGGTCAGCTGGCTATACTGGGTTTTGACTCCTGAGAGATTTTTTTTAAAAAGTAGGACTCCTGTATGACCATGTTTGTGACAGCAGCTAGCAAAGATCTGGTTACAGCTATTCTGTATCCAGACTAAGGAATCAAACAAACACACTCCTATCTGGAAACTAGATTAAAATTCTCATCAATTGCCTTGGAAATCCTACCAACACTGGTGATTCAGGATCAGCAGTTGGTCAACAGAGATAAATAAAGTGCTTTTCATCCCTTTTGTTTCTTTTTTGGGCTACTTGGGAAATGATTACTTAAAAATGCCATAAGGACAATCTGCCTCCCAGACCTGTCACTCCTCTCAAGACCAAAATTTCAGTGTTAACAATACCTCCAAAGCAGAATCGAGGAACAACCATAGGGAAAATGTACTACTTTTCTACCTAAAACCCAAGTATGGAGGAAATAAGAAATTAATCCTTTGCTCATTTGTGGAAGACAGAGTAGTTGTGACCTGAAATGTGCCTTAAAAATTATTAAAATTGTTACATCTAAGCATCCAAGATTTAATGAAATGATTTAATGAAAGAGAAGTACTGGGCCCTGTAAAACATCCTGCTTTTCAGACTACTTGTGTGTGTCTATATCAGGAGTAAAAGGGCACAGTCCAGAGCACTCCTGTCACAGATTTCTCAATAAAAGACTCTTGAAAGGTGTACAAGCTTATTAGATCTATTCTGCTTCATATGTCTCAGGACAGAGAGGTGAATCTTTCACACATATTTGTAGAAATAAGTATAGCAGTGTTGACTAGATCTTGGAGTATTAATTTTGATCTAAAGGCATGAAGATGTCTTACAGCAAGCAATAGCATAGTCTGGCACTCTCCAGCACCTCTTTCCAGCTCCATTTAGTTTAATGGGCCCTACCAATCAAATTATTCTCATAATGACACAGAGAAAGTTGAGGAAATGCCATGACATGACTGAATCTGATACCACACGCAGACAGGCCGATGCTGAAAGCACACAAACAGAGCTTCAGAAATTTCTGATGGCTCAAGGCTGGGAATTGACCTCACTTAACAATGGTGAAGATAACAGGACCGAAGTCCTGTGTCCTGTCCCATTCATTTATACCGCACCAGAACAGAAATCCATTGGCACTGCAATGCAATGCCTGTTCAGGGGACCCAAACATTTGGCATCCAATTCTGTGAGAATTTTAGAGGGCAGGAGCACACAGTACTACTTAGGACATAAGTAGGATAACGAGCTCCACAGTGGTTTCAGCTGTGTCACTCCCTTTTTGCATTCTCTGACCTTAGACAAATAATTTTAACTTTCTCTGTTGATATTCAGCTTTTCACAGGTACATTGAGAGCCTTGTAAGAGTACAGCTACAGTCAAGTGTGCAGCATTTTACTCACGAAATAAAGATTCAAATCTTCCTTTCAGAGATGGATAATAAAGTAAATTTCTAACAGTAAACCAAGCAAAATCCCTTGAAAATACAGTTTGATAGGAATTTACATTTTGCTTGATGATTCATTTGAGAGATGAAAGCTTTTTTCATTATAGGAAAAAAATGAACTTAAAGACAAAACTACTGAAAAATAAATCCTAAAAGCCTCAGTTTACGCTTTCCTCTTCTTGAGCTCTAGAAAATAAATATTCTGAACACTTGTTTTATCAGGGCCTCTTAAATGGAATAATTTAAGGGAAAAACAAACAGCAATTGTATGATTGTAAAGAGAAATTAGCATTTTGCTCAAAAGGAATAGTAATTAGCAATGATGACATTGTGATTTATACTAATTGAGATTAAGTCAGACAAAATGGCAACGTTAGTAATCATTTGAAGTACTGTATTACTCATTATACTGCGCTTTGTAAACATCTCTCTTGAAATTAAAAAGTAATTAGTAGCATTTTAGTAATTTAATTCACTGTAATTAGGATTTTAGGGAAACTACAGCACTGCTGCTGAAAGCCTTTAAGGTTTTGAATTGAAGGAATGGTGGGGTTTTATAAATCAGCTTTTAGTGGTGGCTCATTTTCTGTGGTCTACAGAGGAAAATGATATTATTGAAAGTAATATGAAGGTATTCATCAGAGATGGCTTGGAATGGACATATTTATCAATCTTAATCCAGTGCTGTGGACTCACTGGCTTAGAGAGGTGTTAGTAGGGTTACAGGGCCACATCTAGATCTCAATTTAAAGTCGGTCTTGACAATGAATATGTAAAACTGTTACTTTCAAGGGGACCTAACTATATCCAGTGCAAAACAAGTTGTCATCTAAGCACAACATGTGGCATGGAATTGTCCTTATATAGGATCCAGTAAAAGGAGACACTTGGGCCATATACCCACCAAGTGCTTTAAACAAGCAATTCACCTCTGAAGGTGAGGTGTGTCTGCAGAATTACCCTTCTAAATGACAAAAGGACACATTGGTAGAAAATGTAACATATTTGACACCCTCTAGTTTGAGTCGCCAGCTGGCTCAAGGAAGGTGTGAAGCCATTACCCTACCTATCGTATCCCGTGAACCTTCATAGGACTTCCTGTAGGATGTGCTTAAAGACAGTATATTAAGGGGCTGAGAAAACAAATTGTGTAATTCTAACACACAAAACCAGCCTCATCTGTACACAAAAGAAAGTGGGATAACACAGAAAGGCTGGTTACCAACAATGGCTGCAGCACTACAGGAATGTTGCTTGAGGAATCCAAAGCAGGAGCTTGAAACTCCAGTGCTGCACATCCAGGTCAGACCTTTTGGTTTAAGGAGACAAATGTTTTGTTTTTCTCACTCTCTGTTGATGGGGTTATTTCAGTGGTGCTAAATAATTTAGCACTTACCGGGGTACAAAACTGACTCACTTCTCTGAGTCATACACAAGAGGGAATGTGAGTTCAGGATTTGCAAACTGAGATTTTAACAGGTCTCATTATTGTGACTGAATACCTGAACAACCAAGAAGCTGTTTAACAGCGTTGGCCTTCTTTCTGTCCCACTGAATATTATATAAGAAGCTCTAAATCGGTTTCTCTTCAAATAAAAAATATATAATCTGAGTCAAAACTGTAACCAGCTCTACTAAAAGCATACTGTCATCTCAGTGTATATTAAAGTGTATTATGAAAATTAAAACTGATTATGGGATTGTGGAAAGACAAAAGTGCTGAAANTTATATTTATACTTATATTATTTACTTAGTGAAGCACTGTAATTTCTTGTAAGTATACCAAAAAAAGTGTATCATGGTAAATGTGTCTGACACAAGTAAGAGATAAATTACCACAAAAAAAAAAAAAGGATTTCTTTTTCTTACAGATGGGTTGCAGTAAAAGAACGGCAGAACAGCACAAGACTGGTAGGAAGAAGGTGAGTGCCTGTCAGGCTGAAGTGTGTTTATTTTAACATGACTTCCAAATGTAAAAAATGGATTTTATCAGAAGATTCTTATAATATTTGAAGCCATACAACCAAAGTAGAGGCAAGCCCAGAAAATAATTTATTCTAAGAACTGGCATTCATTTTCTCTTTACCAACTAGATTGTTTTCATTTTGACAAAGTCATCTGCAAGTGTTATTACTAGTGATCTAATTTTCACTATCCTTTTATAGACTTCAATTAATTTACTTTGGTCAAATCTTCATGGATTTGTTCCATCTCTCAGACTCCATGCCCCCTTTTGCAATCCTTGCCTCATTTTCCTTCTTAGACATTTCTTCAGTTTATCTTCAGAGAGGGGAGAGAATGGAAGGAAAAGGGTCTAATCTGTGGAGCTCCCACTGTCATCACAAGCTTGTGCTGTTCTCATTTTAGATGTGAGCCATTTTTACACTTATTATCTCTTTATTGTTTATTTGCAGTATTTTATTTTTTTTAATCTACCTAATCTTGTAGTTTGGTTCCACAGTCTGAAATCTGCTCTTGGATGCCTTGTCATCCATTTAAAACGTCATTTGGGCAGAATCAGGTTTTTAAATAATAGTTGGTCCAATATTTTAATTATACTAAAAGGAAAGTGAAGAAAGAATCAGTACTCTGACATCTATTTTTCTGCCTGAATTGTGTCTGATTCCTGCAGAAGCCATATGACCCGGCATATGTTCACAACAATAGGCTTCTCTGCCATCTTCTGGGATTATTTTGGTTATTTTGGCTTTAAGGCATGAAAGAACGTCCCTCTCTCAAGGGATGTTCTTCCATTTATGGCAGATGCCTACCTGATTTTCCTGCTGTCACTGGAAGAGGTGTGAGAAGTTGACCTAAAGTGTTTTATACATGCCTGCAGGATTCTGTAGGAAGCAGGAAGACTGCATTGCAGCCCAGGGTACTGTAAATGAGCATATTTAAACAGGTTTCTGAACTAATGTACTGTTAGAGGCTCCTTCTATCACTGCATTCTCCTGGTGAAAGGACTATTGGGAATTTCTTAATCCCCACAGACAAGATCGAGCTTGACTGGACTGAATATATATTAAACTTACATAAACAGTTTTGTCCTGATTTTAATATTGTTGTATTACACCTAAAAATAGAGACTGATTTATGCACACCATCCACTCTATTTATTATTTAGATTTCTTTTCTGTGTTGTCAAATTAATTTTTGACCAACATTAGATGTTTATTTTTACCTTTTCATTTTCTCCACTGTGTTCAGTTCCCATCCATCACCTAAATCTACTAGATGGAACACAAACCTTACAATTTGAAATCAAGCTACCCCATCCACCATGTTTAAGTACTTTCAGGAACTGTTGATATTCTTCCGGATTCTCCTGAAAGACTGTTGTTCCCAAAGAGAGTTACAAAATCTGTAGACATTGCTCTTATGAATAGTAAATAAACAATCCCATACCACACAGTTGCAACCAGCTTTGGAAAGGCAATTCACTCAGTGACAGCTGAAATCTCTCTCTGTTAATGTGTGCCTTGCCCATCTGTGAGAATGTGCAGATCTGTAGCTGAAGGGTTTTGTATAGAAACATAACGCCAGGAAGACAAAAGCCCTATGATCCATCAGGGTCATTCCACAGGATAAAGAATTTGGTAGTTAGCATATTGATAGTGCATTGGAATTAATGAAGGCTGACGTGCCACTTGAATTAACATCATTTGTTCCTATAATCACTAGCGATTCTACTATCCAGATTGCTTTACTACTTCCTCAAGCTCCATTAACAAACTTCCTTTCTTCTGCACAGGTGGTTTCTTTTCTCTTTTTCCTTCCTTTGCTAAAGACAATAATCATTGCCAACTTACCATGTAAATAATGAATATAGGAGAGGATGGGCCCCAGCTCAATCAGGGCTTCAATTGTTTTTAAATCAACTATCTGTTTCCTCCACAAGAACAGCACTTTTATAAGTGTCACAATGCCAGTTAACCGAGGGTTCAACTCTCCTCTGGTGCTTGTGGGTAAAAGTGCCAAACCCATTTAGCAGCTGCCAAATATGCACAAACACACAGAGAACGGATAAATACTCCAGTCAATGATACTGGAGTACTGGGAATTCACTCAAGAAGATGCAGATCAATGGCATAATGTGAGGGTCTGGGGGTTTGGGAATCTCTCTTTAACAAAATGATGTTTCTGTTATTTTTAAGAAGAAATTAATAGTTGATACATGATAGTTTTGTGAGGGATATCAATGTCCCCATTGCATTCCACTACTTTTATATGTATTTCCTTTTCCTTAGGGAATGTTCTTTATATTAAATCTGCCTCCCTTTAAGAAATAAGAGCTGGATACATCTCCTAAGTCAGGAACATTTCTAGGTCAGCTTTGCTTTACTTCTGTCAAGGAAAATATTGTGCCATCTGTATTTTATTCTGTACACTTGTCTTGTTTGGTTTGACGTGAACAAGGCTCCCCTGGCAACTACTGCTAGAAGAGATTGGGTGGGATTCTTCCCATGTCACTTTACAGGAGACACCCCCAAAAAGTCAACCCTATCTTGAAAAAGGAGCTCTAAATACTCCTTGAGAATGATATATGTGTGACAGGTCTTTAAGCAAAAAAAAAGGGAGTGGGCTGGATTTGAGAAATATTCCATCCCGAGTCCTAAACTATTATTCTAAGATTGTAGTTATTTCTTTAGAACAGCCAACTTTATGAGACTTCCATTACACTAAACTTTTTTGTTGTTACCTTTAAAATTTATTGTTAGTCTACTGAACACAACATAATTATTCTGCAATTACAGTGATAAAAATTGTAAACCAGGCAATTAAAAAACCAGTCATAATGAGTGGTTATGACTACAGAAGTGTATATTCAGTACAAGTAGCAAAACATGTTAGTTCAGAATAATGACACTGCCATGTACTGAGTATGAAACTCATGAGATGATGATGAACTCACTTCTGTAGTTAACCTCCCTGTTATATGAATTAGCTGCAATTGCCAATATAAAGTCATCCATTATATAATTGCATAGCAGTTTAAAAAAAAAAGAATATCTCATATCAGGGACATACTCTTGCATTTTGACAATGTAGTGAAGCCAAATAATCTCAATCTATAGGCAACAGAAAAAGAATCTCCTTTCAGAGAACCTTTTTAAGACCTTGCCACAGTTTTGAAGATTACATGTCTGTGTTTTTGTCCTAAAATTTCAGTGCAGATAAAGAAGTGGACAATGTGTACTATTTCCATAGTAAGACCATCAGCCCAGATCTCAGTGTGGTGACTGTTGGTTCAGTGCATGCAGAGTAGATCTATACTTTGATCTCTGAAGGATAGGTAGCTTAGTCAAAGCTCTGCCTTGGTTTAGCTGCCTGACAGGGACACATCTCAGAAAAATGAATTAATTTTCTCTTCTTCCATTCACAAAAAATTCAAAGCAGAAAGAATATATGTATGTTGAAATTCCAGAAGGATACAAAAAGAGTCAGCTATTGAATCCTGGCTAAACCATGTGCTTCAGGAGATAACAATTTTATTATTTCTGTATTAATTTCCTCTATTTTTTTATGCCAAAAAGCAACAGGGAAAAGCTGAAAGAATTTCTCCTGTGTCAGAGAAATTAGATCTTGAAGCTTACTGTTGGATATGAACCCCCGTGTACAGTGCAAGGTTGAAGAAGTAACAGTACAAAAGTGTCAAGAGGTTCTGCAAGAACTCCGGCCTACTGTTACAGAGTAATGTTCTGTTATTATCTGTAAACTCTATGTGATTTTTTTGCTTTTAAAAAATTTGTCTCCACTGCTTGAATAGAACTACCAATACTAATATACCACAACTGCAGCTGTTGTTGACATTTCTCCCACTGTTCCCAAATCAAGATTTCATGTATTAGGGAGCTGGGTTTGACTTGCTAGTCATAATTAGAAATATAAACCAAAACCATGTAATTCTATTTTGTCTCTCTAAGATCCCTTAGTAGTTTTAGTTTCTCAATTCCTAGATTGAAGTATTCAAGAAGTTACTACGTGCTGTTGCACAGTTTCATCCTTCACTGTGTTAGCAGCTCCTTTCTATATTTTATTCTTTTAAAATAAAACACAACACCAAGTAATCTTAACAGGTAGAACACAAACTATTTTCTAAAAGAACTGTCCTGTTGAGGAAAACTCTGTTTTCTTGAGGAAACAGAGACACAGACTTGTGAAATAAATTTCCAAGATTTTCAGGAATGGTAATAATATCAAGGAAGAGAAGTACTCTCCCTTTAGCTAAGGGCAATGCTAATTTTAGTATTCTTTATAAAGGTATAATATAAAATACTCTGTTCAAAAGCAGGAACACATGTATATAATTTAGTCAAGATAAAATATTTAAGAAAAATAGAACCTTGCCAAGTCCTGAATCTTCCCTGTCTAGCCCATGGTCAATGATTATAGCAACATGCAAAGACAGTTACTCATTTTGCATCAAGTACTCTTTGCTTTTGACAGTGAAATTTATTTCAGAGAGGTTTAACCCCTTAATAATCTAGGAACCTGAAGAAAATGAATGATTAATGCAGTTTCTTTTATTCACAGTTAAGATCAGAGCAGGAAGAGTCTCTTGTTTCTCACAGATAACTCCTTAATCCTGTAATTAAACTTTTTCTACTAATCTGTACAATTGTAAAACTGGTCACTGCAGACAACCTTTAACCAAGGTATTTAGTCCCTTCATGTTATAGGTTTCCACCAGGTCTTTTAAAATATGTAAATAAAAAATTCATAATACAATAAATAACTGGTAATGGCAGAAAACCTATGAGAATTAAGCACAGATAAAATCAAGAAGTGGTAAATTTGAAAATATAACTGTTGGCATGAGGTAAACATAGTTCCCTGGAGATTCAAGTTAATAGGAAAAAAAAAATCCTATTTAAAAAAAAATAAAAAAAGAATTTTAGATGGGGAATTATGAGACAGAAGGTAAAAGGGAAAGGTAGGTCACAAGCATTTAAGCTGCATAGGTGATTAAAATAATATTGTGGGAATTATGTCAGAGAGAGCACAGCCCCAGAAACAAACTGCTAAAAAGCAGTAAGAAACTACTGCACTGAAAGCCAAAGATTTAAAAGAATAAATGCAAAAGAGGAAACCTTGCCAGGAGGGATTCTGTGGATTTTGGTTGAATAGAAAGTCATAAAATGACTTTTTTTGTTTACCTCTTCTCCTGTTTTCCCAGGAATTAAAAAGGCAACTTCAGACAGTCCTCTGATGGACAACTCCTTAGAAGTCCAGTAGGAGGCAGAGGAAAAGGTTAGAATAAGATAAGAAGTCATTTTCATGTCTTTATTAATGTGCTGTGATAAAAAGATGAAGATACTGAATAGAAGCTCTTCAAAGAATGAACTGAAAGACTATCAAAAAAGTAAATCAGAGAGAAAAAATTCAAACTATTCATAAAGAAACACTTTTCTTGAGAAAATATGACAACTGGAAAGCACCAAATCTTCTTGCAATCTTCTCCTTAGTGCTGAATAACTTTCTTAAGTCTGAAATTTAGTTGTTTAGAAGCTGTTTTTTCCAGCCAGCTAGAAGAGACTATCTTACCCCTCTCCCTGGCGTCCCACTTGTTCACTTTTACTTTGTCACCTTTGATTTATCACCTGATAAAATGGAGGAAGAATGGAATGCAGAATCAATACATGTTTCATGCTGAGAGGCAATAGAGGAAAACTTTGGGGAACAAATGTCATTTGTGTTGGAATTGTTTGCATATTGTGAAGTACATTTGTGTTGTGACAATGGGGTTTTGCTAAATGCATTTAAAACTGTAGTAAAAGTTTATAAAATACAGCAAAATAATTCTCAAATTCAGGGAGATTTTAAGAAATCTGTAATATAGAAGGAAGGTATTGTGGGGGTATTTTTAGAAAACATTTTCTAGTGCTTTATTTGTATCTGTAGTTAACCTATGAGAACCATGGACGTATTTTTTGATGAAAGCTTTATAGAAGTTGCTGTGGTAAAAGTATAGCAAAAGTACAAAGCTTAACATCTCTCATTACTGATTTTCCTCCCATCACCTGGAATGCTATGCCTTTTTTAGATCAACACCTCCATGGACCCTCTGTTAGTAACAACATCAGGATTTAGTGTCCCTACCTCTGCTATGCATTCTACTCCAATTAAGTCTTCTCACATCTTTATACTTGAAGAAATAGAAGACAATGTATAATTTAATCTTTTTTCTTCAATGACAGTTCTTTCATATAATTCCATTTACAGAGTTCCCATGTTTCCCTAGGTTTTTCCTCACCTTTTACACTTTGAAAACACTTTGTAAAAGCTATCACCTTCCATCATGTTGGAATCAGACTGGAGAATGGTTTCAGCTTGTCTGTCAGCTACACAGACTCTTTCTTAGTTAATTTTCTTTTCCAACCAATTATTTACATATGAAATGAAATAAAGCCATTCCAGTCTTTCTTCTCTTTTTCTGTAGGTTACCTCCTGTGTGATTTTTTTCCAGATCACAAGAGTTTCAGAAGAATGGCCTCTATATCTTTGCTAGTAGTTCTGGGCATAGAAGTGCTTATATGTTAATAAAAAGGAAATAGAATTCCAATCTTCTTATGAGACTGAGAATATATATGTTTTAATCCCTTCTCCAGAGAGATAGGAAGAAAGTAGGATTGAACTAAACGCCATTAAAGTCTCAGGGAATTTATTTGCCAGAATGTACCCATGTTTGGGTGCATATATACACATATGGATGATTCCCATACATTTCTACACAGATGTGGTTTTTGAAGTGGAATAGAAATCTATATGGTAGTAGCTAAAGCACAAGAGCCTTCACAGACAAATTGCTGTCTAAAGTCCTGACGGAGGGGAAGCACTATGATGTACATGCATAGAAGAACCCAAGAGGAGCTACAGTAACAGTTTGTATTAGCTTTTCTGTGTGATATCCTATGGCATTTGACAGGAACAGAGAGAGGTAAGACATTCCAAAGTCAGAGAACAAATTGAAGCAGGGAACAAAATCAAGTTGCAAAGCATCTTTTTAGCCCTGAAACTTTGTTTCTAGTTTTGAATAGAAAAGCTTCTTAGTGGGCTGAATATTTTCTCTGTCAGAAAATCTGTGATACTTGCACTCTGATCCACTGAATGGATGAAAAAAATGAAAGGAAAAAAAGTAAGATTTTACATATAAGCAGCATAAAGCATAAGCATTTTAAATTCTAGAATAGAACTTACAAAGAATTTTAACAAAAGAAACTATAAAAGGTACTTTCCCTATTATTTAAAAGCTCTATACTAAGAAACTTGCTTAATATTAAAGACTTCTAATAAGAAAGACCTTTGTTTTGAAGTGCTCAGGTGGCCATCCTAAAGCTCAACGTGTTAAAAGAAATATTCTCATCTGCTGATATACTCATATTTCAAAGGCCATGCCACAATATTAGTTCTCAATCAACTAGATGTGCTGTCTGTTGTAGACCAGAGGACAATTTTAAAGTCTACAATAAACGAACAGTTAGTAGAAATCTAATCTTAAATCATAACCTGCTTTGTTCATTAATGGGCAACAGATCCTTTAAGATTCTTGAAATTAAAATCATGTTTTTCAGTAGTATTTACTTAAATTTTTTAGCATTTTACAGTAGTATTTAGCTCAAATTTCAGTTCTGTATTTTCAGGTATGAAAAACTTTCACGCCTTTCAAGAAATTATGTTAAAAATGTATTTTACCTAATGAATTTAACCTCTTTGAGATTTAACATGATGAATGTATGAAAAGACTCAAAATTGCAGAATTTTATAACCACAGAATCATAGAACCATAGAATCATCAATGGCTTGGGTTAAAAGAGACCTTAAAGATCACCTGGTTATAATTCTCCTGCAGGGGACGTCTTTCACTAGACCAGGTTTCTCAGAGCTACATTCAGCTTGGCTTTGAACGCTCACAGCAACGGGGCATCCACAGCTCTGGGCAACCTGTCCCAGTGCCTCACCTTCCTCGCAGGAAAGGATTTCTCCCTAATACCTCATCTAAACTCACCCTCTTTCAGTTTGAAACCATGACAACGATCAAAAAATACCTCTGAGGAAAAAATGAAGAATGGAGTTCTTGGTTCTGTGTGGAGACTCACAAAGCCACACTGTGGCTCAAGGAGCCCAAACCTGGACCCAGGCCTGGTCTTCTCAGTTGTGGAGTAGAAGGATCACTTCTCTGGACCTGGTTTGCTTTGCTGCCAGGGTGCACTGCAGGCTGACACAGAGTTTGCTGCCTCGTGCCCTTTCCTTCAGAGCTGTTTTGAACGGACAATTCCCAAATGCTCAGGTGTGCAGGGTTATTTTTTGCCGAGTGTTGCACCGCCTGCCTCCCTCACGCATGTTTTGCGCCCAGGCCCTGCTCCCGCCCGAGGTGCCAGCAGCGGCGCTCCTTCTGGGCCTACCGCCTCCCCACTCGGCCAGCTCCTGAGGGGCTGCAGCCCACGGGCAGCGTGGAGGAGCCTCACGAGGGAACCTCCAGCAGCACTGAGGAGCATTGACTCCAGTGATGGACACGTGAATCCCTTGGGAGCCAGTCTCATACCGGATGGAGACTGAGGTGAGAGAGGCTGGGGAAGTCAGGCTGCTGCAGGGGGCTCGTGAGGGGCAGCCGGTGCTGGTTCCTGGCCCTCACGGTCCTGCCGGATACGAGCAGCCTGTGGGCTGTCCATCTGGGATTGCTCCAGCTACCCTGTGAGCCTGCCACATCGCTGCTGTGGCTGGCAGGAGCTCCTGACCTGCTGAGGAAACCATGTGCAAGAGCAGCAGCAGCATTTTTCATGGTGCATATGCTGGAGGATTCTGAGACAGAGTAGTGGTGAATGTTTGTCACTCCTTGCAATGACATTTTGACAAGTCATTTATTTACTTCACTTGTAGCTGCCGTTAGAAATTATGACTATTCTGTTGTTGGATCTGACCAGTCTGAATTTTATACATCTGGTGCAGTAAATAATTTAATTTTTCAATAGAAATGTCTATGCACTCACTGGTCTTACTTGTGTATGTTTATTGTTAAGTGTCTTACCGAGACAGGGACAGCAGCTATTTTAATTTGGTTGGGTTTTTGTAGATTGGTTTGGGTCTTTTCGGACATTGCATACTTTCATTTTGCTGGCAAAATTCCAATCCCAATTAGGTTCTCACCTCTGGTGATGCTTGCTTGAATGTTCAATCATCATCATCTCAAGAACAAAGTGAAAGGACTGTTGAAATTACCTGACTTAGTCAGGATTTGTCAGCAGCTGAAAGGGACACATGCTCTCTCAGGTCTTGGTCACTAACAGTGTCAAAGGCTAAAAATCTTTATGAAATAACTATCTGGTTTTCATATACAGATAGTTTTGGATACAACTTTGTCATTTAACCTTTCAAATTATGTTCTGTGTTTTGTAGTTTCTGTGACACTAATGATCAAACACTATGAGTGACAGCCTATCACCAGCTTTAATATATTCAGGGCACGTGGCATATACAGTCACTTACTATAACATCATTCCCTTTCTTTGAAGAACCTCATGTGGCTCTCATTTCAGAACTAGATTTCTTCTATATTAATAAATACAATTGGTTAGTTTATAAAATCTTGCAGTGAGTAGGCTGGGGGTGCACAAGAATCTGGGAGGAGATACAGCACCATAGTTAACCACAGCTGACCAAAGAGTTATTTCTTATCATATGATTTCATGTCCAGCAATAAAAGCCAGGGAAAAGGAGGAAGTAAGAGTATTTAGAAATTATTGCTTTTGTCTTCACCAGTAACCACTGCACATGGATGCAGCCCTGCTTTCTTTGGAAGTGGTTAAACATCTGCTTGCTGATGAGATGTAGTGAATGAGTCCCTTATTTTGCTTTGCTTTTTTGTGTAGCTTTTGCTTTGCCCATTACACTGTCTTTACCTCAAGACACCAGTTTTTTTTTTTTAATTTTACCCTTATGCTTCTCTTCACCTTCCCACTGAAGGGAGGAGCAAGTGAATATGTGGGGCTTAGCTGCCCCCTGGGCTTAACCCACAACAGAAGTTGTTTTAAAAGGAGTACAGCAGTTTAACATCTCAGTAAACGGCTGAATTAATACAGGATTGGACCTGAGCATACTAAAGCAAGTTCTTCCTAAAAATTGTCAGTAGTGAAATACTCAATATCAACATATATATGGTCATTTTTATGTTTCAAAGTTAACAAGCAATAAAATGAAAGAAACAGTTTAGCTGCCTTGCAGAAAATGCAGTGGATTAGCAGCAGAATTCAATTTTTTTAGAAAATTTGTGTATTAAAGTACTATATCTACTATGCATTATGTTGTTCTTGAAAACAGAAAAGCTATCAACATACTTGTTATGTTCTGAACAATTATTCTTACTGTGAATCATGAATACTGTGATTAGATTTCTTGCCAATAACTCAAAGAATGTGCAAGATATTTACATTTTAAAAATTGAGATCTTTCTTCATGTCAGTGCCTCTCTTCATCAGTTTAGTTAAAGAATAAGATTGGACTTCATGGATATGCAGCTTGTCTGTCTTCACAGTATTAACTAAGAATTTTGTTCCCTTTTTTTATGGTGTCTCTGGCTAAAGACTCAGGTTATCTTCATTGGAATTCCTGCCAGGATTTCTTCATAAAATACTCCATAACAAGAAAATTCCAAAATTAAGTGTTCTTTGGGGACCTCATAGTCTCCAAGCCCTCGTTAAATTGCCATTTATACAATATGCTTCCTAACCACCAGGGTCACTTTGCTGTGAAAGTACATCACAAAGGGAAAGCAGTAAATCTCAGTGAATATTTCACAACCCTCTCTGGCAATTAAAGTTTTAAATGGCATCTTCTCTGCATAGCCAATAAAATGAGAATCAGAAGGCAACTGCAGGATAGCTCAGATAAAATGAGCCCACTGCTGCCTCATAATATTTCACATTGAGAGAAAGAACACACACTAAACTGAAAGACAATATACATTGTTATGGCACCTCACTGTGCAGCAACAAAAACTTCTGTGGAGTTCTACTGACTCATAGGGCAAAATACTTGCAGAACCTAATTTCAAATACACTGAATATCTTTATCATCTAAGCATTTAGAGAATGAAAATCCATTTTCTTTCTCTCTCTTTGAGAAATGCAGTCTGTTGCCAAGGATCTGCTCTTTAACTGTGAAAGGCGTTCATTGAATTCAGTCTGGACAATTTCTTCAGTGCTTCCCTTTTCTATTAAACTGGGAACAGGATTATACAGTATTTCCAGCCAATTTTAGGAGTTTTCAATCCACTGATCATGCTAACACTTTTTGCAGGAACATTATAAGTGAGTGAGGCTAGACTTGCAGAAGCTGGAGGGTTGAAGTATTTTGGAAAAGTACTTTTGCTCCTTGCATTTTGGATACTTAAAAATGCTACAGAGAGCTGCATCAATGCACCTCTCTGTTTCAGTGCAGGAACAAGAAAGTCCAACATTAGACCCAAAAATTTTATATCTAGATACTTCTCAAATACTAGATAAATATCCTATCCTTGGTGCAACCTAGAGATATTTTAAATTACATTTTGAAAAATGGGGAAACTAGGGATGAAATTCTGGAAAAGGTTCAGTGAGGGTAAAAAACAAGGCGCTGTCACATATATGTGGAGGAATATATGAAAGATGAACATACACATTGTATCTTTTGCGTACGATTTCTTACACAAAAATGGTAAAGTCACAGATGAACTCTTTAAGCTGTTAGTGATGACCCTCCACTTGTTACTTATTCAGTATATTTTTAAATTTTGTATGTAGGGTCATTTAGCGTGTAGGCCATTTAGTATGTAGGTCCTGTCACTGAATGTTATGTTGCTACAACCGTAGTTCATATGATTTAGTAAAAACCAGTTATTTACCAGGTGAGAACTTGAAGAAGTCAAGAAGTTCAAAATTTGCTTTTTATAATATAAATACAGAAAAATAAGTAAATAAGTAAGGCTGTCTCAGAATTACCTGCACGTGTCTTGACAGTCTTAATGGAACTTAAAAACAAAGATCACTGATCTATAAACATAAAAGATGTTAAGGATTATTAAATATTCTGACAGGATATTTTCTTAGCTCACTTAAAAATTGTGCATCTCTCAAAATAAACTTATATACTTAAAACCATTAAATCATCAAAGCATGTTAATTTTAAAATGCTTGATTAAAATTTGGATTCATCAATTATTTTTTATAGCGATCTTGTGTTCTAGAGATTCTCAGCCTTCTTTAAAATATCATTTATTGTGTATATAAGGGGTCACTTTTTGGCATGGAAAAAAAATCCCCAACACTATCAACGTTAAGAAATGTTCAATAAAGCTCCATAATTTTTAAGTACAGACAATATTAATGAATCTTGAGTCTTCCCATCTGTTACTGTTGTAGGAGGCTCCATCATGGACGTGAAGAAGAGGTATAAGATGCTGTGCTGCATCGCTGAGCAGATAGAAGTTACTCAAGACCTGAATGTTGGAAAAGTAAGTCCTATAGAAACTTACAGTTGGCAGAAACTTAGTGTGAGGTAAAAATGAGGCACGACTTTCTCTTATGACTCTACAATACATTGCATGCTGGTATTGCATATTACATGCACGATTTATTGCATGTAGGGGTTGTGGATGCCCCATCCCTAGAAGTGTTTAAGGCCAAGCTGGATGAAGCTATGAGTAACCTGGTCTAGGGAAAGGTGTCCATGGAAGGAAGTATAAACTAGGTGATCTTTAAAGTCCTTTTCAACCCAGACCATTCTACGATTTGGTGTTTCTATGATATATGCTCCTAGCAGTGATGACTTTGCCATATTTTTGAAAAAGCAATCAAGCACATTAAAAACCAAGAAACAGTGTAATGAAGTTATGTTTTTCATTCAGTCTTTATGATCGTAAGCACCTATGACTTTAAATCCTATGAAAAGCCAATTTATATTCAGCATACTCTAGGCAGAAGAAAAGGAAGCACAAATTCAGATAAAAGATATTCTAGTTTTTACAGAGATTTTTACAATCTCAAAGGGTTAATGACACGTATTTATAAGTGTAATACATATCTAGGTATCTTTGAAAACCAGAGATAACACAACAGACCCACTTGAACTTACTGTGTGTTTCGAACTGCAGTGCAAAGACAGGCTGCAGAGAGTAGATGTGTGCTGTGTGGACAGGACTGATAGAGGTGATAGAACGATAGAGGATTAAGTGTAATGAAAAATGATATTTCTCTGTAGTCTTTTTCTTCATATTGTAAATCTTGCAGAGACTGCTGAAAAGCACTGTTCCAAAAATCTTGAAACTAATAAAAAATAAAAATGCTCAAACTGGCAGGATATTTCACAGTAGAGATAACGAAGGTTTTCTTTTAAAATTATGCTTCATACAGTGAAGTTTCACTCATCTGCATACCAAGTCCTGCAGACTCTGAACTGTCAACACTTGCTGAACTAACAGGCACAAGGAACACAGGAGATGAATTTCAATACACTAGTCAAACCACAGTCATTCAGCACTCTTTACTTGCAAAATTATTTCAACTGTTTTGACCCTTCACTATTGAACAACTTATTATGCTTCTAGTTGAAAAAAAAAATAAAATTAAGAAACTTGGTAAAAATCAGGAAGATTAATTTTTCTTCATTTTAACCCCAAAAGCATAGGGTTCAAAGGAATTAGCAAACCAAGTGGCAGGCTGGCATACATGCAGGGGCTGTTCCTCAGTTGTGCTGCTTTGTGCTTTTCTTTTATGCCTTCTCTCTGACTACATGGATGCTCCAGACCAAAGCAGAAGTTAATTCAAGGCTAATCAAGTGTTTCTAGGGCAGCCCTTTCTCTTCCTCTTTCCAGCAGCCTGCTGGTGTGATGTATGAGAGGGTAATAAATCTGCTAGGGAACAGCATTACTTGGAAAGAATGCAGCTGAGTTTGTTCTGGTGATGTTGCATTGACCAGTTATAGACACTTGGAGATTAACTTTCATATAAATAACCCAGGTTTATTCTTGTGCACTGGACTTCTACAATAACCTCTTCATGTGCTTTATTTCAGCAGGCTAAGTTCTTGGAGCTTAGGGAAAGATGTCAGAAAAGGCTCCCAGGAAATAGTTTATATAGAATAAATATAGGAATATAGGAATAAATATAGGAATAATTTGTATAGAATATGGCAAAAACTTTCTGGCAAAAATGACCTCTTTGAAGATGAAAACTCACAAACATTTATTCTGACAATATAGGGTCTTGTGCTTTTGCAATATCCCAAGATTTACTAGTTGATTTTAACAATTACAGCAGGAAATAGTTTTCAATTTTTCTTCTTTTTCTTTTTTCACCTGTTCATCTTTGAAAAGCAGAACTCTAGAAATTGCTCTACCTCTCCATTCAGAGTGGCAGCTCTGACAAATTCACTTATCTAAATTCCATTAGCATCATGGTTATGCCTGTGTTAAACACAGTGTCCAGTCTCACAGCCTGACACTTGGGAATCATAAATGTACCATCTCCAAGGAGAAAGCAAAGGCTATCATTGTCATTTACTGTGATGTTAAGTTAGCTGAAGTTACTCCTGTGTGAAAATGTTATCTTTTGGGAATACCCGGGAACTGTTGGAGAGAGAGAGGGAAGAATTTCTTTGCAAAATGGTTAATCATTACTGCTTATGCTTGCCTTTGAGCATTTGAACACATAATTTGGTAATTAGCAGATTTAATTGCTTTCTGACACTGAGGATTAAGTAGCCTGCCCTGCTCTCCACTCCCAGAGCCATTAGTGCGCCTGTTGCCAAGGTCAATTGAGTTCATTTCGGAACTATTTCTCATCTATTTCCCTCTTATGAAGTGGGTACTCCAGGATGCCTAAGAACAGAGCACATATCACATATTTTCTCTCTACAGCAGACAATTTCAAGATAATCACACCCATTTATTTTACTTTGGAAGATATTATTTATATTAAGATATCAAACAACAAAGTTTACAAATTTTTCAGTGTTCAATACCTTTTTTCTGATGCAGTGGCAGTAATAATAATTACAGGAAGCATGACAGCATCACTTGAGTATAGAATCAGAAAGCAGAATTCAGCTGCAGTGTTAAATCCTATGACTTCATGTGGATTGTTTAACTTTTCTTTAGTTTCTCAAGTCAGGTGCAATTATTTTGGTTTCTATTTACCCTATTATTTATAGCCATTTGCATGTTATTTTCATCAGTCCTGAAGATGCTAAGAGCTGAAAGAAAAATGCTGGGCCTTTGTATGCTTTTTGTGAATTTCTGTGGTTAACTTATTGAAACTAAATTCCTTATTGCAGTCATTATACTCACATGTATGCCCATGTGCCATGTCTTTCCAATACCTGACATGCATGCTGGAGTTTAATACTCACTAAATTCCTTACAATGAATGTCAATATGATATCAAATTATACTATTACAAGGACCATTATCCATACCATGAAACATATGGAGATACTATCAAAACACAAAGCATTGAAATAAATGCTTTCCACTGGAACAAGACAGCACAGATTTTTAAATTTAACTCTCCAAAACCCAATTTGATTTTGCACTAGGGAAAACTGCAAACAGTTTATGTCAGTGAATCATTTGTAGTGGCATGGCCAAAAGAAAAACCAAGGAAAATATTCTTTGATTGCTGGCAGAAAGGTAAAATTTGATCAATTAATTTTTTTAAAATTCTTTTTTCAAATATGGAGAAGTGATTGCACTGTGGGCTTTTTAAGGAAGCTTGTGGATGGTGAAAATTTAGATGGATTTGGAAATCAAACAAATTAATAGAAGAAATATTCATCTTGAAGTTCTAAATAGAAAATCTTTACCTCTAGCTGCTAAAATCCTCAAATGATACACTGCTGGATTCTGGAAGAATATTCAAAGTATTCCTTCACTTGTTGCTTTAATTTTTATGCTCTTTCCAGAGTACTGTAGATTATTTTGTTCAAAGAACGCTGATTTAAATGGGCCTGACTCCATTTTCTTGCAAATTACCTGGAAAGAAATATGAATTTTAAGGTGATTAAATTGCTCGTGACACTTTCATAATAACATAGATGAGGACCATTGTCACAGAATGATATATTTTAGAAGACTCAGTGGGAAATAAAATTTTAAAAAGTATATTTAGTGTAGATAAATATCAAATACTGTCAAACAAAAATGAGACTTATTTTCATAGGTAAAATGATGATTTCAGAGTTGGCCATTACCACTCAGGACTGAGATTATGGGGTTATGACTCTCAGCTCCGTAAAAGCATCAGTTCAGTATGTAGCAATTGTGAAAAAGCAAGACAATGTTAGAAATCATTAGTAAATAAATAGATAACAAAACACAGTTTAACAACTTCTTGGATATAAACAAAACTTGTATTTACTTCTTTTAATACCATCATGGAGGACAGGACACATAATTACACAATGCTTTGATTTTTCCCAGTACTTCGCCACATTTATGATGTTATCTTTGGATATTCAGACTAATTCACATGCAGAATTATTTCGATTAACTTCAAAGAGCAATCAAGAAAACTGTAAGCACAAGTCACCATTGTAGTCATTAATGTAATCAAGAAATACTGAACCTTTTAAATATCCAATAGAAATTTTGGCCCTGTGCATGCTGTCTAATTAATGTTACTTTGACCCTAAGTTCATCAGTCTTATGCCAGACTAGGCCCTCTGACAATATAATGCAACAGCTTTCTGTTTGAGACTTTTGGAACAGATGAGTTCAGGTATTTTAACTATCTGATTCTTGTGAATGTTCCATGTTGACACAACTGTTGAGAAAATTTTGTGTTGGGGCAACCACATCTGCAAAATGTTGCTTTTATGGTAGGAGCAGCAGCATGCAGCCAGCGTTGCACTGGTGAAGATGAAGGTTGCTGGCTAGAGTTTGCCTTGTAGGTTCCATGAGCTTGCATTTTGAGCTCTTACCAGTATTCAGGCTCTTCTGACTTAAAGCCAGTTTTCAAGCTAATATTGCATTGGGAAAAATCAGATAAATAAAGACTTCAGTGCAAGCTTGACTGTGAGTTAACCTGATAGCAAAGCCACATCCTTTATAACCAGTAACAAGATTGCTTTTACTTTGATGAACTCATGGTTTAAGCTGTAGATACAAACCTGGAGTTATATCCCAAAGAAGAACTTGGCTGTTAATAATGGATGCTTTTACGCTTCATTTTAGACACTGTCAGACATATGGTCTGATTCAGGGTATTCTTGTCTGTGAAATATGAAGACACATTCCTCTCTACCCCAACCACCCAACATGCAATTGTCTCTAAGAGGAAAGAAGACTGGAAGAGAAATATCATGCAGAGCAGTAGGAGACTCAGCCGATGCTAGTAAACAATAGTTTGTTTGGTTCCAACACTTATTTCATACACTAACATGTTTGAGGATGTTGATTTTGTCAAGAAATGGACGACATGATGCCATGCCTTTGATGTTAACAACCATTTTCATTTTGATCTCCAAGTTTATAATAGCCCAAGAACTCAAACAAAACATTTCAATTTCTTACGTGCAATTTGGTTTATAATGCCTTCATCATTATTCTGATTACTGCTCTCATCCTACTAGCTTCTTCACCTTGAGCTAATGTGACATCGCAGTACTATAGGAAATCAATGTGGCAAAAATTTCTCATGCTACCACAACAATATTGATTTAGGTACAAAGACTAAATATCAGATAATAGAATGGATAGAGAGATTAAAATAAAGAAAACTCACGTGCTTTAGGATGTCTAATAAGTTGTTTGTAAAAATGGGTGTAGTCTGTGGGGGAGAAAAAGGCTTGTTTATTGAGTGCATGTAAGCTGAATAAAGCTTTCTTCCAGCATAGCTAGCAGTAGCCTTGCATCTGAACTTGGCTGCATACTTTAGCCTTGGCTAAGATGACCAAAGGGATATTGCAAACCAAATGACATCATGCTCAGTATACAAAATGTGGAGAAGAAGAAAGAAGAGGGGATGCTTTGAGTACAGTGATTGTCTCGCCAAACCTACCGCAATTTCAATGAGGATTATTTGGGTGAGCTTTGGTCAATTTCCCTGGACTCCTTGTCATCCCATTCACTTTTATAGTTTTCACTTGCTTTTGGAATTATCCCAATTTATGTTTTAGCATTTCACTTCTTCAAAGTCTTCTCCTCACTCCTTATTTACATTTTTTCCCTGAGTTCAGCATTTGAATTGGAATAATTTTAGTAAATTTTGGTCCTTTCAACTGCATCTCATTTCCTCTCAGTCCATTCGGTTGTAGTCACTCAATTTGGAAAAATTTTTTTCAAAATCCTTGTTTTGGATTGTATCTCCCTTGGAGAGTGTTCATTCCACTTTGTTCTCTGATTTCAAGATTTTGTTCCCTTTCCTGAAAGGGAATGAAATCTCGGGATTTCAATGAGAATCAATTTGGCAAGCTTTGGTCCATATCCCTGCGCTTCATGGCATCCCAGGGCTTTAGACTGTTTTCCCTTCAGTGAAGATTTTTTTTTTTTTTCATTTTGGGCAGATGTTTCCATACAGTTCTTCCCCTGTCTTTTCTGTCTTGTTTGATATTTTGCCCTGATTTTGCAACTTCATTGATGTTAGTTTTGGCAAGTTTTGGTCCTTTTCGCTGCACCTCATTTCATCCTGGTCCATGTCCTTGCAGTCACTAAATTTCCAAGTTTTCTTTTTTTTTTTTTCCATTTGCATTTTATTTGACCATATCTCCTTTCCCAAGTGTTCGTAAGGCTTTCTTTTATGTTTCCAAGATTTCATTTCATTTCCTTTCCTGAAAGGAAGAATGCCATCATTTATATTTAGGGTTTTGAGAGACACAGAGAGCATAAAGACAGAATATATGCTGGTTTAGTGGTATCCTTGAAGAGGTGACCTAAACTGTGTGAAGTCGACTGGTTAGTTGTACATCTACACTGGATCATGTCTTTCATTCTTTTACTCTGTGTTTCCTGTCCTTTGTGCTTGTAGTTTTTCTGGAAAGTGCTTACAGCTTCATCTATGTGTTTGTCTGTATATTTGAAAGAGAGGCAGGCTGAGTAAATATGGAAAACCTAGACAACATGTCTGAAATTAGTTTGATTTGCATGTAACTCCTTCCTAAATGAAAAATATTGATATCTATTTTCTCTTACCAGCAGCTAAGTAAGAAATTTTCTCCATTTTGCCATGCAAAATTCTCTTTCATGGTCAGAAATAAGATTTGTCCAAACTTGACTTGAAGTTTCCATAACTCCTTTTTTAATTTTGTTGAATGTAAGTTTATATCGCTATTTCTTTAATATTATGCTGTATGTGTCCACACTCAACTGGAAGGAAAAATTCTCTCTCCTGTCGCTCTACAGCATTTTGCCAACATTTCTAAGCTTCAATGGATTTTTTCACAATGCAAGAAATTTTATTAATAGTATTATATGTATGTACAGCATACATATAATATTAGTATATATATTTCATAGTATAGTTGGATAAGATAGAATTCCATGCTAACAAACTATACTGGATATATAATCAACCTTCAGTACTTGTGTTCCCTTTTCATGTACAAAGCAAAAGGAGTGTTTCCTTTCCTGAAGTACAACTTTCTGACAAATTCAGTTTTAGAATATTATTTAGAAAAGACAATGTTTTAAAATGCTGCTGCTGTATTTGTTATTATTCATTGGTTTGGTGAATTGCCATTTGCTTCTACTCTCTCCTCTCACCCTTATTTAAAAGGCTATGTATTTATTTTTCCTGTTGGAATATAGAGAGAATAAATTTACATAGTTCACCTTTAAGTGCAATAGCAGTCTTCCTCATGACTAGGAACAAGCTTTTGTAAGCAGGTTTTGACTTTTAAAATTAATTTGAGATAAAGTTTGAATAGCAGTCAAGGTTCTTGGACAGCTCTGATTTTAAAAAAGTAGAAAAAGGTGCATCCCATATTTCAGATGCTTTGGATTGCTCCTTTTTGCACTTAATGACACCCTTAGTCTCTTGTGACAAGCATTTATCATAGCAGGCAGAAAAAGAATAAAAATAATGAAAGGAAGCAGTGGGGAAAAACAAACCACTCCCCATGAATATTAAGTCTCTTTGGACAAAATAGGCAGGGAAATTTAAGGGTGTTATTTGTTATGCTTTCTTAAAATGAGACAAGCAGAATTACAGTAAGACAAGACTCTCTACCAGCTTAGCTTTAGAAAAAATATTTACTCATATCTTTTTGATTGGTCTTTACTGTCTGCAAATTAAGGTTGGCTATGTAATGCAAAAATGTTTTTTTCAAATGTGACCAGTATACTTTATTTGGATAGATATCCTGATTGATTTCAATCTCTTGTGCTGAAAAACAGAAAAAAACATGATAGAAAGGTGAGGAATAAAATCTGGTTGATGGGTTGTCATCTTAACTTTCCAGTACTCCTATGGTACTATAATATTGCATTTTTTTCTTTTTTGCTTCCTTTAATAACATCTCTTTTTATTATGCAGCTAATTTCCTAATTAGTATAACATTCTTCTCTTAAGATTTTAATCCATTTGAAAACACACCACAAAAAAAAAGTGTCTCCCAATGTGCACTTGATCCTACTTCACACAAACAGCTTGATTTTCAGCATTTAGTATAAATAAATAACCTTAGCATGGTCTCAGCGGTTAAGAAACCAAAAGTATTTTCCTTTTATCATCTTAGCAGCATATGGTGCCTTTAGGCCACCAGAAAATGAAGAGTCAAACAAGGGTGTTAGAGATTTTCTTACTACAACAAAACTCAAGCACCCCAGAGTGAGGCCTACTTAGAGCCAAGACTGAGAATGGGTTCAGAAGATGACAGAGATGGGGAGGGAACATTTCCATAATAAGTGTTCTACCAAAATCCTACCTTCTAGACAGCTTCTGAAGGACCATATATCCGCAACAGAATTACAACCAGCCTTTGGTCTGCTCTAATGTAACAAAGTGGCTCCTGCAGGTCTAAGCCTGCAAGACTTTGAGCTATACAAATATAGTCTGATGTACTGAATATGTTCCTAGTCATCATTTTGTTACTGTGAACACGACAACAGTGAAGGTTCTTTACTTCATTGAGTAACAGGGGAGACATTGAGCATTCTCTTTTTGCTAAGAATATTTGAAGAGCACAAATTCCTTCTTTGGCATTCTTGTATTTTGATACTTGGGCTTGCCACATCTTAAATAATCACTCATGTGTTTTGAGAACAGTGTGCATGGCTTTTCACAAATCACAGGGAGCATTAAAACTTTAGGCTGTCACCTTAGAAATTCTCCAATGGGTTTTTAATCACGGTAATTGCCAGCACACAAAACCCATCAGAAGAACTATGGCACCAAAGTGCTTTAAAATAGAATAGAAAACTGTCAGTCAGGAACTTGGCTGTAAAGGCTTCTTAACCAACACACTTGTTCAGATAGGCAGGACTTGATCCACCAAAAGCAAAGTTGCACCAAATGTAATAATTAAACATTTCCCTTGAAAAAAACCCCAAAAAACCAAAACCAACCCAAAGAGTATGTGATAGCCACCTTGTAGTGCTGCATCTTAGCTACTTACATCTTTAATGCCATTAAAAGGTTAAAAGATTACTTGTAATATTTCCCCTGTTACATGATAAATGGGGAAATGGAAAAATCAAGAGATTACTGATATTTTTTCTCATGTTAATCCACTTGTCTGACCTTCCTAGCACAGAAATAGCAGCTTTTTCCCCCAGCAGCCCAGACTCAAAAGTGGATTAGAGACAAAGCACCAGAGTTAAGAACTCAAATCATCAAAACAGAGCATTTATCAACTAAACATTCCTGTGACCTTGCTCCTCACAGAACAAAAGTCTGTTTGTTACACATCTCAGATACAAGCAGAGAATGTATATTTTACTCAAAATCAGCAGTATGACCTGTGAAAAATAACTTCTGTTATCACAGACCAAAAGGCAGAGGGTACTTTCTTATATTTTCTAGTGAAATATTAAGCTAAAATTCACATGTCAGGATTAACGTGGGGGTGTAACCCTGTTTCTCACCAGCCACCAAGTCTCTAGGCAAGTTTTCTCTGATAAATAGCCGTCTCAAGAGATGAACAAAGCTGAAACAGCAGAGCACATACATTTCTATCAGATATTTGATACACAACTAGAAATGAGGATAAAGGGATAATATTAATATCATCAACAATTTAACTTTCTCATTAGATACCTGTCACAGCATATGTTGCAGTCAAGACAGCCACAATACATAGACCATCATCATACAATTTCAGAAAGCTTCAACCCACAGAGTAACATGAAATCACTTCAGAGAGCTGCAAGTTTTGGCCCTTCTTGTCCTTCAGCCCAGCCTTTTATACCCCTCATGCTCATGCATTGCACCTGTGTGCCTTCTGCTCCCTTTGGTGGTTGGTCAGTACACCTGGGCACCCATGTCTCATTGCTTTCAGTGCTGCTCACCTGCTTTTCACAGCTGTAGCCCATCAGGGATGAGGCTCGGCCACAGCCCCACTCCCAGTTACACAAACTGTGTTCCTACAAATATCTACATTGCTGATGGGAGCATGAAAGAGATTGCTTTTCTGAAGACAAGAAATCAAAGCTTTCCAATTATTTAAAGTGTACACTAATTCCTGCTGCTTATTTGAGTGTTTCTTTCCTGGCAGGTAACTACATGCTTTTCGAACTACAGCTATTATACAGAACTACTTTTTTTGCCTCTGACAGTGGTAATCTTAGCTTTCCACCAACTGCCAAATCCAAAGGCAATGGAATGTAAGAGCTATCTGTTCTCAATGAAAGATACTTTGTAAAGAGCAGAGAACATTTAACATCTAGCTTAGGAGCCTTGCCAAATAATTTTATTACATCTCTGGTTGTAAGTACTTCTCTCTCTCGTGGAATCTTAGTTTACTGAGAGTAAGAGAATCAGCGAGATAAATCGATGCATGAAAGTAAAGGAAGAGCCTCCCTACTCAGGATTCCACTGAGCAGGAGATGACACTTTTGTAATGATATCTAGTATCATATATAAGTTGTAAGCTGTCTGTGTAAAGAACATAATTTTTTTTAGTGTTTGTCCAGCATTAATGAAAATTAATAAAAAATAACAAGTGCGGAAGAGTTAAGAGCTTAAAAACAAATAGAGAATTGCCTGAACTAAAACCTAATGTACATCCCCTATTTTTAGAAAGTTTCCTTAATAAGATTTCATTTGAGAGGGTATCAGTGTGTGTACTTGATCTTATTTGTTTCATGTAGTATGATCCTGTATGCTGGCACAGAGTCCCCTAGCATGAATCAGTGTTTCTTTGTATTCTAAACTACTTGAGGACCTCACACAACTGCCTGCTGTAAATGCTACTGCTAATGAGGTGGTACTTGCATAGCTGCAGACAGAGTTTCACAGTCATAGACTGGATGATAAACATTAATATTTTCACTCTGATTTGTGGTGCTGAAGGTGTTGAGATCCTCTGGGATCTGTATTGTACTATAAGAGTCTATAATGTCCATGTAAGAGGCATACACATTGTCTGGTGTCATAAGATGATTCTGGCTTTAGCAACTCACCAGTAATACCAATATGAACAGGAATCCAAAACAGATGAGTGGAGGTTAGCAGAGTAAAAGCACTGGCCTTTACATTATGCCTGAGGGAGCTGTTCAAGTGATGTGATTAGACCCTTGAGTATGTCCAGGAGAATTAGAGAAATGCATTCCATATCTCCATTATACTCAGAAGTTATACAGTCATTTTTAGGTAACATTTTTCTCTGCAATCATTTATGAGATGACATCAATGAATAAGATGGGTCAAAGCATTTACACCACAGTAAAATAGAAAAGCCTCCTTTTTCACCTGCATTTGGGCACTGTATATCAAATTTGCCCAATTTCCAATGCTTGAACTAAATAGCACAATTTAAAGGTAGATTGCTGCAGTGAAATCTGAGATTTTTTGAACTTGAAATTGCTATAACCCAAGGGTAATGAAATACATCCTTTAGAACTATCCAAGATAAAATAGTGCCCTTGTCACAGATATTCTCCAAAAACGTAAGCAAACTGACAGAGGCAAGTATTGTTTTCCAACTCTTCTCTGTAGTTAGAACAGGTTCATGGCTTAAGTGAGAGGGAAAGTATCTGTGAAAGTACGAAGTAACACTTTCAGCATGATTAGCCCTTCTGGATAAGCAGGGCAAAAAGCAAGCTTCTTTTCACTACATGCCTCCCATCAAATGCCTTTTAGCATTTCAGCTGCAGAAGAATTGCTTTTTTGGCAGGCTTGCTCCATTTTCTTGTCTGTGCCAGCTGGCTCTAGTACCCATGTGGATTGGACAGTATGAACAGCCAGTACTTCCACATCTTCCTTTTCTAGGAGATCTTCTGTCCCTGGAAAGTCACCAGGGTGATTTTATTCTGCTAGGAGTCCAACATACACTGCAAAAGAATGTAGGAGAAAAGCAGCCATATGGTAAGTGAGCTGCATAACTCAAGCTTTGAATGCCTGTTCAAGAAATCTATGGGTCTTGGTCTAAGTCACATAGTCTAAAGAGTGATGGCTTAACACCTGGTGATGAGTAAATCTCTGTAACTGGCAGCTCTTCAGCTACCTCTATGAGAGGTTAATGGCAGAACAATCAATGATCCTGCTCCTAGCATAAAGAGAACAGTACTTTTGATGATTATTCCAGGCATAAACAGGTTTCTGTCCCATTGCATGGATCAGTCTCATTATTGTAGTTTTTTATTAGCTGTTTTTAATAAGAAGGTTGATAGGGAAATTCAAAATTGCTTTCCCCTTGATTATTTATACTCTATCTTAGGCTATAAACATTCAGTAGTTTCCCTGTCTAGGAATGCATTTACACTTCTCTTTTTCCTCTCTTTACAAATCTCTCCCTATAAAACATTGGCTTATTCCAATGGTAGACCATTGTGGGAATTTACCAGCCTTCTGGCAATTTAGCAAGTAAATTATTGACTCAAAGACACTTAAGGCTTGTTAAAGAAAAACTTAAAATTTGCAAATTTGTTGTCTTTTTATGGTTAAAATTTTAAGTACACATAATCAAAGTCTCCCAACAATCTCATCACATGCATGACTCACAATGCATCCTGTGAAAGTCAGTATACTCTATAATTTACCTAGAGCATCTCAAATAAACACACAGTTGTTACAATTGGTAGTAGCTGGGCTCTAAAATTGGAAACTTCCTCCTTCTCAGGTGGAAAATCATGGATATCTCAGCATATGCCCGACCTATTCATTGAGCTTCGTCACTTAGCACCTTGTGGTTCTTAGAAGGCTGATGCTGTATGATAATATCTGAATAAGAAATATATATATATATATATATGCATAAGGAAAGACTTTATTTGGGGAGCCAAAACCTCTATTTTAGTTATGCCTGGTTCGTAGTTCTAACCAAAGTCCTTACAGTAGCAGACCCCTTGACTATATTTCACTGAATGTGACAACCACATATCTCTTATCCTCTTGCCAAGATTTTCCTGTGGTGTGGAATGCAAGGGGGTAAACAAGAACCTCTTCAATAAAAATGACAATGTCCTTAATATACAGGCTTGGAAAACATCATGCCTTACTTCCATATGTCCAAGTGGCTCTATAAATGTAGGATATTACAGATAGACTAGAGAAATGGTAGGGTTTAGTATTCCATAGCTAACCTGCCTGATATTAAGGTAAACCTCTTTGTCATTATTGTTTTGCATAGTGTTTAGTTCTTGAAGTTTTTCCCCATTAGGAATAGATTGGAATTACAGGAGAAGAACTATAGCCAAGGAGAGAAACTAAAGAACAAATTCATTTTCTACAGTATGCTCAAACAAGAAGATCCTTATTGTGGGCTCTTGAAACTATCAGCTTTTCTCTTTCTTTTTGCTACTTCACCTTTCACTTCTTCCCTCTCACATTTCTATTCCTCATGAGAGGAAAAAAACCGTTGTTTCTCCAAAACGATTGCAATCTCTGTATCAGATAAGTTACTAGCAGCAGGTAGAAAAGAGAAGTGTTGTAAAATTACTTGCCTGTGTTTTGTAAAATAAAACTTGTCAGGGAAGAATGTACTTAGAGTCTACTCTGGGGATTTTTTCCCACCTGTTCTGTTTCTACTCTCAGTCTCTCACACTTGTAGAAAACAAGTACTTACCAAAGGTGCTTCCAGGACTCCTACTCTTGTCTCCCAAAGCATTAGAAGGAAGAGAGAATATTCTTGGGCAAGAACTCTGGCCTTGCTCTTTGTTGTCCCCCTCTGTCCTCCTGACAGATGGAGATAAAAATAGATCAAAACAAAAAGGCTGACTAAATGCTCTTCCATGGCTCAGTCATATCAGGAATTTTCTCAGCATCTCCAGTAATAGCAAAATCGACTTGTTGTCAGAGCACTTTGAAGACTGTACCTTCTTCCTCATTGCTTTATGAATTTTGGCTTACTGAGAAAATGAAAGTAAATACTTTTAGGATAGGCAGGGTATCTGTGTCCTGTGCTCTAACAATTAAAAAACAGTAAATTAAATCTTCTGGTTTGATTTCATTCAGAACTTCTAAGTGAAGCAGATAATACGAGTTGAGTAGACCAAACATTCCCTCCTCCCATTAAACATAAACGTTTACAAGCGTCAAAGATTGCCATCCTTACTTTAGCAACACATAGACAGGATAGAGGAAGAGATGAAATAATTTGACTGAGCACTGGTTAGGTAAGACAAAGTCAGGATTAGCTGTCATGAAGCTCAGTGCTTCCCCTAGTTTAGATTTATAAGAAAGAAAGAGGAAAAAGAGGAATAAGAGGAAAAAGAAATATGAACTTTGTAAGAAGCTTCCTAGAAACTTTGAGATATTTTTTGTGTATTTGGGAAGTTGATATCTTTTACACCTGCATTGGTTTTAATAATCTATTATTTTAGGTATTTAATTTTCTTCTTACTTCTCAGCCATCACAACTTTTGTGTAGAGAGTTTTACCCCAGTCGTGGTTTCTTCTTCCTTTCTTTTTTCAGAAAAACAGTAGTAAACCTGAATATAAATTGAGAGAATGGCCTCCTTCAGTAGTTGGTATCAATTATTGAGATTTAAATTCTATAAACAAGCATGTTTGTATTTTTCTGTACTGCACCTTACATCCCCTAGACTTCTGATTTTTGTAGTTGTACCTTTAAGAACTTTGTATGCTTGGAAGCATGGCTGTTCTTTCCCAGTGTACACAATAACATTCCAGAGGTATTCAAAGCATCTGTTTGATGGAAAGAAGAAACATAAAAAAGAAGAGGAAAATTTCTATTTCGCTTGTTGGAGTGGTTGGCAAAATAGTTTTCTTCAAAAAACCCCACAACATTTGTGTTTTTCTGAAAGATATCTTAAACATAGTTGTACTGTCTTAACATCTTGAAATATTATACAATCACACTGCATTAGGTGTGATTAGTCTGCATTAGGTCTCCGGTACCATTCTCTGTGTTCTCGTTTACAAATGGTGTTCAGCCTGTTGGAATAAAATCGAGTGAGAATGAGAATAGCTGCTGTTTGATTACAGACAGAGAGAGGCTAACATGAAGGCTATACAAGACAGAGGTTTGGGTGTGAGCTGCTGTACAAATAGCACTGAAAGTTCTGAAATCTATTTTCTTGCTATCATCTTGGAGACAGTTTGTGCCTAATGAAAATATATTGTAGGCCTTAATGTAGTAATCACTATGAGAGTTGCACATTTTTAATCCTTTAAAGATGTCGTTTAAATATTATCTATCCTCTATGAATATTTGATGCTCATTAAATATTCCCTGGAAAAGTAAAAATAACACTTACATTTGTTAAAAGATTTTGGCAGCAGTAATGTAACCAGAATGGTTTTCACTTCTAGAATTAGTGATACATCCTCTTTCTGCAGGCCCATCTCACTCTTAAATATTAGAAAGACAAATTCCCAAAGATGGAGGACAAACAATCTGGAAAAGGTAATAGGAAGCAGATTCAGAAGTACAGCTACAAGGGAGGAACCATGGAATATATTTCTCTCTGATTTCTTCTCTAAGTGAAATATGTTGTGAAACATCACTTTAAGAAAAATTATTCTGTATTGCAAAGACCTAAACTGCCTAGATAAATCAACCCCTCTCTCCGGACTGCAGAATATTGAAAAGATGAGATAAAAGAACATAACAGAGTGGTTAAAATCAAGATTATACCATTAATTTCATTCTCTTCCTTTTCCCTCATCCCACTATACATATGTGTGTGTAGGTCTGTGCATGCATGCACATGCACACATTGGCACTTAATTTAGCCTGACTAGTTTAGTGTAGTTACATAAAGTGGAGCTTTCCTAACAAAATCCTATTTAGCAATAGTGGTGTAAATCAGATTAGTACATATTTTTAGGCTTATAAATCTTATGTCTCAGCAATTTTTGTAGCCTGAAACTTCACAGGATAATTTTCATCCAATAAAGGTTTTTATTTTATCATTAAAAAATCTATTGTCCTTGTATTCTGATACTATGCCAAAAGGGTTCCCATTTTAATTTATCTAAAACTGTTTATTATTTTGTGTAAGGCTGATGTGACCTCTGTTCATCCCTCTCTGATGATAACAAAAAAGCAGTAGTTTTTCCATTGTCTGTTCAGTGACTGACATATTTTTACTGAATTATTCATCTGCCCCTACTTTTAAAATTGTTTTCTCATGATAGATTTTCATTCCAAGCAGAGTAGAAGTGTTAAGAATTTCTTAGGTGCTCTATCAGTTAAAGATGTTCCCTGTTTGCAGTCTTGAAGAAGCTGTAACAAAGTTTAATACTCACAGTCATTACTGTGTGTCCTGAGTATGCAAACGCAGCAAAGCTGTTATTCCTCTCTTAACATTTCCTTTCCAAGTGAGTTAACATTTGGTTATATTAGTGAAGCCAGGGAAATGATATGTTTACCACTGCAGCTCAGGAAATGTATGGTTAAGTGTCAGTTATTAGCTTGGCCATAAACCTCCTTTGCAAAATCAAAAAATGGCATTTATCACCTTAGGAGAAGGCTAATTAAGCTGGAGGACTTTGTTTAAATTCCCAAATAGCTTGCAGTGCATGAAGGTCCCTTGTGCATAATCCATTCTGATTCAAAATGCTACAGGAAAACAAGAGCAAGACAGAGACAGAACTGGAGGAGCAAAGGGGCCATGGATTAAAGGCACATACATTATTCAAACATTTTTCTGGCTTCAGTGGAGAATTGAATTAAACGGCTTTGAGCTTTCATTATTGGGATATGAAACTAAGTTCTTCCTTCCTGGACAGGCAAGAGTGTCTTGTCAGAATAGTAGCCAGCCATTATGAGTGAGGTATATAAGTACTGGAATTGAGTGAATACCAGCATGAGCTTGTTCTCCTTATAACTTGATACATAAACAAGCTGGGACCATAGAAAGCCTTTTTTTTTTTTTTTTTCCTGAAGGAACCTTTTCATTCAGGTTTCTGAAAATCATGTCTCTGTTCTGTAGGTATGTATCTATATCAGTAGTTATGGCTCATAACTTTCACCAGTGAGTGTAGCCATTCCGATATGATGCCAGAATTGCAGCTGCAATGAGTCCTACAAAAGCTTACTTGTGGGTCTGGAAAAGAAAGTGGCAATCTCAGAGTGAACACAGGAGCCCCATAGCAGTAAGAGGAATCAGAACCCATTCTGGGCCTGCTACCCAGAAAGGACAAGGGTTACTACAGATTTTACAGCAAGTAACTGCATATAGAGAGATAATTGGACATTAAAAATCTTGTTGATAACCCTATACATTAGCTTTACTAAAAAAGGCAAGCTAGCTCTTTTATATGAAGTATATCATCAGATTTTTAAAGGAGTTGTGGAAATAACTTGGTTCCTGACAAGACGTGGGAAAAAATTGAGCTACCACCTATTTGAAGGGGTTTAAAACAATTTTATATACAATCAAGAGTTGAGAAAATACAGATATATTTATAATAGCAAGAAGCAAATAATTAATGGGATCCTATTCTGAAAGCAAAAGAATTACTTCAATTGGGAAGGATACGTGTGCATACAGATGTGTACAAATACATGCGTGTGTATGATATATGTGTTGAATACTTGCATGCTTCAGATTTTTCCAGCTTGTGAACTATTTTATTCATTAATAGATTGTGCACTAAAGCCAGAGTGATTTCCCTGTCTTGCAGCTGAATTGGTCAGCTCTCTGTATAAGTCTTAGTCTATGTGGATTTTGACCTTTTATCAGTTTACCTGTTGAGGAGAACCCCCAGCTTTGCATCTGCTCATGTCTTTGTCCTTTATCCATGGAGTTACATGTACTTTCATCTTTCTTTACACAAAATTTAATTAGTTTATTCTCACACAGTAGTATCTATTGATTTGTTTCCTTATGTTTTGATTGTGCAGAGACAAATATCTTCTCTGCTTGACTGCTACCTGCAAGTAGACTTAACTACTGATTACTTTTCTTATATTCCCTTCCTTTGTTCTTAACAGTGATTGAGAACAAAACCTGTCTTCTTAAAAAATGTATAACTTTTTAGCTGGCTTTAGTTAGGAGTCGTGTTGGTGAAAGAGCACTAATTCTTTGTTGAAAAAATAATTCTGTTGTCTTTAAAAGAATTTCAAGGTATGCTTGCTTGTAGTAGGGTCTTATTATAGTAAACGAGCCCACTGAATAGCGGCTCAGATAATTTTCAGTGTTTGCAAGAAAAGAAGCTGAATAACATTAATACACATTCAGAAATGTGCAGTCTCTTAGTCAAGGTTAGGAACAAAAGTTGTTGGATTGTTGATGCTTCAAGGCAATGTGTAAATATTTCGGTTAATACAGTGATTCAACTGTAATGAGCATTCTGTAAGATCATGCTCAGGGCAAGGTGGAAAAGGAAAAACAGGCAGAAATTTCCTGCTCTTTGAGAAAACAAGACAATGTGGAGATAAGAGAAATCAGAGGAAAAAACGTAAAGGCAAAGGATAGAAATGAGTCCTAAAGTTCAGTAAGGTGGTGGAGTTTCCCATATGTTGAAATAACTTTCAAATACAAGTCTAGGTTGAGAATCTTTTCATTACTGTTCCCTTTACCCTCCTATTAGAGCTGTCCTTCTTCCTTGTGAGAAAGATAAAGTTACTTAAGAGAAGCTGGAACTGTGGCTGAAAATGGGTGCTTTTCTGATACCTTTTGAGATGACAGCAGCACTTCACTATACTTTGTTATAAGTTATAAAAAAGTAACTTCAGGTCATGAGATCTACAGTAGCTAGCAATTTAGTGTGGTGGAAGTAAATCAGTAGACAAAAAAAAAGGTGTTGAGGCCCCTACAACAACATTATAGGCAGTTTGGGATTTTTACTTGGGACTAAATCTCTTCTTATCGCTGGATCTCACTATGCAAAAGGGTTGCAATTAACCAAACACAAATCTTTGGTTGCAATTCTTCTGTCCCTGACAAGGGCTGGAAAATATGATGCACATTCAAACCAGAGAATCTTGTTTAGCTCCCTCCCAAAAGAATCTACTTAACATGTCTTGGAATTTCTCTGCAAAGAAACCAACACAAACAAACTGGGTTAAGTAAGAGTTTTATTTCAAAAGCATACTACCACTACAATAAGACACTTTCTGTTCTGTCTCTGAATATCAAAATTATGACTTTTTGTTGAAGAAATAACTGAAAAAAGGGGCTGATAATGGTAAACAAGTCTTACACAAATGTTTTCTCATTTTGACAATGTTTTTCCAGATTTTGTGCAGTTGTTGACATAGGAGAAAATGAATTGCAAGCTGGTTGAAGAAATCCTCTTCATAACCTTCTGTGAAAAACGTATTAAAGAAATCCACTCCAAGTTTTAGTCTTCTGGAGAAAACTAAGAACATTACTAGGTTCTGTTTGGATGCCCATACCACATGGGCAGGATCAATAATGGGGATAATTCTTTTAACACTGAGCTATAAAATACTAACTCAAAGAGCAATTTTGTTGGGATAGATTTCCAAATCCTTTCACTGCTGTCTCTTCCAAAGAATTATATTCTATTTTAGGTCACCTGCAATTTAACACATAAGTGCTATAAGTAAATGAGCTGTAACATGCCTTCTTTCCCATTATATGTGTCCAGAGACATTACTGTTATCAAAAAGTTTCTCTCTACTGGTTATTACCCCTACCGTAAGGGAAAATAAGTGAATTTTGTTTGGTCACAGTGGCTTCCTCTGAGAAAAGTGGTTTTTTTTGTTTTTTTTTTTTTTTTTCATTTGGATTGGAAATAAAGCATGTGTCTTCAATTATTCGTAAGTGTCCATATATAGACAGCACCAAAGACACAGTAATACTCTTCCAAAATGAGCAGGTCTGTATCTCAAATTGCTTCTCAAGGCTTTTGGGAGAAAATATGTAGCCAGTTGGAGCTAGATATTAAGGCATTTCTATTTGTCCTTCAACTACTTCATGTTGGTAATACTTAAGAGTCTCTGACTGAATAAAAAAATTACATTAGCAAATTGAGCTATTGGCTTGTTATGAGCTCATGTTAGTCTCTCATGGTTCTAGTACAGATGAGGGAATCAGATGGGTATTAAGTTTATTAATCAGAATGCTACAGATTTCCTAAATACCTCTGAAAGATACTTTTAAAAAGTTCATTTCACTTGCAAAGCTTAAAAGTCTACTGAAAAAAAGAGTTTACTTCAAATGACGCATAAGAAAGTGGATGAATACAAAGTGAGATGCTGCAAATGGTGCAGGATGGCACCACTGCACTCCCTGGTGATATCACACTGCTGGTATTCTCTTCTCACACCACAGGACAGGGGAGGGGAAGGCACAACTGTATTATCTTAGCTGTTGTGATATATCAAGCCTGACATGCTGCCAAACCCCATGTGTATTAATAAGTTTCTCCCACTGATTCCCAATGGCACTCAGATGGGTTCATTGGTAGATTGTGGCAGACATTTAAATGTTTGAGCTGGGCAATTTGAGATGAACTGTCATGATTCATTATCCCTATTGAGGGAACAGTGCCAGGAAGTATCTGGCTGATGACTTGAGAGACACCTAGTAAGCAGAATAAAACCCCAACTCACTCAGCAAATCCTGCAGCATAGCTGAGGGGTCTAAACCCAATGACCAATACAACACACTGCCACTTGTAATAAGCCAAGAATTAAAAGCTGTTGTTATTAGGGACTTAAACTCAAAGGTTGGCAAACAATATGCTCCCAAATCACAGTCTACCACCAACTGACAGCTACTGCCTGCCCCTTGCCCGCTGGGTGTATCTGGGTGTGTGTAAATGCAGATTAGAAGACAATGAATTACTGGTTACAGAAATAAACAGCTCCTGGTTTCTTTTAAAATGTAGTTTTTTAAATATCCCTGTCTCCTTTTAAGGAGCTGATTGTTAACAGCAGTGCAGAGCTGCGCCATTTTGCAGTAATAAGTAAAAACTTTTGACTAAAAGGGTCAAGGTGACAAAGGGAAGACTGACTGCTTTTGAATCCAGCCTATATTCTGTCTTCTTATGTATTCTAAGCAGAGTTCAATTGTTTTGCCTTCTATTCTTTCTCGGGTAATAAACAAATTTTCAGTGTAGTGATAATAAATCCTTATACAAATCTCTAGAGGTTTTACTGTCCAGAAGGCTATCATAGAATGTTGTCACTATATATTTAAAAAAAACCTGAACAAACCCCAAGAAGTTTTTTGATAGAATAAGAAGAATGCTAAAATTCTGGGGGACAGGAATCATATTTGACTTATAAACTAGTATAAGGAGAAACAGATACACACATCTACCCTACTGAAATATTATTTGTCTTTATAAAGGAATGACTTCTAAGAGAGAATTTTTATTCCATCATTGCTGGATAATCAAAGGTCTCAGGTTTCTTCACCTGCCATTGTAATTGCAAATATGTTTACATATTTTTGTGAAAAAGTGGATGAACCATTTTTACTGAAGTTCTTCTAAAAATCTGTAATTAGCTATGTTTTGGCACCAAGACTGAATCTACTAGCAAAAGGTTAAGCTTTATAGCTTTACAGTTCCAGTTGTATTTGCAGCACCACTTTGGTCTCTTTACACTGCTGCTTAGGCTTGCCAGCCATTGTGGATTGCTGTCAAACGCTTTTCAAAGACTATAAAATAAATTGTGTTTCTTCAAAAAGTATTTTCCTAAATCTCTTATCTGCCATTTGTCCTCTCATCTGTATGCATTTATTAAAGATGTGTCAGTATGAATGGTTTAGAGATGTGATTATTTAGCCTTTTTGGTGGAAGAAAAAACAGCTAAAAATACCAGAGGAGCAAATCAAATGCAGCGCTCTTTCATATTTGGATGAATACCTCCATCGTTAGAGAAAATGAATTTTGTGACCTTTCCTACTACTATCCTTTGTTGTTCAGCATTCAGTATGAGTGGTGGTTTTTGCTTTGAAGGCACATTCAGTAAGTCAGTATTAGGGTACCCAGCTGCCTGGGAGCCATGGTGCAGAAAAACAGAGGACAATGACAGTCAGGAATGAAATGCTTTTGCAAAGCTACTATGGACAAAGGTACAATTATGTTGTATTACCATTCTTTCATGCATCTCCTAGTTTATAAGTGCAAATACACCCATTTGTCTTGTCTGGATAATGCTTTGGTTTGAAAAAGCACTTAAGGAATACTCTCATCTCTCATTTCTTGTTGTGGCACAGTGATTTGATGTGTTTATAAAGCGTACAATTTGGCTAAATGGAAATCTATAGCCAAAATAAAGCTCATTGGGACCTGAATTTGTATTTAATATCTTTCAGTGTAGCAAAAATAAGGAGAGTTTAATTAAGGCTCTGTGATGATGTATGCATTAAAAAAATGCAGTATAGAACAATTTCAAATTTTTATATTGTAAAAAAATATACAATATGATGAAATGCAAACAGGATATATACATATCTGGATAAAAACTTGAAGTTTTAAATGTGGGTTTTTTTAATAAGTTGACAGGTTCAAATGTTATCTTGTCAATTTATCATCATATTCTTTGTTTGTTTGTGGTTTTTCTTGCAAGAAATAAGACATGCATTAGGACCCATTTTTTAGGGACTATTTTTTAGTACTGATTCTTTGAATATCAGCATAGTCTAAGGAACAGATGATTACTTTTTATCTGGCAAAAAACCCAAAGAAAAAAATGTGTACCAAAGGTAGTATGTTTCAAGGTAAAACTCCTTAAAGTAGAAAATGCTTGACTCTGAGATGTGCTGCTTTTTGATGTAATTAATACAACAGCAGATGAGATGCAAGGTGTTGCATTAAAATTTGTGTTTGATAAAACTGGTTATCTGTTTTCTAGTATCTCCTCTGTGGATACTGAACCTTATATATGTTATCAATTAGAAAAGTTATCAAGTAAGAAAATAGAAAAGGCAGAAATACTTTTCTTTAACTTATTCTATAGAATCATGGGAAATTTTAGATTGAATTTGCACGTGTTTAGGTTCTTCCATACCTGTGATTAGATGCGACATTAATTTACCGCATGTGTGTGAAAATTTCACATACCCCAGAAATAAAAAGATCAATAAAATAAAATTAATCTTCCTCCTTTATATCTGCAGTCAGGAATGTGAAGCAGATTTCAGCTCGATCATCAATTTAAATCAGCTCAGATCAGAAAGAATCCGAAAGATGCCCCTGGATGATTGCTTTATGGCAGGATTTGATAGGTTTGAAACCAGTTTCTAAGAAAAATATATTTGATTTTCAGACCACACTAGGGAAACTAAAACTGGTTGTTACCCACTTTAGCATTGTTAGATAAACGACTGGAGAGGGAAATAGCTTATAAAATCGAGTAATCCTATACATAACCTGCAGAGATCCTGCTTTTAGACTGTGGTACTTCCTAAGTAGCTACTTAGGAACAAAGCTTGTAGTAATTCTGGATTTTGGACAGAGAATCCATTGTTTAGGACTGTCAGTTCAGAAGCACAAGAAACCATGTTAAGAATTTACAATTTTAGCTGTAGGCAGAAACTAAAATGCTCCCTTTTGGGACAGCTGCACTCTTAGTAAAGAATTTAAACAGAAAGAAAAATAGAATCTGTTCCTCATTTGTAAGGGGTGGTTAGTGAATGTGATTGGGTTCATTTGGAGTCTGGTTTTAGATACATTGTGACTAGGTCAAGTTTTATCATGTGTATTGTGCAGAAAATCAAGAGCACTGTTCAGGATCAGACTGGATAAGAGTGTTCAAGAAAAACAGATCAATGTTTTTTATTGTTCCCTAAATTGATGGAGTACAAATTGGAAAATAATTCTGACAAGATGAAGGACTTCCTTTTTTATTCTCTTTCACCTACATATATGAAATATGAATTCGTGCATATGCACAAAGAGACTAGCTTTGGGTGTTTTTGTCAAATGGACTTAGAGCATCCATCCATCCGTCCATCCATCCATCCATCCATCCATCCATCCATCCATCCATCCATCTGCAACCTCCTCTATTCTTCTGTAATCAATTTTGAATATTCATGCCTGTTTCATGCACACAGTCATTCAGACTGGACACCACTCCTCCAGTCTGAGGGTCTTGTTGAATTATACTGAAGTGCTGGTACAGAAAATACATTATAGCTTATAAAAGAAAGAATTTATATCAACAAACACAACGAGCTGTTTGTTACTTCGCAAGCAAGTAAAATATGTCTTGAGTCGTATTCTTTTATCTTTCTCACTTTCTGATCACCATTTTTGTGAGTAGAGAAGAAAGTTATCTCTAAACAGCCAACTAATTCAGTTTTGATTTGCATGTAAACTTTTCTGATTTAATTTAAATCAATAGTTGCTTACCAGAGGGCTGATTAAGCATTACAAAATTGATTTGCAAAACAAAATTATGTTTGACATAATTTGAAGGTTTCTGACTGTCAGTTATTTTGTGGGGTGTCCTACCTAGCCACAAAAATGTTTAATCAAGATTCTTTACCACGGTTGATTCCCTCTGTCAGAGGATTTAAATCACACGTCCTGACTATGCAATAGTCTTTCAGTCTCATAGCAATTCAGCTTTGGGCTGAAAGATGTAAATGTGTTTAATAAAATCTATTCAAATCCTTTTTATAGGCCTCAGGATTACTAAAAGCAAGACAAATCCTCCTCTTAAATGACATCTTAAGATCTCAAGCTCTCTGTTACAATATTATGATTAGTATATAAACTCCCATTTCATTCAATAATGAGTCTAGCTAATGTAGGTTCTAGCCGTGATCAGATGCACACAGAACTACTCAGATCTGTCATTATTTTCTTGCTCCTTTGCTTGTAACATTAGCAGTGTTGTTTCTTCATATGCAGTAACAATTATTTGTGGTTTCAGAGCACAAGTATCTGGTTCTTGCTGCTGTTAATGAAACTGCAGGTGACTACAAAGTGCTGCGTATTCACAGCTGTAAAATCCTTGGTGGCCACAGGCTTCTGAGGATGCAAAATAGTCAGAAAGAGGACATTGAGTGAAAACAGTCTTTTTTGTCTTAAAAGATACTAGATCTAGACACAACTCTTTCATCTACAATGTCAAGGAATAAAAAAATTAGATATTTAAAAACAGATGACTGTAATTTTGAAGATCCACTAACACTGTTTCACTTATGTTTCAAAATAAATATTTTTCTTTTAAATCAAGTGTTAAACAGAAGTAAAAAAAAAAAAATTCCCTTAGATGTCCTACGTGTGAAAAGTGCTGAAGTTTTACACTGGTGTGAAATAAATATATCAAAGTGAAATATTTATTGGCAACATTTAGTTATCAATATAATGTTTAAGGTTGTATATCACTAGGTGCTGTGTAAGAATGTATTTAGCACATATAACAAAATTAAATACTAATAAAAAAAATTAGGAATGCATTACTGGTTTTTCTCACTCAAGAGCCATATTCATAAAGACAATGCCCTCCAATTTTCCCTGTCATATTGCACAAATTTAAAAAAGAATCTCTGTAATTACTGTTTTCCAATACGTGAAACAAAGAGTTGCCAAAACACTTTCTAGGTTTTAATAGAAACTACCACAAAGTCTTTACTAAAGTCTGAAGAAGATGTTTTCAAAGTCAGAAGAGAAGATATCTCCTCCAGTTGCCAGGCTGTGCCTTTTGCTATTTTGTTAACATTATGCTCAGTCTCTTGTGGCAAAAGAATTGAATGGCCAGCTGGATTGTTTAAATGCCCCCTAATGGTGTTTCTATGCTTACGGTATAAACAGTTACACCATTACTCATGCCTAATAGTATCTATGTCAAGAGCTGCACTGTAAAACTGAAGAAGCAATATAAAATCCTGTCTTGTACCACTTTGCCAATTCCAGGTCATCCTGAACTGTTATTCCATCTTCCTCTCTTAACCCAGTGAACAATACCACATACCTTCATGCTCAAGAATTAATCTGCCTCCCTCTCAGGGGCTACCATCTCTGAGAGAAACTATGTAGTTCTCAAAGTTTGACAATTTCCACAAATTTCAAATCAGGGAGGAACGAGGTGTAGCATGGTAATCTTTTTGTTCTTACATTTGTGTTTCTATTTGCAATCACACTGAGTGAAATTCTCTCTTTCTCTCTCATTCAACATCAATATAGTGTAAATTATGTTTAAATAACAAAGTGTTATTTACTGTAGCCAGAGGAGGGAAAAAAAATATAACCGATTATTGCCCTGAATTCAGGGATATTCTTTGAACTATGCCACAAGACTCACACAGACATGACTAGTTTTTATAATCCCCTTAGGCAATGCTGAAACTATAAACGTGATGGGAATGAAATCTCACCATGTGTATCTAATAGCCCCAAAGAGAGTAACTAGAATTGGTGCTGACACAGCATTTGGCTTGTGTTAAAGGTTTAGCATACTACACAAATCCCTGTGGCTTTTAGATCATTAGAAGAGGCTGTGGTGAGAGGCTGTCCCAAAATCCATGCTAGTGAGGTGTCAGGTGCCATAAAAAAGCTTGCAAACTGAGGTGCTTTGCTTTGTTTGGACAGGGCAAATAACCCCAGGAAAATCCAGGTGTACACAGATGCCTAATTCTTGTTCAGAGAGTAAAGGCAGAGCATGGAGCACTGGAATGTATATTAAAATAATATTAAAAAGTGCATCAATAGAAAAGATTAATAGTTAACTATATTATTAATTAATTAAAATTAACTAATAAATTTATTAATAATTTAATAGAAAAGTATTGTAATAATATATAAAGAAATATTAATGCACAACAATGTGAGGTAGTGATTGCTAGATAGATATGTGTATATATAGCTATATGTGTGCATACACATATGTATGTATCTGTGTGAATATTGCTTGCATTTTATGAGACCCATTTACATTGACACACAGTGTGAGTCCCATACAGAACTTCACTTTCCTCCCTGCTAAGTGATGCAAGAATGGAAAAATGCCACTGAAATGAAAAGTTACTGAGGGATTCAACCAAATCAAGAGTAGGAAAATCAAACCCTGAAAAATAGATTTAGTCATATATCAGAACTTTTCTCTCTTATTCTTTATATTTAAAAATTCTAGCATAAGAAACACTTTGTTACAAGTGAAAGATGTTCTGTGAATAGAATCTTTTTCAGAAAATATAGATTAAAAATATTAAACTTATTATAACAATTATTTTCAGACAGCTGAAAAATTTTGACTGGATTTTCTTTCTTGTTCGGATGTACACTACATGAGGAATTGCTTTTTTTCTTCAGCAGTCTGCCTGCTAGGAAACCTAATTCATCTGAGAAACGCTCAGTCAAATTTGTCACTCAAACATTGTAATTACAAGGAAAGCAATTTATACACTAACACATAGACTTCAAAAAGTTTGCCAGATTTAATATTGGCATTTCTTACTTTTCTGCTTTCCTGTATGAGGATTTCTTTATTTCAGCCTTTCCTGTGAAAAATGTCTCCTATTTTTGACATTTCTTATTGCTTTCAGTTTCTTTGTTTACTTGTTATTTTATCTTTGCTATGGAATTTTGTTACTTGGGTTGCTTGAACATTCAAGTAATAAGCCTCCCACTGTTTTTTTTAATGACTTCTACAATTCATGGGTGTAGGCAATATCAACCATGTCTCAGTTAACTATAAAAGTGAGTTCTTACTTGTCCCTGCTCCCTTTGTTTAATAATAAAAGTCTAAATTCAATTCAGCCCTAAATCATGAGTTCAGGTTTTGTCCCTAAAGTTAATCAGTTTCCTTGCCAGCCATACCAGAAAATTCTAGTCAGATTGAATTATCAGTATATTGAAGGTCAGCTGGGGTTATTACTTTATATTTATGTATCATGTGTGCTGATCAGTGTTACTTAGTCTCCATCAGTTCTCCAGGTTTCAGTACACCCCACTTGGCTCAATTTGTATGTTTCTTGATAGCCATGAAATGTTCTTAAGGATTGGTAAATAAAGTTTGTTTCTATATTGCTTATAATATTCTATATAAATTAAAGATATTATAATTCAGAGAATGAGTGTACAATTGTGTACCTAATTTAAATGCTCTAAGATATAGCTAGGAAGAATTAAATAGAAGTGTTTCTGAAAATTACCCAGCACATATGTAATTTTCTGTTGTACATGCACAATGACCCCATTCACATGTACAACTGTACCTATTTTTCAAAAAAGGTATGCAGCATTATTAATATTTGTGATAACCATCTCAAAAATACCTGAAAACAGCACTTGTGGAGATCTGACATACCTTGCCTCTTTCCCATGAAGGTTTCCCTACTGGCATCCTATATGTGATCAGTGTCTCTGGAGGTAAAAAGTGTCTAGAAATATAGATGGCTGACTCTGAATTTCCTGCAAATGAAGGCATCCACAGGAAGTGTAAAGTCTGCTGCTTCCAGTGCAGCCCTGGAATAATGTACAATATTGTAGTTGTCATGAACCAGAATGTAAAGGCTACAATTTGTGTACAAGCAAGGGTGCGAATTTCAGAGAAGAAATTCTCGTGTCACAGTATTGAAAGTGTCTAAAGTGTCCTAACTTTCAGCTGAGACAGGCCATCTTTCAGAATCAGCCTGCTCTCTAATGAGTGTAGATACTCATTATGAATCTTGTCCATTCTGAGGATTGAACAGGGCCTGTTTAAAGTCTTATTTCAGTGTAATTGCTGTCAATATTTATTAAACCTCATTGCAAAAACAGAGCAGAGCAGGGAAATCAGCTCCACTGCTGACAGCCTGAATTAAATAGAAAGAGGTAGTAGCCAGCTTTATGATATATTTCTCATTGAAGACTAGGTTTTAATTTAAATGCTGCTGAACAATTTGGATGATCTCTAAAACAATGGCAACATAGCTGCTGAAAATTGAAATATGTTCCACAAATTCATATTTTTTATTATATTACCCTAATTTGAACCTCATAGATCAGCTTCTACCCCATCCCTCTGAGAGCTTGTGAAATCAGACCATGCTGATAGAAAGACAAAATGGCCATGTAAGAGAAGAATGAGAATTTTTCTGGAAAACATTTCTGCAGACATTGTCTACTGCAGCCACAGACTTATGCTTTTGGGAAGCAGAGCTCCAGAGCTCTTATCTCAGGAGAACTACAAGAACCAAAATTGATCTATGTGACTTCTTTTCTTTTTGCCTCTGCACATTAGCACTGAGGGCTTCTATCTTTTCTTCCTCCTTTCTAAGACTATTCCCTTGAGCAAGTTTTGTCTTAGATGATGCTTCTGTAAAAATGCTCTGGTGCACCATTAATGAAACAGTTGTTATTTCCTTAAGTTCTCTCAGCTCATGCTGCTTCATCCCACCTCAACTGATTCACAATGACATATGGAAAGGGACAGCTGTGGTCTTTAAATAAATTCCTTCTTTTGAATCCAGTACTGACTATAGTTTCAACTGTTTCAACTGTCACTTTTTTCAACCACCTAACTGTTTTCAACAGTTGTTCAAAATTTCATTGTGTTCCTATAGTTTCAAATTTCCAATGGTATTCAAATATTTCCACTTGAAATTTTTTTACAATTTTGGTCATTTTGCTCTAAAACTCTCTATGTCTCATAGTAGCTCCTCTTTTGGAAAGCTCTTGAATTCCTTAAACTTTTCAAGTGTCATTAATTGATAAACTTTTGCTAGAAATCTGGTAACAACAAATCCTCTGTGACAGCAAATATACTGCTGAAAATGTCCTGTTCTATCTCTCAACATTATTCTCTATTATATCCATGAAATAGTAAATGTCAATTGTATTTTCTGGGGAAACTGAGCTGAGAAACCTTAAGAGACTTTATCAAGGACACAAAATGAGTCTGTCCTAATTTTAGGACTAGAAATAAATATGTGTGTCTTAGTTTTCTGAATTAAACCTTAGTTAGAGTCCATCTGTTCTAAGAAGAGTGCCTTAGCCACATCAGTGAGAACTTTTAAACTCAAGCAGTAAACAGATGATCATCAAGTTTCAGCTAAGATCCAAATCCAGAGATTTTATTGCAAATTTCAGTGGATATGAAAAAAAGGAAAATGCATGCATTTTGGATCATAAGAGAAGTTTATAATCTGGAAGCTAGAGAAGAACAGGTTTGATTTTCACATATTTTGGATGCACACTGCAATCACAGGGAGACAACTGAAGTAGATTTGGATTAGGTGATTACAGAAAGCTATTTATTTATTTATTTGCGATAAATGGTCCAAAGACAGGGTTGGAATGAACTTCATTATGTCATTCAGTTCACCCATCTTGAACAATGCAGAATAGATAAAACTGCACCAAGTTTATTGTTAAAGGTAGTTAGCAAAGGAAATTTCACACCCTTTCTAGCCTGTCTCACAAGGTTTTCATTCTACTGTTTCACTGCAATCAAAATGAGGAAGTAAAGGGCTTTTGAAAATGGAGGAGAGGGATTCTTTCCATATCACTATGTCAGTTAAATTTCATGCATAAGCACTAAGGAAAGCTATCCTTCTTGTGCCTTAATTAAATAAACCTTAAGGATGAAGTACCTTGAGGGACAAGGTCATGGTGAAAACTGTAATTATTTCCTAGAGCTAATGATTTTAAATGGTGCATATAACTTGCATGTAATAGTCTTACCTTGAACGGCAGGTGCTATTTTGGGCTTACTGTGTCACTTGGGAGAGGGCTTGTTTGGACACATTTCATCCCGTGTGTCTACATTGGTTAGTGCAAAGGTTGCTGTGTGGGAGAGGCAGCTCAATATCACGTCAAAGAAAAAGTTTTTACTTTTTTGGTAGCAACTAAAGTTGGAGAAGAGAAACTAAAAGAAGTGAAAAGAAAATGATAATGTGTAAAACAAGCCAGAACAGGATATCTCTGCCTACCCACTGAGTATAAAAGGGTTTTGCAAAATTCCTGTGGATGAAACAGTTTCTCCCAATTAGAAAATTTCCAAGACAAGAGTTCATCCCTGAGGTATCATATATCATGATTCCTTTCTTCTTTGTGTATCTTTTAAAGGTCTAGCCATGGAAAAATATATTTATCTAAATATTGCAGTATATCTTGATGTTTATCTTCATGACTTAAAAACTATCAGCTGTGCATATATTCTCCAAAAATCGTGTATTTCACAGACTTTAAGGTTCATGAAGAAGGCAAGAAATCTGTGTGTTGTGAATGCAATGATTTTGTGTTCCTCAGTCTTTCCAGTTATCCATGATTTAGATGAGCACCATGGTGATCTTACAATTTATTTTACACTCTTATTGTTTATCAGGAAAAACTATAAATCTGGGTATTCTGCTTTAGAGAAGCAACTTTTTTTCCCAGAAGAGGTCCAAGAGATCTCTGGAAATGTTCATGTTATTATAGTTTGTACAGATCTACATCACAGATCACATCTAAATTTTCATATAATCTAGATTTTCATACTAAACTGCTTTTATTATGTCATCTTTTAATGTGCCCAGGTAATAAGCACTTATGTGGAATCTTCTATAAGGAAAAAAAAACCAACAATAAAAGAAACCCATAAAACAAAGGGATCTTAACTTCACGTTTACCAACCTGCACCAAAACATTACAGGATGAGCAGTCTACCAGTATTCAATCATTTACTGGCTGTCCTGGCTAACTGAGGAGGTTCCAGGTGTCTGCAAATCTGACACTCATCTGCAAGGATGGCTGGAATGAGGATCCAGGGAACTCCAGGCCTATCAGCCTCACCTTGGTGCCCAGGAAGGTTAAGGAGCAGATTATCTTTAGTGTCATCACTTGGCACAGGCAGAACAACCAGGACATCAGGCCCAGCCAGCATGGATTTATGAAAGGCAGGTCCTGCTTGACCAACCTGATCTTCTTCTATGACAAGAATCCAGAAAACACGGGTTATTACCATATTTACTGTAGGTACCCTGCCTTGCTTAGCCGTGAGTGAAAGAATTAGCTTGACCAATTGTGTGGAACTTTCTCACTTTCTGAGAGATTTGACTTGGCTGCAACACAGATGGAACAGGCTGGCAAGCAGTAGCAAGGACAAATTTTTTTCTGTTATGGCTCATGTTGTGCCTGCTGGAAGGACTAATACCAGCTTTGGTCACTGTATCTGTCAATCTCACACTTCCCACTGGTTCACAATCAAAAGAAAGGAATCTAAATCAACGCATTCACAACACACAGATTTCTTGCCTTCTTCATGAAACTTAGGGTTCTGTGAAATACACGATTTTTGGAGAATATATGCACAGCTGATAGTTTTTAAGTCATGAAGTCTTTAATCACAAGATGGTCTTCACATACAGATGTTACAGCTCAAAATATTTTTAGTATCATTTGGGCTTTACTTTTTACTTTCCTGCACTGCCCACATTTTAGTGTCTGTGTGTCTCTAATCACAATAGCACTTAGTGTCTTCTCTGCCATTCTCATTAATCATCACCTCTGATTTTTAATGGCACCAGCTCTCCCTGCAATTTGCCCTTAGTGGCCAGCTACCTTTAATTTGGTCTGTAGCAACTGCAAAAATGTTAGAGGCCAATTACAGAACAGAATGATTCTTGGCAATAAGCCTAGGGTTGTATCTTTTTGGTGATTTTAAAAATAATTTTACTATTATTATTTGTTAAAACTATGGGACACACTAAGATTTCCAATTTGGGAAATGATTTAGAGATATTATCACTCCACTCTGATTTAATCTGCTATTAGAATGAAAAAAATATCCAAACCCAAATGATTTTATATGAAACTTTTAAAACTAATGATTGGAAATCCAACAGGGTGAATTGCAATTCTAGACACGTATTAGATACCTTTTATGATAATTTATTTACACAAGTAATACTGCTGGAGTGTTTATGTGAATAAGTGTTAATCAAGGAGTAAAAAATGTTTTGAAAGAAACTGTTCATAAACAATCATGAGGCTTTCATTGCTAAATTAGATTGCTGCTAATCTTTGTTGTATAGTGTCTGCTAAAACCCAAGAAGATAATATTAGGAAACAACATGGTGTGAATAATATATCAGTTCTTAAGGAAGTTTAGCCATTTCTAGTATATAACTGTTATTTAGTATCTTAAATAAAATGGCAATGCTGCGTTGTAATTTCAGACAAGGACAGAAACTGCAGAGAAATTTACTTTAGTTCTACTCCTGTTTTTTCTGAATGTCCTGCATTAGTAAATATACATGTAGTAAAATTCATGTAATGAAGAAAAGGGCAGATCACCTTCACTAAGCATGACTGGATAGGTAGGTCAGTGATTCTTTATTTCACCGTAAACTTGCATGCCAAGTAGAACTGCATCAACCACATAAGGATTAATTTAGCATTGAAAGAAGGAGATAAGGATTAATTTAGTACTGAAAGAATATAATTCTAAATGTTAGATCTTTCTTCATTCATGCCTCCAACAGCTTTGCTTGGAAGCAAACAAGGCTACTCTTCTTTTGCTTTAAAAGTGTTGGACTTCCTTTTTGCTTCACAAGTGCAATTCCTGGCAGTCTACTCCCTTGTATACACACACACAGAGTCTTCCTTTTTATGCTGAAAGAAGGTACTGAAATGAAGATGCTGGAATATTTTCTGTTCATTGTTTCATAGATATTTCTGTGGTATGGTATTTTCTAAGGCCAAGCCTGAAGGTCTTATAACCACCACCACTACAACTAGTGAGTGAAACGCTGCCAGTTCTTTCCTTTCTTCACTGAAAATTATCTTTGATCCATCCTTTCTAGTTCTTGTTATTTGTACCACTACTAGTCAAGGGAATGACTGGCCTTCTCTCAGAAACAGCAGTCATATGTCAAGGCATAGTGACAACGGATTCTAAAGAGCAGTAGCCAGCTGTGGAGAGAATGTACAATCAGCAATAATAGATAAAGTTGCAGGATGAAGCCAAGAAGCAGTAAGATGATTTTGTACTGTGTTTTCTGGGAGGTGGTTCTAATAGAGCCCATGATAATTCACCGTTAGTGTGCTCGAGAAAAAATGTGTCATCTTTGCCTACACAATCCATGCCTGAAGCTGTAAATCCAAGTAAAATTTTAAACAAATTCTGAGCAATTCTAAGGGAAATAAGCAATCTCTTAGAAGGCAAACCAATAACATTATGTGTCACTTGTGTTAAATTTTTATCATTCTTTGCAAAAAATACTGCAAATGAGATCAAATAATGATCTGATCTGATTTCCTCTTACCAAGGGAAAAAAGTGTCTGCCAGATAGGAGACAAGAGTAAATCTATGGCTATTACAACCTAAAGTAAGATGACACTTTCAGTAAGAGGATATTAACATTCATCAATTGATGGTAGCAGATCATGTATGTTTTTGGGCACTCAATGAACCTCAAAGACACTGAGGAGCTATGAAATAACCTTGTGTACATGATAGGATATATCGATCTCTTTCTCTGAAGTATTACGAGCAAAATTTTTAGTACAGATAACATAAAGATTTTAAAAGTCTGAAGGGTACTGAGAACTACAGGACATTACAATTGTAACTTCTTATGTTTATAGGATGATGTTTTTCAATTCTGTCCTAATGGTTCCAAACTGATGACCTTGAAAAGTCTGAGCTCTAAGCAGTCCTTTGCTGAACACCACAGAACAGACAGAATTACTGAAGGCTTCATTTGAACTGCAGCACCATTTGTCTGAACTTTCAGCCTCTAGGGATCTGCTCTAAGTAGCAGTGGTGCACATTCATAAGGATGTCACTTTTGGTAGCAATTTTTATGAGAATGCCTGAGGAACTAGTTCATTTCATGTAAACTACTAAAAAGATCTCTGACAGATCTTCTCAAAAGATCTCTGACTACTTTTATGGATTTGAATATATTAGCAGAGGCAGAGTCATGTTACCTAGAAGGACATCACGTAGCACAGAATATAGATTACCCCTCTCTAAAAATTTCCAATACATTCTTGTAGTATATAACCCATTGACTAATTTTTGAGTATTCAAGGCAGGACACTGATTTAACTGAAGAATTCTCAGTGCACTAAAGTACATGAATCTTTAAAAGAATTCTGTCAAGAAATGTAACCACCAAAATTCTGACTCATGTTAAAAAATAAATGAAGATGTGGGCCATTGCTCACAAAATCCATTATAACTTGAAATGCTTCCCACTTTGCTTGAACCATGAATAAAAGTAGGGAGATTTTTAACTTTCTGCTTCACTTTGAATCAAATTTTAGTAGTCTTACAAACTTGTCTGAAAGTGAAACAAAATATACATAGTGTATTTGGCCAGGTCCATCCCACTGAACATCTAATTTACTCATTCTGGTGTGATACAAATAATAAAATATGAATAACGTTTTTAAAGCTATTTTTCTTTCAAAAAAATTTTTTACCAGTGCTTTTTTTAAACACATCAGATCTTCTATTGGTAAAATAAGTCTAATGTAAATCAAGAAAATTGAAGTAGAATCTTCCGCTCTACCTAAAATTGTTGTTTTGCATATTTGTCACAGGTTTTTGAGTAGAATTGATAAAAAACTTGTGTTCTCCAGCTGAGATTCAAAGGACCAATTGAGTGTAACAGAGGAGAGATAATTTAAGCTTTTCTTGTAACTAAAATTTCAAGAAGATAAAATGCAGATTTTGTTTTTAAAAGTAAAGTCTCAATGCACATATTTGAGATACTCCAGCATTAACTTTCTACACTGTCGATGGCACTGGCAAAGGGTTGCTGATATAATTTAGAAACACCTCAGTTTAAACACACAGATTATGGTTTGGTCAAGCTGAAGAGATTAAGTGTATTTAGGGAGTAATCTGCTGTAGAACATTTCTTTACTCTATTCAGTTAAGTATGATTTCCCCTTCATATACCCATGCTGACTGCATAAAAATTAAATTGACTAAATTTAATTTTTGATCCAGCTGGCCCAATGACTATATTTCCAGTGGGAATTGCCAGGAGAAACAGTCAATATTTTGATGACTCACAAACAAATACACAGCTGGAAAACTTTTAAAATATATTTATTTTTTAATTTCTTCATTTTTTCCTAATCAGTAAGTCTCTAGCATATACTCACTACAAATGCATCCACATTTTTCTGCCTGCTAATCTTGATCTGTGAAGTCTCTGTAAAGTAGTAAAATCTTGAGCTATGCAGCTTCAGAAAATCCAGGTTTGATTTGTTTCCTTATTTGGATTTCTTTCTTCATTATTCCAGCAGTTTTGTTTATTAATGTGGTAGCTGACAGAACATTAATATCTCACACTAGTAGACAGATTTGTCGATAATGAAAGGATCAATGGGCTGAGGGTGCAGACTGGTTGAGGTGTCAAACCTTTTTAGTACTGCTGATATTCTTCTGAAAACCCAAACTATAAAGTCGAAAGTACAGAGAGATACATCAAAGAATTTTAATTGCAGTCAGATTGGTAATAGAATTGCTCTCTCCTGGGTATTCTTAGAAGCTGAATACAGTTTTTTCAAAGTCAGCAGCTGCACTTCACTTGTTTCACCAAATCAATTAGGAGGTTCAGCAGAACGTGGCTTAACATCTATCAGAAGAGTACTAGTAGTATACCAACACTTCCCTGGCATAAGAAGCCACTTTGGCTGAAGAAATGGTAACATATTTAAGCACTGAATCATCAAAATGTGCAAATGAAAAATGGAGCATTAGTGCAGATGTGTAGAGACTAAAGAAGTCTAATTCTCCATTAAAAGCGGCTTGTTAACATAACACTTACTGATTTTACAAGAGGCAGAACTTGAAGCAGAACCAGATCAGCTCTTCTTCAAGAGTCAGTTTATATGTACTTACATATGAAAGAGAAATATCTAGTGTGCATTGGGAACAAAATAGGCAGTGCTGAGATGACCCAATATATTCTTTAGAATACAGAGGAAACTGATGTAGTAGGTAAGTTAATAACAGAATGCATTAATAAATTACGAGCTCATTCTATGAAAACTAGATAAATCATGCAAAAGAGATTGTAAGCACCTTGGAGAACATTGTCTCTCCTCACCATCAGAAGGCAGGGCCTATATCACTCCTGAGACACGTTCTTGTACTTGTTATTTGAAACCTCTCATGGTCTGCAAGCAGACTACACTAGTGCTCACTATCCTTACCATGGGATTGTCTCTCACCAACACAGTCATGTTACCTCTTTTTGTACAATCAAACTCAGTGAGAGGCTCATATTCCATTTCTCTCATCACAGATTCAGCTACTGTACTTATGATTATTTCCAATGACCATTGTTTTCTCCCCATATCTACTTTCTACTTAAAATCTGTTATGCAGAATTAGTGCATTGGAAAGGACAGGTTTACAAGGATAGAGAGGGTTCAAATCATTGCTTCATACATGAGACATATTATCTCTGTTTAAACTTCCTAGTAGGATTACTGGACTTTGCAGTATCATGATATTGTTGGCCCATAGTTCACATCTGAACCACTGTAATCCATACATTGTTTCTATGGAATTGCTGCCCACCTAGTCTCTCCGCAATAGCATTAGTTGAGACATGCTATACTGTGTGTGACACACTTCTGTTTTCAGAATGCATTGTCAGGCTGCAGAAAACCTTAACTGCTTGCCCTTTGGTGACTACCTTGGTAATGTTTATGAATCAAATAGGTCTCCTTATGATCACTAGTCAAGACTTAATGCCTAAATCCTTGTTGCTGATCCATTTCAAAGGAATAATTTGGCTTTCAAAAATATTTAGCTTTGGGAATCCCCTAGTTTCTTCAAGTTTTACTTTGATCATGATTTTTGTACAGAAATGGTGGGGGTATAAAGAAAACCTTCTTCATTCTCTGTACAGAAGCACTGAAAAACTGTGAGAAGCATGGGACTAATAAGGCTGTACTTTAAAAACACTTTGACATAGAGAGATTGAGTTTTCAAGTTGCCAGATCAAGAACTGAAATGAGAGGTATTTCCTATATACAGAAATGACAGGAGGGACTCAAACTCTCCTTTGATGAACTATCCTGATCACTTCCTGCTTAAATTTGTGCTCTTCCTGGAAGAGAAAGATGTAATGGGAGAATTATATTGGAGATTTTTTTCAGTGTTATTACATACTCTGTGTGAGAGATTTGGTTTCTTACGTGCTGTGCCCCAGTTAGGAGTCTGGGACTCTTTCCCTGTGCTGACTTGTTTCTGTGACTGTAAATCACTCATAGGCAATAACATGTGGTAACACAGTCAATAGACATGGTTGTGGTTGCAGTTAGCTGCCAAAGGCTGGGATAGTAAATACATGCGACAGGAAGGAATGCAAGTACTCAGAACAGATTAACTGAAACGTAAATTAAGGAGACAGTACAAATGAAAATACTATATTGAGGAAAGAACTAGGAGCTCATTTAACAGTAGCTGATTTTAAGGATGCTTTGTGTAGAACACAGAAATAAAGAAATAAGAAAGAGGAAGGTTATCCTGTGACCAGATGGGGCATGGAGCACAGCAGGGGAAAAACACTATCAAGTTAAATTTATGCCAAGAAAGCAGTATTCCTCTTGTGTTAGAGCCTCACAGATGATGCTGTTGCTGGGCTTTTTTCCTTAAGATACTTGAACTAGATGTCATTGACTGCATCCAGTTTACTACTTACTCTTTTCCTATAAACAATAACCTTCAAGTTATATGTTGATTTCAATTTCATTCAGTGTCTTGTCAAATTAAATAACTAATTTTTTCACCATTTTCTTATCCCAGACCTAGTACTATCTATAACAATATGAAGAAATTACAATATCAATTTGAAAATATATTATTTTGAAAAATAAGATCACATTCTTTCCTTTCTTTTTTGAGAGAGATCATTACTCTGGATCATAAAAAGAAAACTAGGGTACATCTTTGATCACTTTATTGCAAAGTCTGTCTTAAAGACTTCTGATAGAAATGTGAAATTTGTCAACACTTGTGTTCATCTCTGCAGGAGCTTATTATTGCTGCTGCTCATCTTTGCATTTTTAATGTTATCATGTTCCAAACATTCCAGAGCTTAAAAGTAAAGGTGATTTTCTAAATGCAGAAGTTTAGCAATTCCTTCCTTGATTTTTTGCAGCAGCCTACTGAGAATGACAAGTCATTGACAGAGAAGATTCTTGCAAGCAGAAACTTTTACTCCTGTTAAATCTTTCTCATGGCTCAGTCTAGACACAATATTTTAGATTTTTTCATGAGCAGTGTGGATAAAATGGGGATCAGGTCAAAGGGAACAGCAGTGCAAAGGCTGTGCCCTTTTGCAATGATGAGTGGTTATTTGGCTGTCAGTGTAAAGTGGTGCTTTAATGGTTGTTCTCTGTCTTCTCTGAGGCTACAGCAGAAGAGGTATGGATGGATGGAATCAGTTCATAGTCTGGGCATAGTCTATTTACACTAAGTAAATGTAAACAGTGGGAGGCAGATGAGGGATGTATTAGCCTAAATAAAAATTACAGTAAGACCAGTTTTTATGGCGTCAAACTCTACTCTAGGAAAATAAAGTTAATTTTTTTTCTTTGTACTGGGTTAACCTTGATCAGATGCCAGACACCCCCCAAGCCACTCTCTCACTCTCCCTCAACAGGAAGGGGAAGAAAATAAGAAAAATTTCATTGTTCATGATAGGGACAGTGAGATCAGTTACCACTTGCCAGGTTAAACAGAATTATTTTGGGGAAAATGCGTCCAATTTATTGACATTTAAAAACATAGTAGTATAGTGAGAAAAGAAAAGATGAAACTAAACCCACTCTTTTCCCTTCTTCTCCCTAGGCTCAACTTCACTCCTTTATTCCCAACTCTTCTATTTCCTCAAGCCCCAAGTGGCACAGTGGCATGGGGAATAGGGGCTAGAGTTAGTTCATGACACACTTTGCTGTTCTTTCTCCACGTGCTCTTCCCTGCTTCAGAGTGGAGTCCCTCCCGCAGGATGCAGTCCTTCACAAACTGCTCCAGCGTCGATCTTTCTTCACGAACTGCGCTAGCCTGAGTCCTTTCCATGAAGTTCTGTTTATCAGCAATGCCCTGTTCCAGCATTGGATGCTCTCTGTACCAGAGAGCTCTGAGGGCTCCTCTCCATGGGCTGCAGTCGATTCCAGAAACCTTTTTTGATGTGGGCTTCAGTGTCGTTCAGTCCTCACCATGGTCTACTCCACAGGCTGCAGGGGAATCGCTGCTCCAGCACCTGAAGCACCTCTTCCTTCTTCTCCTTCACTGACTTGGTGTCTGCAGGGCTGTTTCTCTCACTCCTTTCTTCCACAGCTGCTGCAAAGGCAGCATTTTTTACCCTTTCTTAAATGTATTATTACTGAGGTGCCACCAGCATCACTGATAGGCTCAGCTTTGGGGACCTAAATGGGGGAACTGACCCTGACTGACACATACAAAGCACTGAAGCCACCCTGGCACCACCACTGCACCCCTCCTACCAAAGTCTTGCCACGTAAATAAAATATAATCTTGAAAAAATTCTTATACTTCAGTTCTTACTAAATTGATACTGAAACTTCTCTGCTAAATAAAGATATTTATGGAACTAGGAAGAAGATGTCCATACACTAACCAAGGAGAAACACATTACTTTTACAATGACACAGTGACTAAAAGGGAACATGACTTATTTTCCTGGTGTCTGTGGAAAAATTGTTATGGCACCTAAACCTTTTTATTTAAAACACCTCTCAAATTGTGTTGCTATCTGTACTCTGTTTATAAGAACTATTTCAAGTAAAAAATTGCAAAAATCAGTTGCTACAGGCAAAATTTTTACTCATTTAATATTTTTCCACTTGAGATATGGACAACACAAGCAATAAATGCAGGACTTTCAATTAATTTTATTGCTTAGGGATTTTGCTTTTCAAAAAGTATATAATTAGACCTTTTTTGATCCCTTTTTCCTTTCATTTGCTTCAAAAGGATAAAAAGAATAGAAACCAAATGCTACTGGGTTCCTCATTTCTTTTGCCTGAATGACATAATCACTGTGTGCCACCCCAAGGTTTAAGGAAGCAGATGCAGCAGTTTCCATACATGCTTGTACAGCTCTGAACCAGGAGGCAACAAACAGTGTTGACAGGACAGGTCAAGTCTATGAAACATGTAAAACTTACCCTCGAGCACTGCAGCCAAATATAGAAAGAACTTACGTATTTGACAGTTATTTCTAAAGATTCCTGTAATGTGAGGCTTGTTACCTTTGAAAGAAGATAAAAAGCACAGACAGACAGACACATGCATAAAAAGAAAATCTTTTTCCTCCACTGGACTTCTAAAACTGACATCATGTTTTGCAACACATCAATGGAACAACTGTTTGTGTGAACAATATTTATACAGAAAATGTCTGCTGAGATTGTTAAAGAAGGGTATGTCAGAGTTACGAGATGAATCATTCCAGCTCTCTAAGACAAGTGATTCTAAAGAAATTCACCTTGTTTCACATTGCACACCTTCCATGAGTTTATGCAAGATTGCTGCCAAGGGAAAGTGTGAATGTGCAGGTCTATAACATCATTTGTTTCTTATGCAAATTGAGGACAACACATCCCAGCAGTGCATGCCAAGGTAAGGACTCAGGCAGAGATGGAGCTTCGCAGACTTTACCCAGGCTCCACTGAGCATGGCTTTTGGGCTCCTGTAACACAGCAGCTCCCTGTCGGCATCCCATGGGACACGATTTTGCAGTCTTGTTATTTGCCATGCTAAACATGTGTTTTCATTTGCTTAATATCTAAAGCTGTTCGTGCATTAATGTTGTGTGGTTTTCGAACCATACTGGGAAAATTCAGGCTTCTGAAAATTCTGGGCACTGTGTTTTTTGCATAGGTTCACAAGCCTGTCCCAGGCACTCACTACATTTGTGTGCATCTGTTCCTTTCCTAAGTGAATTACTGAAAACCTCCAAGATTGAGAAAATTAAATATTTTTAAAATGTCAGTATAAAAACAATGAAGGAAATGCTTGAGAAGAATTGTAAGCTGTAATTTTTTTTGAGGTTCCTCCTGTACTAAGCATTTTACAGAATAAACAGACAGGGCTCTTGCCCCAAGGAATCCTGTATATTTTAGTCTTAACAAGAAATAAGGAAAGGATAGAATCAGCACATTTAAATCATACTTTGCCTTCAACCCTACTGGTTACTTGCTTAATTAAGTCAGTTTTATTTGAAGAAAATAAAAACATTATACCAGGGGTTTTTTTTTCTATCCTTAGCAAAGCTGCAAACTCGTAAATATTTTAGGAACATGTATATGACAATAGCCTCCAGATATGGAGGCTGTTAACAAGCTGACATAGAACACTTCTGTTTCTATATGATACAAGTGGAAGCACTGCCATGGGACTGCAAGAATATGGATACATTTGGGAAAAATATGTTACAGAAGATGTAAGTATGACCAAGAAAAAAACACTAAAATGACAGTTAAGCCAACTGAGACATACTCTGAATTAATTAAGGATTTTGTTATGGTGAAGCTAGAAACCCTATATGATGTTATGCTACTTGAAGTATCACAACAAAAAGAATGTGCTAAAAAAAAGCCAGCATGTACACTAAATTTTCAAGATGATCATGCTGGGCTAATCTTAATTACAGACATATTGTAAAAGGGCATTTTTAAATGCCCTTCTGATTAGAGAATTGAGTATGTGAAAATGCCTTTCTCCAGCAAACCATGTCTATACCCTGTATTTAATTTTACCTATTTTCTTTTGCATTGGAAGTATATTTTCAATAATAATTACACAGGTTAACAATTAGAGATTTATTTATAAATTCTATACTATTTTAATCTAAGAAAACTCAACAATACTGTAGACTGAAATATAGCTGGAGTCATTAGAGGTCAAATTTATATGACTATTGGAAGAAAAGAAAATGTGTGAACTTATTGTTTGAAAAATATGAAGAGATTACGAAGTTGCTTAATTTCCAGGTACTCTGTGGAGGAAATCTGAACTACTGCAAAGCAACCAGCTTTACATGACAAAATGAGCAATCATCTCACTTCATGTGCCATGGAACCAGAGAAATGCCATTCTGATCAGGCTGACTCTTTAGCTATGGAGATACTTAGAAAGGTACATTAGATCAGGACCTACAAAGAAAGATCATTACCCTTGTATATCTGGAAAGTTTCCAGGGGTTAATTTTTATGGAATTATTGTTAGATGTTTCAGCAGAAGCGGAACCTGCACTATGTTTAAGAGCTGATGAGAACTATCCTCAGTAAATTTCCCTTATCCCATCTTCAGCTCACATAGGTTTCTGGAACCTAGGAACCCAGGCTGGTGAGTTCCACAGATTAATATCACACCAGAAAGTACTTTTCCACCTTTTCAGTAGAGCAGCTTCCTGACAATTTCCCAGACAGTCCTCTAGTTCCTGTGCTGCTCTTTTATTGTCTGCTTTCCTTTTATGATTTGTAGACATCTAGGACAGAGCCCATTCCAGCTGTCTTTTTTCCAAATTGAAAAGCTTTATTTAGTCATTCCTTGTGTGGTAGCTTTTTCCTATCAGAGTTATTCTTATTATCCTCACCTCTGTCGTCTTTGATTTTACAATAGTTTTTAAGATGACATACTGGAACTGAACGAATACTCAGCATATGGAAAAATCATGCAAAACCATATCCAGTCCAATGTTCTGCTTTGTTAGAGCTTTCTTCCTAAAAATACTATGAATTGGAAAATCTGCACGACATTTTTTTCAGAATAAAAGCTACATATAAAGTGATGTTATGTTTGGTCACTTGTTTTAAAACAAGCCACTTTGCTAGCCACATGGGAATTTAAAAAGTAAGGACTTACCATTGTGAAAATTTGTCCTTTCTTTTATTTCATTGCCCTCCTGAATTTGTGCAAATAGCTTATGGACTTTGTGACTTTGTGAATGGCTGCTGTGATGCAATTGAGATAAGTCTGAAGTCTAATGACAATGTAAGTAAAATTGTTATACTACTCAAAATGTGTCCTTTTAGTAGAAATACTGACATATGAAAGAAGATAGTACTCAAGTCAATACCTCCCATTCCCCAAGTTCCATTGTAAGCATAAGATTTTAAAAGGCTCTATTTCAGTGTTTTATATTCAATTTAAAATGTCTGTTTAAGAAATTATGTGATTTATTCATGATAGGTTACACAGGCATCCTGCTACAGTTAGCTAACTTTTGACATATGTTAGCATTTTGTTTGCTGTTTCTTGGAGTGTATGTTTTTAATATCTGTATAGAAACATCTGCTTTTCATAAGTATTGCAAAGGAAAGTGTCCATTACTAAAGTCTTTCTGATAAAACAAAGCAAAGTATAAAACCAACATCTGTGGCATTAATTCACACATGCCACGGACATACAACAGTAATATGTAAGGTCTTGGGTATCTTCTGTCACCTAGTAGCTAAGTTATTAATGCATACTATTAAAGTATATGCATATCATTCTAATTTTCCTCTTCATTTTGTAATCCATCTAATGACATCTAATTTCAAGCATCTGTGACATGGCAGTTGTTTGTGTCAGAGAGGGATAGAAGGGAAAGCAGCTATCAGCACCACAACACTGAGCATTGAGAATGCAGTCTCTGATGAAAACATACTGAAAGGCCATTTCACAGAGACACTGCCAATGGATTTTTCATGCCACCATTGCTGCCAAAGTACACTGCAACCCATCAACTTATTTCATATTGAGTTGTCTGTAGACCCAGTGTGGTATGCCAGATATGATTCAGCTGACTACGTTCACATAATGTTAAATATATGTGTTTCAGCAGAATAAAATAAAATGCCGAGATGATATTTCAAACAAACTTTTGTCTTTTCAGTGGAAACCATTTTTCCAACTAATTTCAGGTATTAGGCTGCTGCAGAAATTTTTTTCAGCTGTAATTTACATATAATTATTGATCATGAACATTAAGGATTTGATGGGTGTTGTAGCAAGTAAAATGAACAGCTTGAGACAATTTTGCAGGACAGCTATGTATCTGTATTGAAATGTAATCAACTGGCTCACTGAAAAAAACCCTGTCCTTGATTATATATGTTACCTTTGATATAAAAAGATCCTACAACTTGGAGTTTCCTTCTATTTGTTAAGATCAAAGGTGAACTGTACAGCTGTGTTAAATTTTACCCAGTAATGCCCCTGTCAGTGGCATCTCACTTCAGTAATGAAGATGGGCACTGACGGAACACTCATGCTTGGACAGAAAATTCTTCTTAAGCTGCATTAGATCATCTTCATCCATCATTCCAAACTTAGGTCACCCTTGTCCCTGCTGTCAGTCTAGGCCAATGTGTTTGTCTGACCTCAGCAGATCGCCTGCTGTCTCACTAGCAAAGTATTCCTAGCACTGAGCCTTTCCTTCCCTTTTATTTCTCATATGCTTGTAGGGTCTAGGAGTAATTCTTCACCTCCTGTGTTTTTCCTCTGTCTCTTCTCATCCTACTCAGCATAACAATTGCTGTGCATTTTTAATGTGTGCTTATAATGAAATCCAGTGAAATTCCTTTATGAAGTAGTCTTAGCTAATCTTAGACGGAGAGAGTTATCATGGGATGCTCTTGACCTTTCCATTTTAGAGAATAATGCACAGCTGTGCACTTGGATTCAAGTTCTATTTAGCAGAAGAAGAATGAAAAAGTTCACTGGGCTTACAGTATCAAAATGTTGGTCAGCATTTTGTCCCAAAATCCATTCCCAGGGTTTGGGGTTTTTATTATATTTTTGGTTTGTCTGTTTGTTTGTTGTTTTGGAGTAAATGTTGTTGTTGTTGTTGTTGTTGTTGTTTTTGTTTGTTTGCTGTATTATAGTTTAGGGCTTGTTGTTGTTGTTCTTCCTGTTTGCTTGGTTGTCTTTGTTTGGTTGTTTTTTTCTTTGGTTTGTTTTTCTTTTATGTTTGTTTGTTTGTTTGTTTGTTTGTTTGATGGTTGCATTTTCTATCTCCCCTACAAAGTCATATGCGTAGTTCAGGCTGGATTAAAATATTCTTTGTTTCTATGTGCTCCTTTTCTCTTCTCATCCAGAGATAATGTCTCAGTCACATTCACCTTTTACAAAGTGTTTAAGTCAAGTCCTTGTCTAGATTTTCGTATCCTTAAATATGTTTGCATAAGGATAGGAGCAGAGTGTTTCTATTTCAGTAAGGAAATATCTAAATTTAACTGTCTCTGCAAAATTTAAGCCTCTTCATTACCTAATGAGTAATTAGAATCCTGAACAGAACAACTGAAGTAAGGCACCAGGCTAATTCTGAAGAATTCCTCAAACCCACAGGAACTGCATCAGCACATGCTTAAATCACCCACTAGCTGTCTGCTGAGAGAATTCCAGACCCCAACTGTATAGAATTCTTTGCAGAGCTACAGAGTGTGTGTTGCACATCTCACAGTTAAGAAAGTGATGGTTTAGATCAAATAAACTAATTACCTGTTGTAAACACATAATTTTATAGAAACAGACTCAAAATCTTATTTCTTTTGATAAAATTTGAAGAAACCCTAGTTTAAATACTCCAGTTATGCGGTTTCATGCTGCAAGAACCATGAAATTACAGTTCACAGAGTTTCTCTTTCTCAGCTTCTATGGGTAGGATCCCTTTTATTTCAAGATTTTCATATTCAGAAACCACGCTGTGGCATGCATAACTGTTTACACAGAGCTTTCAGGGAGGTGAGAAGTGATAACTTTGTTTTCTTGCAACAGTATCCACCCCAAATCAGAAGTAAACTTTTTTTCACAGTTACACATTGAGGGGTAACTTTAAAAAAGTAATTGCAATACGCATGCAGAGGTAGAAGATCTAAGTGCCTCATCTGAAACCATTTTCTGTAGGAACCAATATTTATACATGGTCCTGTACAATAGCAGGGTTTGCTACCAATGCAATTGTATGTATGGGATAAAAATAGTCTGAAAATTAGAGATTCCAATCCGCTAATTGGTGGAACATGGGTGACAGATAAATTGGCAGGAATTTCTCTTCAGCTTAGTTGATGGGAGGGGTGATAAACTGTGACTTCCTTTTCATTATCTCAGAGAAATATCCAACACATCTCTTATTGTAGCAGTTAATAACGTCTAGATATTTATTCTCTTCTTCATGCTGTGACAATCAAATCATGTCCTAATTTGACAAATTTTACATAGTAACATAATTCTACAAATGATTTTAGGTCATAGCAGTCAAAAATAACCCCTCTATGCAAAGAGTCCAAAAATATTTTCCTTTTCTGTTTGTTGCAGATGCTTGAAGTACATAGCTGTAAAATTATTTGTGAAAAATTCCAATACAAAATAAGTACTACTCTAATATTAGGAGATACTGAGGTTAAATAATTAATGAAATAGCTCAGATAAAAGATGAAGTGTTATTTTCTATCCTTAATATTATATATATAAAATATAATTAGGCATGGTGATATTTAAAATAAGAAGCTCTCTTTTAGGAAAGATAAGAAATAGTTTTGAATGTAATAATTAATCTCTATACCATGTCTACTAGGGACTTATCAAAAATTAACATCAGAGCAAAATGGAATTTGAAAACCTCATCCTCTAGTTATCATTAAATAGAATTTATTCAGCAAATATGGGGGTTTGATCAAGCTGATTTATAGAGAAGATTTAAAAGAAGGTGAAGGCAGTTGTCAAACCCTGTTAAGGAACAAGTTCTAGGTTTTCTTAGCACACAGTTCTATTTTCCTGTTTACATTTTGTTTTGGTCAATCTTTTTCCTACACTCTTGTTCAGCTCTCTTATCTCCCAGTCTTCATTTTCTAGGGCAATTACTAGTCCAATTAGAGCCTCTAAATATTATCTTTGTCTGAATGAAAATAATACAACATGTAAAGTGCAAGTCCTAAAATAGTCTAGAAGAAAAAAAGAGAGTCGAGATATTGTGGTGAGGCAATGGTGTAGGAGAAAAGGACAATCTGCCCTTAGACTGTAGCCAGCATTTCAAGGTAACACCTTTGGTTTTCTAACTCTGTGGACAGCAATACATGCAGTAAATGGTCTGGGGAGATCATGGAGTCTTCCTTGCAAAGAGCTATTAGGAACAGATGAGAAAAGCACGGAGAAAGAATAATATAAGCACACTGATTTTTCAACCAGTGGATTTTCAACCAGATTCTTCAGTGGAAGAATTGGAGGACCTGTGAACATTACTCTCTGCTTTGAATTTTATTATCAGATGTTAGGAGGAGCAATAGCTCTTTTCCTTATTCTTGTGCAATCTTCCATGTTTTGCTTGGTAAAAAATGTAGCGTCCTGCAGAGAGTGCTGGGAAAACGGAGGCAGAGTTCAAACAGCTTTGGTCAGAGAATCTGGACAGGTTTGAGGGATAAATATCAACGTTTCCAAACAAATACCTAACTGTAGAATGATGTCTACAAGTATTAATACTGTGCTATCAATCACATCCTCTCCTAGCAGTGCCATTCACTAATGCTCACTGCAGAATGATACATTGCCATGCATTGGCTTTGACAGCCAGTCCTTGTCACCTAACTAGTGCCCAAAATCTCTACAGTTTTTTCCTCCTAAATTTGATGTATTTACAAAATACTCTCAAAGCTAAATAGAAAAGGGTTTCTGACTGCTTAGAATTTAAATCCTCTAAGAAAAGAGGGCAGGTTTAATGTTTTATTTGCAGTGATATAGCACCAAGAAATAGGAAGCAAACAGCTTAATAATGACTGTTAGAAAGAGAAAGATAAATCGAAAACTTCTTTCTGCTATTGTCACCCCTACCAGAAAATGCCCATGAAAAAGGTGTCAGATAGGCATCAAATGTGATCAATATCAGTCATGATATTGATTACATTTTGTTTTTAAAGAAAATAAAAAAAGAAAGGTTTCATCTATTGAACCATTCATGCTGAGACAGGTAAGACTTAAAGCACTGTAGACCTGTTAATAGTGAGCCTCCAGCCTTTCTTTCCTACAGTCAAATATTGTTGAATTCTGAACAGATCTGTTTTGAATTTGGACAGGGTTTTTATTTATACCTTAAAATAAACATTGTAGGAGTGAGTATTATTTTAGTAATTCAGCAGAGACAAAGAAAATAGCAAGAGAATGGCACAATAAAGATCCTGGTAGAGTTTCTGTTATCTCCCAAAAGAATCATAACTTCATTTGGAAATTCTTGCATTTCAAATTGCACAGGCTTCTGCATTATAAGTGAGCTAATTTTCAAAGACTATAGGCTTTGAACAACAATCAGACAGTCTGCTTAGCATTTTACATAGGACTATTTGAATGTATTCCAGTTAGAAAAATTAGCATAGCTGTGAAGAATCTAGTGTAGTCAACGGCTGATAGAAAAAAACAGAGGATTTACCTTATTCTGTTAAATACAGTGATCTGCTTTCTCAGTGAGCATTAACTAGATAAATAACATGCAGTCAGTAACAAAAGCATTTAATGAACAGAGGCTTGACCCTTGTGATCATAAAATTACTTTGGCTGCGCTTTCATGAAGAGTACAGACCAGTGTCTTGGGAATATAAAAAAATTAATTCTAAGTGTGTTTCTTCTCCTTAATTTCATTTGAAATTCCTTCTGTCATCATATTTGACTCTAAATTTCGATATATGTTGTGATGCAATAAATAGCTGAAGCACAGATATGCTGCAATTTGCATACGGAGGAATTGATTTTCTTACTTGATAGAAAAGTTTTACATTCATCAAGCAACCTCATGTTACATCAACCTCAAGGTAAACTTCATCGAAGTGCCCAGTAGGATGTTGCTATAAGTTATTTGCTAATCTTGGGTAATCATAAAGGATTACTTTTCCAAGAGATTATTCTATTCCTGCTTGTCTATAACTAATAATCACTGAAGGCTTTTACCAATGTTGATTTAATATTATATAGGAAACATTAGCTGAGTTATTTCTGAAGTTCTTGGTACTGTGCTTAGTAAATAATATTTCTGTAAGGTTAATTTTAGAGTTTTGTATTTCCTTTTTCTTATTCTAACTTTTAATATACAGTGTGCAATTTAAATTATTTAGAATGATAGACACTTGTACATACTCATCTAATGTCTTACATTTTTCCTTCTTCTAAGAGGTAACAACTTTAAAGTACTTGTTATATTTCCGAGAGACTTACTGTAATTTGACTTGAGCGTAATTTATTTTTATATCATTGGCTTACATTCAATCTAAAGTTACTTTCAGCTACTCTTTCCTTGCCATAAATGTTTTATAACTAGAGTAACATTACAAAGCAGAGATTTGAATCAAGAAATAGATCCCAAAGCATTTAATCAGAAATTAATATCTTATATAAAATGGAAAAGGAACAGGGTAATGAAAGATGGAAAAAAGGCTAAAGGAAAAAAAAGTATTTTTCTTCCCAGGCTCTGAACTTTAATAACATATGTAACTTCTGGAGAAGATTAAATATGTAAGAGAGTTCAAGGAAAAGCTCCATTCCAGTACCTTTGGCCATCAAAGACTTAACATGGCCTATTAAGAAGCCAATGAAAACTTTAAAATCATTGTGAAATGACTGCTGAATAAAAATATTTTTATGCCTTTTCAAGCATCCCTCATGGAAGGCATCTTATGTCATATTTTTATTTTGAGTTAAGAAATTTCCCTTATTCCTCCTAACTTTTCCTTTTTCCTGAACACACGCTTAAAAAAATGTAAATTCCTTATTGCCCATTTCTTCCTATCAATGTTCATTATTCCTAGAAGAGGACAGTGGACCGACTTGCACACCAAAGGATAGATTCATTGATACTTGCAAAACTCACATTCTGTCTGATTTGTCTGTGACCACTCATAATGAAGGATTTAATTAATGAAAAATTTGTAACTGCAAAAAAACCAATGAGTTATCTTCTAATTAATAACAGTGGAAACAAAAATGAAAAAAAGAAAAATCTCCAAATGCTAGAAATATTTGTTTTCCCTCGGTCTCTTTCCAACTGTTGAATTTCAACATTTTTGGAGACTTGTCTCAATTGAAGATGCCACATTCTTGTGCCTGGGTGTTTGCCTTCTGAGAATGCCTTCTGTAAGTGCCAGTATTGTCACAGATCTCTTGGTGTGTGCAGGTGCCTGTGTGCCACGCAGTGGAGGCCAGGGGAAGGACGAATGTTGTAATTGTTACTTCCCACAGGTGAAGCTTCACAACTGATTTGAGCTAGTTCTTTCCTAATTTGGGATCTTTTGTTGCATTGTGGCTGTGCTAGTTTGCTCACTGCCTGCAAGAAAGAGCATTTCTTATCAGAAAATGTCTTTTCGGTGACATGGATATGATGAGCAATCTTGACCAGTACTCAGGTTTACCTTTTATGTTTGGCCGGTTTTTGGGTTTTTTTTAAAGTTTTTAGCTGATTCACAATTTTGGAAATCCATGTGGCATTTCATATACACGTTACATGTCTTGCTGTGTGACAGTTTCAATTGCACTTTGGCTTGGTGACTTTGCAGAGTGATCATATGTTGGTCTTGAAGCAGGTGCAATCACACTCACAAAATCATGCTGGTTTAGAGGCCAGAGACTCTTCCCATTGAGTTTAAAACAATGATTACTGTGGTGCAAATTCAGAATTACTGTCGTGCGGGTAATATTTGGTTTAGACTATTTCTCTGTTTTGAGATTTTTAGTATAGTTATCTGTGGTCTGTAGTATCATTTGTGGATTCAACACCATTATTTTCCTTAGTCTTCCTACTGTCTTATCAGGCTTTGTGATAGATATCTCTGGCACAGGGGGAGACATAACAGTCAGTAATTGCCAGCTGGAAATCTATGTAGTTCACAGTTCTGTGTAAATCAATGCTTGTCAAATATGAGTTTCAGGTACCTCAGAGGCTGCTATCTATTATGTTGTATGTTCCTAGGGGCATGTTGCACCTGATCCTGTATAATGCCAGTTAATCTCAGTTTTCTAGGAGGGCTAAGATTCCTCTCTTAGTCAGACTCATGAGGTAACGGTGTCTCTATAAATGTGCTTTTCACCTGTTATACAGCTGCAACACCTCGGGTGCACTATGTGCTGCATCCAACACTCATATGCTGAGTGAGTGATGGAGTGATCTCATAAGAGATTGGGCAAAATTAATGAAAGCTGTATATTTTGTTCGCCCATATAAAGCTGATATAACAGATGTTAACAGATATACATCAACATTCTTCTACCTTTTCCTCACTGTTGATGAGTGGTCAGTGTCATGAGAATGGAACAGTACGTTGTGTATGCTCTCAGGAAAATATTATTCTATCACTTCAGTACCTTAGAATCAAGGTCTGTAAATATTTATATTTAGACCATAAAAAGACCATAAAAGCCAGAGCTAAAACATATTGGTTTTTTTTTTTTTATATTTAAATTTGCTTCACTCTCTATGAAATTAAACAGTCATCACACATCTCAAATATTTAGAGAACTAATATGATGAGCTTACACCTGCTCCCTTTTACTTCTGCTGAGAACTTTCAAATAAAGCAAAATACCAAGTTTGAGCAGGAAACAGAAAAATTGCTGCCTCACCCAGGCAAAGCATTGCCTTGGGATGTATTTTGACACTGTTTAAAAGTTCATCAAGCAAAGGTTTAAAACAAAGTATAATGCAGTTTTATTCCTAATTTCTTCTAGCTGGAAAGGTGTTACGGTACAATAAATAATAGTATTTCTTTTTCTCTTGTCAGAATGTGCTTTGCAAATACATTGCTTTTAGTTATAACAGAGGCAATGTTATTGACATCAACCATATGATTTGTGAAATAGAATCAGTATTGAAAAAATATTATTTCCTAATTGGTTCTTACACAGCAAAATCCTGTTTATGAGAGAATATGTGTTGTCTTAACTTTCAGCTACTTAAAATGTTTTCCTGTGATTTTTATAATACTCCCTATTAGTAAACATATTTCTTGGGTGAAAAAAATACAAATCTACTTATTAGCCATTCCCATTAGGTATTTAGATGATGTAGAGAAGAACACATATGGATTTAGGAATGGTGGTGAAAATTAGGAACTCTTATTATTTGTACTGAATTGAAATCAGCCCATCAGCTGTGACTTGGCACAAGATTTCTTTGGACACTTTAGTTCTGTTTTTAGCCTGTGCTTCAGTCTGGTGTTAGTCTGTGCTTGAGTCTGTACTTCAGGAGTTCAAATTTCAGCTTTGTTGTAGATGTTAATTGTATCCTGACTTTGTCTTTAATTAAGTCACTTTCCATTTTGTAAAATAGGACAATAATGGTGAATGATAGTAGTGGTCAAAAACTAATCATAAGTTTAAATAAAATCTCAGTCTCTATTCTAAAATTAAAAAAAAAAAACAAACAACTTTTTTTAAGATATAAGCCCTAAAAATGCTTTTTTCTCAGTTAATATAAACTGCTTATTAGAGAATTAAAATGTGAAATTTTGTGAAACTTGCTATCTTGCAATCAGTGCTTGTATAGGTCTATATAAGAGGTAGGTCAGGATAGGTGAACCTCTGCTTCAGAACTACCTGGGTATTGCAGTAACAAAGCTATTCAAGCCCTAGATACATTCATATCTTAAACAATGAGAGTTCTCTCTGTCCTTCTAAGTCAATAAACAGTGTATATAAACTGCTTTTGATGAAATACTGTATTTTAATAAAAATTAGTTTGGTGAAAGGGCTAGGAAAGTAGAAGGGAAGCCAGAATGGATAACAGGAGTCTTCTGTGTGCTTTCTCTACTGTCTTAAATGTGCTGCAGTTCCATGAGTCTTTGAAAAAGAGAAGGCAATAGAAAACATAAATACGTTTCATCTGACTAAAAGTTAAAGTGTGTGCCGCTTGATAGGGCCCACAGAAAATCTATTCACCACGTTCTTTTTGTTTTACAGCCAAATTTTCTACTAGAAAACAGATTTTGTGAGGGCATATGCTTCCTTATGAACTAATAATGTGAAATAATAATTGAAAACTCATAATGTTAAATCTAAGAGAAAATTCTAAAACTCTTAACTTCTAAGAGAAAAGGATTTTTAACTTTATGCTAATGTGAACATTTACATCACAAGTCTGCTAGGCTTGTTTACACAGGTGATGGGTGCTTAAAATCTGGCCTTTTATGAATCAATGTGGATATAACAAGTGATAAAGAAATTGAGTCTATATAATAAATTTGACTTCTGCAATGTAATATAGTAAGAAAATTGGTGCTTAACATACTGTTCTGATTGGCCCTTTAGAAACAACAACTGCAACTGCTGCTGTACCTGAATGAAACTCTCGTGGCTCTTTCCCAAAAGCAGAAATATATATATTATTTGTTTGCTATGGGAACCCCAGCACTGGCAATGACAGGAGGAAGTACAGAGTAACCTCTATACCCTAGCCATGCCCTTTCCTTGCTACTGCAAAAATTAAGACTGTCCTGGCCAGAACCAGGACAAGAAGCTAGGAGTACATATGGTTAATATGAAAATGGCAAGAGCCTTTTTTATTTGTAAGTGGTGTTTGGGGATGCATGGGGATGCTCTGAGTGTAAGTGATGTCTGACTGCAAGCTAAGTCTAAAAGAAATCAAATTAAGATCGTGGGAACTCTGGTGGTTAACTGGGGAAAGGAATCATCAGTTTGCAACAGATCTAAGCCTTCTGATTCCTTTTATATGTACATTAATTTACATCTGAAATGATAAATTGGAGAGTTTGATATTTTCTGCCTACACAGTAGATACTTTTACTTACTGATTACCTTGAAATATCTGTTTTTTGCATGTTGCCCTCACTTTAAGCCTTCCCTGGAACACTTAAAACTTTACAGCTTGAACAGTTTGGCCTGCCCCTGGAATCCCAATTCTTGATGATGGAACATGACAACAGTTTGTTCCCTAAATTATCCTATCACACTAAAAGAAAGTTCTTGGCAGTGGCTAATCTCTAAGTAATCCCATCACAGGGAAATTCTTGGCAGTCACTTCTTGGAAAAAAAAAAATCAGGGAAATTTAATGTAAAATATTAAACCAAATAAATAACATGATCACATTAAAAAATAAAACAAGACAGGATTAAGTCAAGAGAGGATGAAAACCAGATCTGATTGGACTTTTTCCATTGCAAATTAAAGTACAGCTGCTTGGGGCAGAGACATGATGCTAGGTTCTTCTTGCAGTAATTAGAAAGCCAGTGCTGCCAAAACCTGTTTTCCCATCTGCCACTCAGTTTGTGGGATGTTCCTAAAGCCCCTCTCAGAAGGCTGGTGTTCACTAATCCCAGTCAGCCGTGAAACTGAACCTGCAGCACACACCAACAAAACAACCCCAGAAAGAGAAACGGGGAGACTACTTCCCTCTGTGGTCATGTCACAGCAGTATTTGAACATCTCAGAGAAGGCTAAGCCTTGATCCTGAAAAGAACAAAAACTTTGCTGATGTTAATGGTTCCTATGCACATGGAGGAATGGTGGGCCTTTCTAACAATGTTTAACGTGTTATCTTTTTATCAGTTTTGAGTTACTTTAAAAACAGCCTTAGAATGTTTTGAAGTCAGACAGATTTTGTTTTCAGAACACTGTATCTTGTTTTTATTTTCAAAAGATCAAGATTCACAACTATGAAGAAAAGGTACTTAGTAATTTTCAGTTTTTGTGATGAGGAAACAATGGGGAATTAACTGAGTTTGCTTGAAGAGGACTAATAAGGGAGCAGATTTCTCCTATTGGAACATAGAATCTTAGGCCTCTTTTCCACAAGTGCAGTGTCTTATTCTATAATACAACTTGTTAAGCTACTCTGATTTGTTTGTACATGTTTGAAGAAGAAGTTTCCATTGGATAACCCAGTTATCAGACTGATATCTATATTTCTCACATATATTAGAGCTACTTAACTAATATTCAGTAGATAGAAGTCAAACTGATCACTTTTAATATTAATATTCTATAAAAAGGCAAGGTAATATACACTCATGGTATGAGTGCCATACACTTTTTAGGCATATGGATGCCTAAAAATGCTTCCATATGATTTTTTGTTGTGTGTGGGATGAAGGTTTCTTAAATGTAGAGCGTTGATTTTTTGCGAGACTAATACAGAGGGCTATTACTTTTTAAATCTCTGATAAGCAGAGATATTTCAGGTATTTCACACTCATTAGGAAAAATGTCATCCAGTTCCTTAGTAAAACTAATACTGAACTTAAATATATAACACTAAATAGTATAAAGCCTTATAATTTGAAAGATAGATTTTTATTGGTAGATTTTAATCCATATGTAGTTGGTATGGGTTTTATGGCATTACTTAAACACATTTTCACTTTGTCATCATTACAGTTTCTCAGGTACAAAAACTACAACAAAATGTTTAACTCTGTTTTGTTGCATGGACAAGTGAACCTGGGCTGTATTCATGCCAAGGTGGTCTCTCAGTGCACAGGAATATTCTGAATTTGCAGTGTGTGACAGTCAGACTCTTCAGAGCATTAAAGGAGAGAGATATTCTCACAGTCAGCTCCAAATGTCTCAGCACTCTGCAGGTAAATAGCTAGCAGCATGAAATCCTTCAGCTGAATAGCTGATGGGACTCTTTAGCTCTGGCAGGACAGAAATTGGTTGCCAATACCCGAAGTGGCAGAGAATTGCAGCCCAGCCCCCAACAGGAGACAACCATTGATCCTGAACCACCCACTGGGTGACAGACAGAGCTCTTAGCATGGGGGCAGAGGTCACTGCACAGCATGCTCATAGGCATGGCTTGCTAGCCACTTTAGGAAGCCTTTCCAACATCTCTGCTACTCAACAGGATTTTTTTTACCTGTCTCTCAGCCTTTTTGGATGAGCTGACAGTCCAGAAACTCAAGAGAGGAAGCAAGCCTGTGACCTTTGCTGCATCATGCAAACACCACCAGATGCACAGCTGGCGCTCAGCAGCATTAATACAGAGAGAGAATAAACTACTTTCAAGCAGTGCCTTAAATCAGCTACAAAGAATGGCACAAGAAAATTTATTCCTTTGGCTTTTCTTACTTCCTTTTTGTTAATACCACTGCTACAGTACAAATGACATGGCTACACAGAGGTCAGCTGTTGCTGAACTTTCTGGAAAATCAGCCTCCACAGGTAAATAGCAAGAACTTTTTGGTCATTGAGCAAGTGGTTGAAATAATTGCACAAAATAAATACTTGTAAAATTAAAAACACTTTATCATCACGAATAATTGGAATATTTTAGTATAACATGCTTAAATGTGTCATATACAGACAAGAAGTTTTGTTGGATGAATGCTGATAGTCAGAGTAGCATTGTAACAGGTTAAGCAGCTAAGATCAGAAGATACACTTTGTATCTGGGAGGATTTCTCAGTTATTTTAACAGATTTACTGCTAGCTCACTACAGGATGCTTGGCACATCACCCAGTACCATAGAATCATAGAATGTTAAGGGCTGGAATGGTTCATAAAATTCTTCCAGTCCCAGGGCAGGAACACCTCCCACTAGACCAGGTCACTCAAGGCCTTATCCAGCCTGGCTTTGAACACTGCCAGGATTGGGGCATCCACAACATCCCTGGGCCACCTGCTCTCAGCAGCCACACAGTTCCAGTGTCTCAGCACTCCCACAGTAAGAAATTTCTTCCGAATATTTAGCTTAAATTTTCCCTCTTTCAATTTGTACTTATTACTCCTTGTCATATCACTACAGTTCCTGAAATAGTCCCTCCTCAGCTCCCCTGGTAGCGGAAGGTTGCAATTAGGTTTCCTTGCAATCTTTTCTTCTCCAGGCTGAACTGCCCCAACTTTCTCAGCCTGTCTTCACAGGGGAGGTGCTCTAGTCCTCTTACCAACTTCGTGGCCTCCTCTGGACTTGCTCCAACATTTCCATGTCCTTCTTACGCTGGGGACACCAGAGCTGGATGCAGCACTCCAGGTGGGAACTCACAAGAGCAGAGTAGAGGGGAGAATCCCCTCCTTTGCCCTGCAGGTCACGCTCCTTTGGATGCAGCCCAGGGTTGGTTTGGCTTTCCAGGCTGTGAGTGCCAGGTCATGGTGGGTTTTTCATCAAGCGCCATGCCCAAGGACTTCTCTGCAGGGCTGCTTTCAATCACTCTGAGCTTCATGCTAATGATGGAAATCAGGTCTATTTAACTGTTCTGAGAATTACACAGAGCTCTGATTTAAACTGAAGGTGCATCATTAAATGTAAAAGAAAGCACCTTTGGCTGCCCATGTGGGTGTTAGGCTGGCTGTTACAGAACTTACCAGATACTTTAAATTACTAGAGAGCTCCAGAGAACTCTCTGAAGTGAAGAAGTGGAACAGTATGTAATAAAACTGAATTAAAAAATTAGGTACACTTCATAGCAAAGTGTTTTTAACATTTGTCATAATGGATATGTCATGAAAGAAGATGTTTACAGTACCTTGCAAAAACTATAATTTTGCCAGGCAAGCAGAAAAAATCAACCCAAAATGAATCTCCACTCATGATACAGAAGCAATGACATATGAATATATTTTGCAAAAAAGTAGGGATGCAGGGCAGCTTGATTTATTACATAAATAAATGTAAGGCGTATTAGTAAGATTAGTGTATAGGGGTGTTAGCACAAATCAAAATATGCAGTACAAAATTCAATTGCTTGCTGCACAACAAAAGTACAGCAGCCTAATGGAGAAGATATAGTATGTCATAAAAAAACCAGAGTGGTTTCCAAGTATTAAATATATTAATGTTATTAATAACAGAGTAGTGCAGGATCTTGTGCCTGTTCTTATTAAACATCCTCATTAATAACCTGAACCAAAGGGTAGCATTATTAATGAAATTTGCTGCTACTGATGACTTTGTGAAGTTGCAAGCCCTCTCAAAGTATATTAAGACACCTGAAAAGCCTAGGAATAGGAATGAAAATTTAATTTAGAATCAGTCTGTGAAATGTGTGTGCTACAATTTTGCTACCTTCACTGCATAATGAACTGAAGTTTAATAATTACTGAGATATACATAAATATAACATGCATATGAAAGACATCCAAAAATGTGGCTTCAGTTGGAGAGAAAAGCCTAAAAATCATGAACCTTAAACACTAGACTGTGATAGAAGACCCTGTTGAAAATTATTTTACAATGCAATATGTATGTATTTTGGGCTGCACATACATATGTATCTACAACGTGGCAGGAACATTTTATCTACAAGTCTATGGTGCCATAGGACCCCTACCTTCAATATGTGCACACCATCAGACTCATGGTGGAGTAAATTATTTGGAAAAATGGATATGATACTTGCATAATAAGTCATAGCCTGAATACAAACTTAAAAGTTAGCAAATTGTTCTAGGGAATCTGCAGAAGTGCAAAAACAAGCAACCATGCAAAAAGTTCACAGAGCCAAGAATGTCTTATCTATGTCGGAAGTATAAAAATTATGAGTAAATTTCCACTAGTGCTTTTAAATGAGAAATGGCCAGTTTCTGTGTCAGTCACAGAAGTTTTGGAAGTGATGGTTAGCTTGGGTCTTCTGTATGGATGTATGGTCTAAGGCCTTGACAAAAGTGTTCCTTACATGGGACAATATCTCTCATGAGAAAATAGGGCAGTTGTATCATCTGGCACAGTGAAAGCTAAATTTGACAAATAATGATGGGAAAACAACAGTCCTTCGAGTTGTAAAGACAGCTCAGTGGATTAGGAGGGACTTACAGAACTTCCCCAGCTTCTACAAATATGATCAATATTTTTATCCATCAATATCAAGTTCATACACTATCTGGTATGTTAAAGCATGAGTTTTTCAAACTTCACTGAAACAAGCCACAAACACATTTGTATTTTCAACTTGCATAAATTTGAAAAAAGTTGTATCTAAAAATACTGTATGACAAGTATCAAAGCAGTTTAAAAGATTTGTCAGAAGTCAAATAGGAAACAGTCACATATTTCACAGGAAAGATTCACCTGAGATATTCCTTTTGCTTGGATCTGTGCTGTCATTACAGTGCAGTGCCTACTGTGCCTAATATTGATTCCCACGCTGCTCAGAAATGTCGAGATGGAAGTGCTCAAGGCCAGGCTGGATGGGGCTCTGGGCACCCTGGTCTATGGGAAGATGTCTGTGTCCATGGCAGGGAGTTTGGAACTAAATGATCTTTAAGGTCCCTCCTAACTCAGGCCGTTCTATGATTCCTTGACAAACTGATGTTTCTTAGAGGCCATAAGTACCTGGTGGGCTGCTGCCAAAATAGTTTAACTGCTGTTAGTGCTATAGGGCCAAGAGATGGGAAGGTGTCCCCTGGATTTTATTCTTACAAGTTATCAAAAATAATTGACTATAAGAGTTTGTTAATGTTTTTCACAGTAAATAATATATTTGCTGAATGTGTTGAATGTTCTATACACACATGACAAAACCTTGAGCTGCCAGTTATGCTAATTTTACTGCAGTTTTGTTACTGGTTGTCTATGTCATACTGAGATTTTTTCAGTGCTTTAGTGAAGAGGAGAAATTTTCCTTCAGCATGGTGAGCATTTCTGGTATTAAAATAAATTATAGATTGCAGAGTGCAGGTAAATAAACACAGTAACGCCAAGTTTAATATACAAGTAAAAAAGCCATATACACACACTATTTTGGAAAAAAAAAAAAAAAGATGAAAAAGTAAATTGAGTTTGTCAAATGATGTTAAATATTTTCAAGCCTCTCAATTATGTTGCAGTAGTAATGACTGCTACATAAATCAACACACCTTGCTCAGCAGATCAGAACAGTTGTAGATGAGTAGCAGCTTGAACATGGAAGTTCAAAGGAAAGTAAAAGTTTAAAATTGTATGGTATCATATTCAGTGTCCCATGGCATATAAAGAGCAATATACTGTCATTCATTCTAACATTAACTACTATAATATTTCAGGTAAAAGAGTGTATGTCTCTAAGGGATAATGCATTCAATTAATTAGGGATCAGAGTCAGGAATATGTTCTCAAATAATTTCTGCTTTTCCCCACAAGATAATTTCAGAACTGTCAGTAATATAAATGAAAAACAGTAGCAATGCTATCTGGCACTAATTATAGCACTTACCCCTACTGTGATAGTAAAGATTGCCTCCTGCAATGGTAATAGCTAACATTTGAATGGTGCCTTTCATCTCCAAAAATCCCCAAATACTCTACAAATTAGAAATTTGATCTTTCTGGGTATATGCAAATCCTTGATGAAGGATGTCTGAGGCAGAAAGAGTATTGCTTTTTTAACATCTACGTGTCTGATGACCCTGCAGGCTTCATCCAGAAGCAAAAATTGATTTTTGGAAGTTAAATTATTCAGACTGAAAAAATCATTTTGACATCAGGAATAAAACCGAGTGTGCAAACCACATCTCCAAACCCCCAAACACTGTTTAATGTGCACAAAAATGTTCAAAGAATTGTACTTTTTAATGACATATCTTTTCCTTCCTCATCTTTGCATTTCTTTTATAAATATAGTTTTCCTTTGCCCAGTTACTCACATGTAAATATGCAAAACTCCGTGTAGTGGAGGCATGGCTCAGTATATGTACTTGTTATATGTTTTTACAAGTATAAATTCTACCATCACCACACAGGAATAACTCCCATCAGTTTGTCTGACACATTTAGAAATAGGAATTTATTAAACAGACCTTCTTCATGTTATGAAATTTGGTAACTCTGAGCCAGCACAGAGGTTAAGAAACTATGTAAACAAACTATTTTTCCAGATTGAAATGACTGAAGAAATGGGCTGTTTTATCAGGGCAAATGTGGCTACTGACAGTGACATCTGGGCTGGGTGTGTAACTGAGACACAGGCTCTTAAGAAAAGGTTGAGGGGCCTTTGCAGATCCCAAGAAGTGAGGAATCTGTTTTCTGGCTCAGCTGTGACTCAGTCGTAAGAACACTGCATTTCCAGACAACTGATCTTCCCCACAAGCATGGTTATTCACCTTGCTAGAGGAATGAAAGCTTATTTTGCCCTAGCATTTTTTAATACAGAAGAGATAAAACTTCATTTCTGATTTATCTTTTCTAATGTTAAACTATATTTTCTTCATCAGCCAGTGAGATTTCGTATGGAGGAAGGAAATGTTCTTATTCATTGCAGATGCATAACACCTAAGCTGGGGCTCTGAAATTCTCAAAGAGCTTTAGAGAAAAGCCAGAAATGTAAGTGTTTGCAAATTTAGGCTTTAATCGAGGTGCCAGCCCAGCTTTAGCAGAGCACTGAAGTACATTTTTGAGACTAGTTTACTTTGATGGAATATAAGCACCTGCTTAAATTGAAACACATATTTAAATAAGCACCTGCTTAAGTGATTTGCTGAAACTGAGTTTCCACTACTTTCTCTGGGAGAACCTTTATGCCCTTCTCAGCAGTAAGCATCAATAAAGAGGCCTGATTACATTATAAAATGTCTAACAAATACTGTTTAATGCTGACTTTTTAGGTCATCACTGCTGGGAATAGCAAATAGTTTTTACATTGCCAGGTGAGATTAATTTCTAAATAAATGAGGCTACAAAATACCCTACACAGCACCTGTGGGCTGTTCTGCTCCTGTAACCGGAGAGACAAAACAGATAATGATGTTTTTTAAACGCTTCCAGTTTGAAATATGTGGCAATATCTTTTGTTTATTTTCACTCATTAAAAAAAAAAAAAAAGAAAATAAAAGATCCCAGCTAGAAATATTATAGGTAAAATAATGTACAATGATTTCCCCTTGTAGCTGTGTTTTAAAACAAAATGCTGATTTTTTTTTTTTTTTCTGTCTGTAGTGTTAAAATGTGCCAGCATGGATGTAAATGGAATGTACAAATACAGGAAGACTGACCAGCTCTCTTGAGAACAAGCTGCTAGTTTCCAATAAATACCCTCACTATTTGGAGCTTTCTAAAAGTTTTATTTCAATTTGAGAGAAAACAAGTAGTCTTTATTAGCAAAACCTAACTGCTGTCAGTGCAAGTAAAGTAGGGCTCACTTATTCTATTCAAATTTAATGGTGTCCATTATGAATCTGCTCTACTAATCACTTAATATTATTCAATTACCATCAAACAACAAATGCTATCTTTTTGTCTGACAATTTTTATGCATTGCTTCATCATTGCTATCACCTACTAATATGAAGTTTTTAGAAGATTTTGCTTTGAAAGAGACATAAAAGACAGTGATCTTTCATAGAGGGCCTGTGCAGAAAGGCCTGTTGTGAAATTGTGCTGGTTCCCTTCCCACTAAGAGGAAGTTACTGTGCTTCCTTGGGTTATTGGGTTCTCAAAAATCCATAAAGATAAGGATGCTGTTCAAAAAACATGGGGAAGAAGCCTGATAGAGAGGATAGGGAGGACTGACTGCCTTTTAATGGCTGAATACTCTCTGGAACAGAAGGAGTCTGCTTAGGATAGATTGGTCCCTTCCCATTTGTAATCCATCCCTAGAAGAATTTGTTCTACTGCTGAAAGCAGTGTGACATAGGCAGGTACTGTCAGCCCTTTCAGACAGTGTTGGATTAGTGTCCAGTTAGCATTTAATCAGGGTTTCTGTGGTAAAATGCATTTAACTCTGCCATACCAAATTTTAGCTCGTGGAAAAGGCATATGTTGAGAATTTCTCTAAAAACTTCAGTGATAAACACAAATATTAAAATTATAATCTTTGCAGGTTGACATTTCAAGCATGATCCAAATACATACAAATGGGGTAGGAAGAAGAAGATAGTGAAAAATACTTGCAAATATAGATTTCCAAAAGTCAATTTGAAATTAACACATCTGGGGATAACTCACCTGAAAATTTTGTTTGGAGATAGAACAAATCTTCCATTAAACTCATTGCTCAATCTTTTATCAAAATACCCATTCTATAATTAATCATAATGAAAACCAAGAAAGTAGATGTCTGCACTTTCAATTGTATGTTTAGAACCCCAAATCACTGTTTATAGAAAGAGAGATTATTTCCACCTTCTTGATTCTTGCTATATTTTAGCATAATTTCAAAATATGTATATATATATATATATGAATATAAAGAAAAAATGGCCTTCTGAACATCTGAGAGAATTTCCTCATTGGTATTAGCACTTTTTAATTACACTCCAGAACCACATTCATGGCTTTTCAAGCACAACTGTGCATGACTTTGTCTGCTGTAGAATGTGGTAAGAAAATTATCACTTGAAATAGGAGAAATATGGGGACTTCTGCAGTCAAGGATTTCAGCAGCCCTGTTCCTGTGTGGCATAGATTTGTCCTGCTCAAATCATTATTAATTAACATGATGCTATGAGTAACTGAAGGTCTAGACAATCCCCCTGTGCAGAAGTTTCCAGCATTTTCAAAGGTTTTGCTGAAGCTTTCTATGGTATGCAGTTCAGATTTTATAGGCAATGTGGTTATCGTAAAGATATTCCAATAATAATGTATTAATTTGTGACCTAAATCACATTATCTGACAACTCATTGTCATACTGATACTGTCACCTCTCATAAAGTTGTTAATTTCTAGCAAAATCTCAGCTGCAATAAATATTTGTCTTGAGCACACTTTGATTTCTCCGCTGCCTTACAATCTGTGAAAAATCAAAGCACCTTCCTTTTATTCCATGTTTGTTTTTTTTTAACCTGTATTTACCAAAATAGGTGAGTGAAAGGCAGTCTGGGGAGCTGGTTGGTTTTGGAGGTGCAGAATCCAGTACTCAGAGTTGCTTTTGGTGGTTTGATTAAAACAATGGAATCTCAAGGCCACTGACTGCAAAACCCCCTTTGTTTTGTAAGCCAGTTAAAACCTGCTGCAGCAATATCTTTCTGTGCAAGTGCCCAGAGAAATATAAATGCCTCAGCAGGGTGTTAACTTCTAAGCCTATAATATAATATAATTGTTAAATTGTCCAGTCCCAATACGGTTACCTTCCTGCCAAAAGGGGAAGCTATTTTTTCTTTCTGTGTGTTACTTTACTCAGTAGTGACAGGCAATTACCTCCATGTTAAAACTTTGAAAAATTTAGATTAAAAGTAAGAGGATGAGATTAAAATGATGAAGGATCTTATTTTCAGCTAAAGAAATAATTTAATCTTCATAAATTCAGTGATAACAGAAAACATAAGACTAGTCTTACTTCCTTTTACATTTTCTAAATAGCTGTTCTAGAAGAAATGGACTCTATAATGCCATTTGTTTATGTATTTCTGAAGTTCACCTCTTCTAATTTTCATTTAAGAAAATATAAGCCTAGCACCTCATTTACCCTCAAATTAACTTCTAACTCAGAATCAGGTTTCTCTACTCTACCAGCTATTTTTCTCTACTGAGGAAAAACCTCCCATCTACACAATATTTATGCAGCTCTATTTATAACTCCACAGGTTGCATTGTACATATGATAGAATTCATTTTTTTAGTCTGAATATGTTATAAATCACTGTGCCAAAGGCTACAACTCTCAGTTTGTCAGGGAATTTAATGATCTATTTAATTCAGAACACTCACAGTTCATTCAAGTAAGCACCCCAAATGTTGGATCACTTTCCATTGCCATTAGCATATATAGTGTCATGTGCCTTCCTGCCTGCCTTTCCTCTCCTTCTCTCTTTCTGTCTCTCTTCCTTTCACTTTTTTTATGTGTGCTGATTTTGCATTATGGCAACAGGTAAGCAGCTTAAAGTATTCATGGCATGTAAGAGAAACCCAATGGCACTTCAGATACAAGAGCAATTCACATTTGTATATCTTGTCTCACAGTTCTACCTCAGGCTAAAATTCGAATTCTGCTTCTTGTCTTTTGCTCATTAAATGTATGTACTTTTCATAGAAGAATAAAATTCTTAACAGATTTACTTCCTTGTGGAAGTAAGCATCAAAACTTGACAGTTACTGAAAGAGATAAGAGGAGATCAAGATTACAGACTGCTTCCTCAGTCACAAATGTTCGGTTCAAATAGTCATGAGTTGATGAGGCAGATAAATTGTTCTGCTGCATTATAAAATTTGTCTCTAATCTTTCCTTTATGTATGTATGCAACAAACATTTACTGTGGCCTAGGCAAACTTATTCATTTCCACTTGTTCCAGCTGTTTCAAACTATTTCTGAACGTAGCATTTACCAAAGGAAACGCAGCGGGTTATTTTTTTTTTTAAATTCTCATGGTGTGATTTTTACACTGACTTTTCCTATGACTGCTTGGATTTTTGTCACTCGAATGAAAGAGGTATTTTGAAAAACATAAAAGTCCTTGACTCTATCTTTTGAAGCTCCTTTAAGGCAGAAGTGCTGCTTGCCTTTTTCCAGCTGTTTGCTATTTCTTTCTGCAGCCTTTTGACTGGGTCTTCCATGCTTGTGCTGAACTTCCAGCCCTCCTGGGACTACAGCTGAGATGAAATTGTCATCATAATGCTTTCAGGTAAGAGCATGAATCAGTGCCTGGAACTCTTGTGTTCTACTTTGAGGAATCCAATATGAATTCTGTGATTCACATTATAGAGAATGCCATATAAAAATGTGATGCCTGTCGCAATGATGCATTAACACTTTTTCACTTTGCACTGCTTTGAAAAAAACAATTTAGCTCTGTCCCTGCCCAGTGCACACAAGAACATGTGTTCCAATGAGCTTATCACCACAGCACTCCAAAAAGGGGCTATCAACTTTTGGGGTTTTCAAAAATGATTCCATCTTTCCTAGAAAAAGACAATTTTGTGAAAAAGGAAGGTAGGTCTTCTTTTTCCCTTCACATAACCAATTCAGCAGTTCACCCCTAAACTGATGTACAACTTAATCTGTCTCCCATCAGGCTTCCCTTTCCCTGTTTTTGAAACAGCAACTTACAATTTTTTAATATAATTCCATGCCATGTTTTAGCAGACTGTGTTTCCTGTCCTTTGTTAATAAAGGCCAAGGCCAGTGTGCCTCTGGGTTGCGTGCTAAAGCCTCAGAAAGCGCAGCTGACCATGCCTAAGTTAGCTCAATCTGACCTGTGCAGTGACACGTACTTGATCCCTTCATCTCCGAGAACTGGTGACTCTGATGTCCTGTAGGTGTCCTTTTGAGTCTTGTCATTGTTTATTTTGATTATTTTATCAACTCTACTTCTCCTTTGTGCTTGCCTGTACAAATGAGGCATAAAATATCAGAAAAAAAGTCCTTTTAGGGGGAGTATTTTAACATGTGGGAGATATTAACACAGTATCATGTAAAGCTGGAAAACTAACGGAAGATTGAAATACACAGATTGGAAACTCATAAATAGCTTTCATTTAGGCTTTGGTTACATGGAAATGGATTTATTTGCTGAAAAATACTGCATGGCTCCATTGAAGAAGCCTTAACATTCCAATGCTCTACTACTTTTTTTAGCTGCAAAAGTTTCATCATGCAATATATGCAGTAAATTTTTTGAAGTAAATCAAGTCCTCCACTAAACTATGTCCCTAAGTGCCACATCTACATGCTTTTTGAACACCTCCAGAGATGGTGTCCCAACCACTGCCCTGGGCAGCCTATTCCAGTGCTTAACTTCCCTTTCAAAGAAGAATTTTTTCCTAATGTCTAATTTAAACACCCTTGGCACAACTTGAGGCCATTTCCTATCACTTGTCACCTGGAGAAGAGACCAATCCTCACCTCGTTACAGCCTCCTTTCAGGTTAGGCTTGAGAACCTCCTGTACCTAAATGCTGGAACACAAATACCCATATAACTGTCCTAGGAAAAAGGATAACAGGGATGGTTTGCACTTCCAGCTATTCTCTGGCCCACAGGAAACTTGAAAGTCAGGCAGAAGGATTCATGGGTTGGTGGTTCTGACAGTGATAACCAGCCTGTTCTTCAGCACCATTTTTCCCCAGAGACTTATCAGAGCACTTGAAAGTGTGTAGCACATGAGCAGTGCAGCTTAGAATGATGAAGAAGGCAGCCAGGAGCAGCCTGTCACCATCAGAATAATTTATCTAGCCTAAAGTCTTTTGCCAGAAGGCCATCTCAAGAAAAATGAGATTCAAGAGCAGGTAGAGGGCCAGGTAAGTAGACCTAGTTGACCTCCTGTAACATCATATAACTCATACTGACCTCCTGTAATATCATGTAACTCATATAACCTGTGAGTTGTAGTGTTAGAGTAGGTACTCATTTTGTGGTCAGCACAGAACTTAATGCTAAATCACACTTCCAAGTGTTCCCTTCATGTTTAAGTTGGCTAAGGATAGCTAAGTAACAAAATGTAAAATTATCCCTCTCTCTCCCATGGGAAATTTTGATTTTTTAGATTTGTTTTCATCAGAAGTCAAGCTGAAATACCAGAATTTCTTGTGAAACATATAGCTATGTCATATTTTTAATTGATAATATTAATATATCGCTTTTCCCGTAACATTAAGCTGAGTTGCTATGTCAGTCTAACTGGAAGTCCTTCTTCAGGGAGGTATGGAAATAAATGGGATCAGAAATAGAGAGATTTCCCAGGGGCACTGTGGCTACGTAGATCAATAAATAGACTGAAGGTAGACCATCCCCAAAACAAACATTATGGTTTGCTTTCCTGATCAAGAAGTGATCAGTTTACAAATTTTGCAGTCAATGTTATCATCTTATGGAGACCTACATTTTCCATGAAATCATTGTTATTATGGAAAACTGGCCATTCCTTATATTTATAATAAATATCTGTACTGATCTTAGCAAGTCATCATTGTATATGATCTTCTTACCAGCTTGTTTCTATGTTTACATTTGTATATCCATGCAAGGTACTACATGTTGATTTAGGAACATCCAAACATGCTGCAGACATGTTTGAAAATGAGGTGCAAAGTCATTGAGAGATGATGCATAAGACAAATTAACTAACACCTGCAAGTACAAGTCTTCAAAAAGCCCCGGTGTATAAGTGTGGTAATAAGAAATAAGACAGCCCCTTTATTCATTCACCTCACTACTGCAAATGATAGTTGGATGTTTTTTTGTTTTTACACAGACAATTTTCCAGGTGTTCTCACATTTTTCTTATGGCCTCATATGAGGGAAAACCATGGTAGACATCTCTACCATCTCTACCATGATCTAATACCAATATAAAACTAGGTTAGTTCTAGATCATTCCCACTGAATACATACTTGGTATTAAGCAGCTGTGTAAGTGCTTTCCAATTTGGGGCTCATAAATGGATTTTTACTAGTAATTCAGCAGTAAAAAGAATCTTAAAATCATTATTATGACAACTCATCACACAGTCTCTGCAATATTTTGTAATTGTCATTTATGCCATTGACTTAAATAACAATTATATGTATACATAAGCCCATACACACACAACCAATGAGTTAAACTTACATGTTGGGAAAGTATTTAAACTCTCTGGCTGCAAAATGACATTTTTTAGTAGGGTATGTAGAAACTGCCTTTAAACAAATGAGCCCATTGCTGGGTATCAGAATCCAAATGGGAAATGCTATTTAGTGGTTAGAAAAAAATTGTCTGTATGGTGAGGAATAGATTAGGCTGCCTCACAGTGACTGAGCAGAGATAATAGAAGATTATATGAATGTGGAAATAGTAATTTGCAATGGGCCTTGTAACTCTTGTAGCACGTATCTGAAAAGTCAGAACATGGTAGAATGGTTCTACCTTTCCTTGCTAAATAAAAGATGTGCTCCAGACATTTGCCTGACTGAGCCTTGTGCAACCATACATTTGCTGACTTCTCTGCTCTACTTAGGACAGGCTATTTAAACAGTTGCATTAAACAGTGATGGTTTTCTTTTGAACAGAGAACATGTACCTGTAGCCAAATTTCTGAAAATAGCAGTTCTAGCCTCTCAGTTTTGTGGCATCCTCTGCACTATTTTATTTAACTTTCAGGAATAAAATTATTTGAACTCTTCAATTAAAAAAAAATAGTCAACACAGAATCATAGAATCGTATAATATCCTGAGTTGGAAGGGACCCACAAGGAATCATGGAAGTCCAACTCCTGACCCTGTCAAAGGATGAGTCCAAGAATCACAGCATGTGTCTGAGACCATCGTCCAAATGCTTCTTGAACTCTGTCAGGCTTGGTGCTGTGACCATTTCCCTGGGGAGCCTGTCCCAGTGGCCAAACACCCTCCATGTCACAAACCTTTTTCTGATATGCAACCTAACCTTGTCCTGACACAGCCTCATGCCATTCCTTCAGGCCCTGTCACTGGTCACCAGAGAAAAGACATCAGTGCCTGTCCCTCTGCCTCCCCTCTGTGAGGAAACTGTAGACTGTGACGAGGTCTCCCCTCAGTCTCATCTTCTTCAGCCTGAAAGACAAAGTGACCTCAGCTGCACCTAAAGCCCTTCACCATCTTCATTGCCCTCCTTGGGTCACTCTTTAATGGCTTTATGTCCCTTTTATATTGTGGCACCCAAAATTGCCCCCAGCACTGGAGGTGAGGCTGCCTCAGTGCAGAGCAGATCAGGACAATCCCTTCCCTTGCCCAGCTGGCCATGCTGTGCCTGATGCCCCCCAGGACAGGGTTGGCCCTCCTGGCTGCCAAGGCACTGCTGACTTATACTTAATTTGCCATTGACCAGGACCCCCAGGTCCCTTTCTACGGGGCTGCTCTCCAGCCTCTCATTCCCCAGTCTGTGCATGGTTGCCCTATCCCAGATGCAGAATCTGGCACTTGCCCTTGTTAAATTTTACATGGTTCTTGATTGCCCAGCTCTCTAATTTGTCAAGGTCTCTCTGCCTTCAAAGGAGTCAACATCTCATCCCAATTTATTTTTGTTGGCACATTTACTTAGTGTACCTTCAAGTCCTGCCTCCAAGTCATTTATCATCCATGCTCTGCAGGAACCTCCTGGGCAGTGTGTGCCTGGCTGTCTTTCCAGCAGAAAACAGGGTGGCTGAAGCTCCCCACGAACACCAGGACCGGTGAGAGAGCCTCCTTCCAGCTGAGTGTAGGAATCTGACTTTCTCTTCCTGATGGGGTGGCTTGTAGCAAACACCCACAGCAGTGTCACCCAGGTTGCCTCCCCCTGGATTCTTACCCATCATCCCTTTTCTTGTTTTTCACACAGCCCTAGGCAGAGCTTGATACATCCCAGCTGCTCTCACAAAAAGCAGTTCCACCATCTCACATGGCTGGCCTGTCTTTCCTAGAAAGGATGTAGCCATCCATGACAGCATTCCAGTCATGTGAGCTATCCCAGTGTCTCTGTAGCTGCAATGAGGTCATGGCCCCGTGACCTCACACAGATCTCTCATTTTTCCTGTTTATTCCCCATGCTGTGTGCATTGGTGTACAGGCATTTCAGAGAGGTAATCCAGTCTGTAGTTTTCCCAAAAAGGGTGCAAGAGGCTCCATCGCAGCTGTAAACACCCTCAAGGTGGTTTGCCTTCTGGATCTTGTCTTGGGAGGCAGATAAGGAACATTTGTCACTGCTCTGGTAGGGCCTGGCTTATTCCCCAGCTGGATGTGAGCATTGTCCCTTTGGACTCCCTGCTCTGAGTCCTTCAGTTTAAAGCCTGCTTCACCAAGTTGGCCAGCCTGTTGCCAGAGATTCCCTTTCCTCTTCTAGACAGGTGGATGCATATTTGAAATATATTTGAAGGCATGATTCATAGAGTTAGAAGATAGTGTTCTAAATTAGTTGCCAAAAATAGAAAAGAATGAAAGAGGTTTATCTGTCTTTGTCAATGATGCAATATTAACATACTCAACAGCTTCCCTGGAGTACCTTGAGAGTCTATTTCATGCTGAGAAGTTGTGCAAAGCTGCAAATTTGTCACAGTACTGTTAAGCACACAACAGAGAAAGTCGTCCTGACAGCCAAGGTTCTGTCTCCAGATATTTTTTTTTAACAAATGATGGCCTGAGCAGCCAGCTGGACTTAAAGCTAGAATCAGATTTTCAATGCTCAAGAATCTAAAAATTAGTTATGGCATGTTATCAAAATAGTTTTATTGATGAGATGATGCTCCAGATGCTTCAGAGGTTGATTCCACTTATCTTTTGCCCAAAGGAAAAAAAACATAGAAAAATTGAACACGTGGAATTATGATAATGATTCCATCAGGACCAGAGTGGTGCCAGAAGTGCTTCACACAAAAAAAAAAAAGTAAACAAAGACAAACATGACAGAGGGCTCTTTGCCAACTGTGGCAACCTGTGTATTTCTCTGCTTCTCTGACCTGCCTTTGAAGAGGGATACTTCCGTTGTGTTGCTTAACTGTCAATGGTTATTTCATGAATCTTGGAATTTTTATTAAAAAAATAGTTGCATACAAGCTCTTCTGCTACAGCTTGAGGTTGAAAACAACATAAAAACAAGGTAAAATATACCTTTCCTGTTGTGGATTCATCCTGTTTTCTGAGTGTTAGGCACTAGAAGGATATCCAGTTCAATTTTATTTCTCTTAATCTCTCAGAATGTTGTCTTTAATAACCTGGACTCAATATCGTCTAATCCTTTGCTACTTTACACCAATGGAAAGGGTGAGCATAATGCCACCAGACCAAAAGCATGTTTCTCATATACATTTACCCTCACTTTCTAGGAGAGTAAATGATAACGGATTGAGGATCTTAGTGCAAATTTCTTTCTAATCTTATACTTTCTTTTTAACAAGCTATATTTAAAGCTGCATTAAAACTTAATTTTTGTGTGGCCTTTTCCTTCTATCATTATTTTCCACCTGATTTTAGTTAATGTTTGCACAGTTCTTCAAAGAGCAGGCACCAAGTCTTGGTTTTTCTTTCCTTCTGTGTGAGTGGAAAAACCCTGACAGCCCTATACATAAAGATGAATTAATGACTTATAAATAATTTGAGCAGCGACTGCTGCTCCTTTATCATTCAGTTACATCCTTTTCATTGACTAATGTGGAATTGCAGGGAGCCCTGTATATAAAAAGAGCTATGTACTTTCATGTTCTTTAAGCAGCAGAGCACCTAACTGCTAAGTATATGTGCATTCAAATACTAAGAATTATGTCAAGATGTAGAATACGCCCTAGGTGACTTGTTTAGCCTTAAGGACTTGTCATTTCTTTCAAAGAGGATGAAAGAGTGTGATGGGACAACAAACCCACTATCATTCAAATAGAGAGCTCACCAATCCCACTGACTGCAGTACACCTGGCAAGTTACTGTGTCTGTTCTACAGGTGAGCAAACTGAGATATGAGGGTGACACTACTACAGAAAAAACTTATCACATCTCTGCATGTTGAACAGTTCATTTGACTTGAGGGCTTTTATGATGGACAAGCAAGAATGAGGTTACTTTTGAATATTGGATTAGCACTTGCCCTAGAATTTTCTGTACTATCATCTCTTCCTCTTTCCTTAACTAGGCAGACCACGTTTGAGATGCATTTTGCGGGGGGATCTTAAAAAATAGACATATACTAAGTGTCACCAAGCTTTCTCCTGTAGGGGTAAATATTAATTACTGAACATGAATGACGTCTAAGGAATTTACATTGTGATCTATGATGTGGTAGTGAATAACAAAAGAAGCATTAATAGTTTGCCTCTTATTATCAGAGATTGCTGATTTCTTTGTCAGAGGGCAGCACCTAACAGTGAAGCTTCAGAAAATGTTTTCATATGATAAGCAAGTTGCAGGTATGATGGGCTTTTCTGGGGGATCAGATTATAGGACTTGCTGGGAAGCATGCAGAGGAATAAGGTTCCTCATGAGTCTCTGATGAAGCGACATGTCACATGCTGCATCATAAGCAGATGGCAAGTCAGTCACACCATAGCCATCATCGCTTCTGATTCTTGAAAGACTGAAACAGCAGATGTCAGACAAGAGTGGATGTTCATGAGCTGCCATGCCTCTACAGCTAACTCTTATTTCCTGAGGACAGGCTCTGCAAGATGTTTCAGCTATGGCTTACCAAATGCATACAGAGAAAGAGGAAGACACACTGTTTACATCAACTTTGAAGAAGGTTAAAAATGTCTTTTCACACTTTTCTGATCTCCATATCCTGATAAAATCTTGTAATATACTCTCTATACTTTTTTCCCCCAATAAATTTTGCTACAGTCTTTATTTTCATTTTGCATGAGAAAGGGATCTTTTCAAGTTTCATGGCTGAAATCAAGATACCCCTCTCTTCCAAGTGTCTTTTTTCAATGGACCATTAGGAGACTGTCATCCTAATGCATTTCCCCAGAGCAGCCAAAGAACTGCAAAATGCAGCTGAACTGGATGGCATAAGCTGTTCTAAGAACTGTACAGTAGAGACAGCATTGCTCAGCATTACCCAGGAAATTTCATGGACCCGTCACAAGGCAGACTATGAACCACAAAGGTCACAAATTACTTTGCAACACCAGCTTATCTTGGAAAATACAGGTGAGGGAGGTTGAGGTTCCCTTAGTTCCCTACACTGTCTTCAAGTCAATTGTATTTCAGAGAGTGAAGGATGAGAGACTCCCATTCCTTCCCTTACTCCAGTTTATTTTACCAGGTATAACATATTCACCAATTCAGGCCTCCTCATTTCCAGTGGCCAGGACCTAGAGAAGACACAAGCAAGACAACAGGAAATGGATGTTGCTATCTGGACCAAAACTGTATAAATGAATACAATGAGGTCATATTCATCTTGTTAGTACAGCTGCACAGAGACATGGGGAACTCTTGTCTCAGCTAGTGGGTATTAAATATTGGGCCAATAACCCATTTTCTGCACTGATACAGTGATATATTGCCAATACTTTGTTTTCACTGGGAGATATTGATTCCCCATAGGAGTTTGATAGTGTTTGATGAGTTCAGATTTTACTTCATTAGAATAAGTTTTGATTGCATCTATTGCAGAAACTAGCTTTCTGGTGCTTTTGACTTTAAAGGAAAACTTTTTAGGCATAAAAGTGCTTCCCAAATTCTATATTACCTTCTTTTTTTTTTTCACAAGTAGAATCTCTGTTGCAGACACAGCACTCAGTTCTTCCATGGGGAGCTTCAGAGAATATATAAGAACATTTCTAAGAAAGGTCTTGACAACCATGTCATGCATAGAAGCACACAGGTCATTGGCTCCTTCAGTCTCATTTAATAATGTCATATCCCTTAGAAATTTGCAACAGCCTGCTTTGATACTTACTGTGAGCCTTTAGGTGCCAGATGGGTCTCTCTTAGGAGGGTTGTACTTGCCAATTCTTTACAGAAAAGACTCCATTTCATTATGTTGGAAAAGACCACTCTCCCTCTCCCAGAGACATTATTAATTGGCTATGCTTTGTCATGACAGCCTGTGCACAGAGAGCAGAAAGCACACCTTGTACAAATAAATCCAGCTTTAGTTCCTCACAGGCAATTAAGAAGTTATGTTTTGTACACACAAATTATACAGTTTTGGAGTGGTTTGGTAAGACAGTTATAGTCATTCCACCATAATATTTTTTCCCTTCTGTAAATTAAAACCCATACAGATTATTTTTCCTCTCTGCTCAAGTGTCTTCTGTCAGAAAGCAGTTGAACAGAGCCATGTTATGGGGGGCCATTCTGGAGGATAGTATGATAGCATACCAAGGCACACACAATGCTCAGTTTTCCATGCCTGTGGCTTGGAAACAGTTTTTACCATCAGATTGAGAAAAAGAAAATCGACTGAGCCTTTCCATGCCTCAGAGTGTCTTAGAAACCCTACTAAGGGAAAACAATTACATAATTATAACCTGGTTTGCTTACCTGGTCGTGATTAAATCCTTGTGAAGGTTTTGTGGGAGTGTTTCTGTTTATTTCTTTAGTCAAACTCTAAGTTATGCTTACAGTACACTGGCTGCATATATCTGATTGTTCTGCTCCTAAAGATCACTGGTTTACTGGAAATCATTTTCCAGGAATCAAGACATACAATTTTTATTCCTGTGAGATAAATCACAATAGTGTGAATACCAAGCACATCCTTACAGATGTCAGAGCTCTGACAGTACAGATACTGCAACATTTGTCAGAGCAAAATTATATTAATGATGTGTTCCATCATTTATTCCAAATCTTATGTCTTTTACTTCTGTACATCTGTGAAACTGCAAAAGATGTAATAAAAATTCCTCTTCTCACCTTAGTACAGTGTCATTGTCTCACCAGCAGCTAAGTGCAACACAGGCACTTGCTCAGTCCCCTTCCCACTCTCCCATGACAAGGAGAAGAATTGGAAGAAGTCTTGTGCATCGAGTTAAGAAGAGCTTAATAATTGAAACAAAACAAAATATTACAATTACAATAATAGTAATAATTGTAATGGAGATGAGAAAAAGACAAGGAATAACACCTGAGAGAAAAAAGTGGTGCACATTTCAGTTGATCATCACCAGCTGAGTGTCCCTGAGCACCTTCCAGACAGCTCCCCCAGTTTACATACTGGGCATTTTGTCCTATGGTGTGGAAAATCCCTTTGGCCAGTTCAAGTCAGCTGTCCTGGCTATGCTCCCTCCCAGCTTCTTGTGCACCTGCTTCTAGTCAGAGCCTGGGAAACAGAAAATTCTTGACTTAGAAGAAGCACTACTTACAACCAAAACCTCAACGAGTTGCCAATATTATTGTTACACTAAATCCAAAACCCAACACTGTCCCAGCTACTAAAAAGAAAATTAACTCTCTCCCAACCAAAACCAGGACAGGCAATCAAACCACAAGTTCTACATTCTGGCATACAAATCCTCCTCAACCTCTCTGATTTAAAAACATTGCATGACAAATCTTCTCTGATATAAGCTTATGAGACTTTAGTTCTAAAATACTCCTTTTTCACTCTGTTTACATCCTTCTGTTTGTAGGAACAGACAAGACTGAAAATAAAGTATATGAGATGTTAAATTACATTTTAAAATATGCATAAGAATATCTGATGGGCTGAAGACAGCCTTGGGAAGTCATCAGAGCCCATATTTATCAAAGTAGTTAGTGACTTTGACAGCCTAGCTGCCAGAGGGGTGACCTTTTGCCTCATTTTCACAGATCCAATTAATCATTTGGAATCAATGTGAAAGGAAGATGATCAGAATTATATTAAATCTGCACATACATTGCTCAGATTGTGTGTTCTCAAATGGAGAAGAGGTCTGTACTCTAATTTTTGTCTATTAATAATGACATTTTTTTCCGCTAACTGGGGTTAAGAATTTGGCATCTGGCTCCTTTATTCTCTTTGGTGAAATATGTGAGATTGTCCATCTTGTTTATAAAATAAGAGCTGACGAGCTGTGTCAAAACTGAGTCTTACAGATCAGCAAAGCATAAAGTGCCATGCTCTGGTAAATAACAGTGATAAAATAACTTCACTTTTTATTGGTATTCCACTGTTCTGGAAAAAAAAGCTATTAAACAGGAAAATGAGAAAGGTTGTTTTTCTCTCCCATAACTTACTCCACTAGGCAGACATCAAACAAGACTAACAGGGAAGTTTGGTTCATAAACTGAAGTTTATGATGCTTTATTCACTGGGAAAAATTGCATGGTGCCTTGAGACCTCTTGATAATGTATGTGCAGAAATCTCTGCCTCTTAGAACCAAGATCATGCACAGCATGGTACTGTGAGGAGCAGGTGAGGTCCAGAAGAACAATGCCTCTAGGCTTGTGGCACAGAAGAGAGGGAAGAGGGAAAGTTGACATACAGAGAACAAAAAGAGGATTCGTTTCTCATCTCCCATTTTCAGTTATCTGGTCTTATAGGTGTGACCTGATAGAAACAAATGTTTAGTTTGCTGTCCTGAATACCCTTTTTCTTTGCTCATCTGTCAGATGGGTACCAAATGAAGACACAGAAAATAGATAATGATCTGTCCAAACTTGAAAGAGCTTAGCTGAAGACGCAGAGTGGAAACTTCCAAAGTCCTAATAAACACCACACAGATTCAGCCTGATGATGTCTTAATGAAGCTCAGATTACTTTTCTCAGCTTGTGAGTAACAGCTCCTACAGGAGCTGTGAAGTGGAAGCAGTGAAGTGAGCTGCTGAAAATTTTGCTAGAACCCAATATTTCTAGTTCCCTTCCCTTCAAGTTCAATTTTCTCTAATAATCCATTTTGAAGCATAAACACATGAATTGTGCATTCTTGTCAATGACATTTCCTTCTTATTTAACTATTCAACAGGGTTACCAGCCAGAGAATGATGGCAAAAGCTGTCTTAAGTCACTAGTACCTCTACAGTCTGATGGCAAGAGACAAAGTAGGCAGCAGGTAGAAGACAGAGTGCTTCATTTGTTACACAGTTAGCCTTGAAAGTTTTCTCTAGCCTAGCCAAAAGGCTGTCATTCTGTAACTTGTAGTTCTTGTGAAAACAAGAAAAACACCAACATTTTTCTTATTCTGAAAGACTCTGCACAACATGTTTGGCCTGTCAGCTAACACTCTTTGGAATTGAAAATATGGTCTTGAGGACAAGGAAGACACACCTTCCCTTGATTATATTCTGTCTCTGTCGTAACAAAAGAAAATTTTTATTGTTGAGCTACAAAACAAAGTAAGGTTTGGGGGAGCTGTCTTAGTATATTTTGACAAATCTCTTCTTTCTTGTGCCAACTAAGGCATCACAATATAAATTAGTTGCTCCAAACAGCTTCCTACCGTAATTAACTCTGCTATGCTCTAGGGTCAGAAATAGCTGTTTTATAACTGTTGCAAATCAAACTGCTCTGCCATCCAAGTAGTCACTTGCCAAGAGACCATGACACCTCATCCTTTAGATGGATATTGCTTGAAAACACCCCTTTTTCTTTGTCCCTGTGAGGCTGAATGGGCATCCACTATAAAATTGTGCTGAGGGAAATGGGAGTTGAATCACTGACGCATTTAACAATGCATAACCTTTATTATTCTGCTCCCAGGAGCATTGAATTTGCATGGCTTAGCAAATTGCAAGCTGTAATGACAGCACTTAGGATGGACATCAGTAGCAGCAATAGAGATCCAGTGAGAAGAGTAGACATAGCCCAGCTTCAGAACTTGCAGAGATATTACAGAGCTGTTCAGCCACTGGGTAATAGCCCCTAATTCCTTGGATATTCTTTGTCAGGCACCATTATCCTTGCTAAAGCTATTTGCTTTTAATATGGATATAATGTGTAACACTATCAAGAAATCCAAGGGATCCAGCCATTATGTTTTCAGTACTTTCTATTTTCGCTAGTATGCTTTATCTAGTTGAGAGGTAAGAGAAAACCATGCTGTGTGATAATGTAACTATATCTGGAACAAAAAAACCCCACTACCTCTGGCCAGTGGTACAGCCTGTCAGTCAGTAGATATATTTTTTGTATAAGCAGATGCATATAGAAAAGTAAAGTTTAGCTACCATTAAATATCTCTAAATCAGGCTAAAATATATGTGTTTTGCTCTAGCTAAAATACTTCAGTATTACTAATATTCTTAAAGAAAACTTATTTCATATTGGTGTTCATTAGATGGTGAAATAGTATTTAACATATTGGAATTGTACAGAATATGAAATAAAACTTCAATAATATTTTTTCTCTGGCTCTGTTTAAAAGACCTTTAAATTTGTTACAGCAATATATTCCACGAAAACATTTAGTATTTACTTATTAGGTGAACCGTTTTTGATTTCTTGGGGTGATTAAGGCAGGCAGATATGTCTATGTGCAGGGTATTATTTTCACTTGATCAATGGGCAGGATTGGTGACACTAATTTATTGGGGACTGATTTTCCCCAATATTCTTTGTCACTAAAAAGTCATAGGAGACGATAGGAAAAATCTTTGTGCTTTGCTTGAGAATAATAATAAAATATGAGATGTGCAACAGGTGGTGGTACATTCAAATACTACATTCTTTCAGAAAAAGATTATTATGAGCAATGATTTATCAGTTTCTCATGTCTAAACCTTACTAGAATATGGCAATCAGGTAAGAGATCACTAATTGCATCTGATGACAGAAGGGAGCTGCCGATTATAAAGGAAAAAGGAGAACAGGGAGAGGAAACAGGAGAAAGAAAAACTGACTGAGGAGCAGATAGATGTCATAGGAAGAAAAGCAATGGGGTGAGCACATGCTGCCAAACAAAATTGTATTCTAAAATTCACATACAAACACAAGTTATGAGACAAGTGAGGTAGATTATGCTTAGTATTCTTACAGCTGCCTGGGGTTTGTACTCTTTCAAATGAAGAACTGTGTGTTTTAAATCAAGGACTGACCTTTGAATTTTAATCAAAGTTATGTTAATGGGGTATTAAGCAAATATATATAAAGCAAAGGCAGACTGGCGATTTTACCAGAAAATATTGTAAATTTTCTAAGTAACCAGAAAGCATAAGGAAATATGTTTATCTCGTAACAGGTAACTTACCTCCTTTTACTCTGTTAAAACTTCAAGCAATGGATTCAGATTCTTCTGCTTGGAACTATGGAGAAAAAGGGTCAACAAATTAGGTGTTAGATGACACACACTGTCCAGTAAGTCAGCCAGTACCTAAGTTAATACAATGAAATGCTGTTTTGCTAATATAAATTGCACTCACTCGCAGAAGAAAGTAAATAATTTCAGTGCATCAGCCTCTGGAATACACCCAAATGTTGTTCTTTAGCTAAGGCATCTATCACAATGAAAGAGTAATTCAAAGCAAAGTCCCTAAACATGTGCAGGTTGGATTTTCTTTGAATTATTATATTTGGAGTGGATATGCAGTGAGAAACTATATATAGACTAAGAATTCAGTTTGGGTTACTGGAAAACACTGTAATAATTAAAAGTTATTAATAAAAAACATTTTTTATAAATTATGGTGGGTTGAAATGTAATTGTATAGCTTTGTGGATATTGGGCTGAATTTAAAGTTACGTGTATTGGAAATTTAATGACTCCTGACTTTTGAACAGGGCTGCACTAATTAATCAATTGGTAATTACAGCTGTGATTAACAGCTGTGATCATGACTGGTAACAAGTATTGATTAATTCCCCAATAATTCTGGCACAGTTTAGAGTAAGAAGCACTTTGCAGGATGCAGGAAGCATGATTAACAAAAGCAATAATAAAAACACTTCACTCTCATTACAGAGCTGTCTTGGGGGAACAAGATTTGTGAAAGTGGGAAACCCAGGCAGATTCATGAAGGTAAAGCAGCCAAAGATTGCCTTAATGAAAGAGAGTTATTGGGAAAAGTGGGCACATTTTTTAATAATGATAAATTTGCTCCAGACTTACAGTCATTATGTCCCCACTACTGAAGTCTTTTTTCATAACAATAGTGTGTTCATTTTAAACTGGATTCAGGAACTCTTTTTATTCCCATAAAAGATAACATTTACACACTTTCCAAAGTGCCATGTGAATAGAGCCTCATTTTCTACTCCTACAAAGAGCTACTAATGACGGGCAAAAGGAGATGAAATATACATCTGCTAACCAAAGCTGACAATTTCATTTTGTGACAACGTCTTCAATTTTATTTCCTTTGTTCCACAGCAGAACTGAAAAGAAAGCTTTTGAGAATGTTTGCAAAAAGCAGAACATATCTTTTTTTTTTGCAAACCTATTTATTCAGAACCAAAGTCTCAGTTCCATATTGTCAAAAATAAGTAGGTATTTATGTTATCTACAGGCCAGATCATTGGCATATACAGCTGGGGGCCAAGGCTCCTATTCCTTTACAGTTGGCACAAAGATTTTTGCCTAAGGCATCTGTGGGCCAAGTGCAGAATGAGCTTGAAGCTGGATATATGCAATAAAAATAGAAAGCCTTCTGGTTAGCTAAACAAACAAAAAACCAAAGAAATAGCTCCCACAAACAAACAAAGTAACAAAAAAGAAGACTACTGTTAATATTGAGGATGAATGTAGATGAAGAGAAGATTTTTCTTAATTTGTCATTTATTGCATATCAACTTTGGGCACCATTCCTATGTACTATGAAAGAAAAGTAAGTATGAACTGTTATACCTCTCCTCTGGAGAACTACCAGTGATGGGATTTTTTTTCCAGTGCACTTCTGTCAGTTGGGAAAAGAAAAAATTAGTCAAAATCAGGAACTTCTCTCCCAATTCCATGATCTTCCCATGCAATTTAGAACAGAGACTTCTGAGTCAAAGTAATTTTTATACTCTGAACTCATGCCATTTCATTATGATCTTTTTTGTTTATTATGATATTAATGTTTTGGCTCTGGAAAGTCCAGTCAGCTGAATATATGAGTAGTTAACCATTTAAAGAGAAAACTTAATATTTGTCAAAAGCAGAAAGAGCTTAGTAATTTCATTGATTTTAAAGATTAGTTTGAGAGGCACAGGTGGATGGCATGCCATAGTTGACTTTTAAACATTTGAAATTAGGAGACAAGGCATGAAAATAAGTTTTAGTTCTAACTTTTAAGCTTATCCCATGGTTTATGAACATGACTCACCATTTTTATGGGATGTTGATACTCTCTTTAAAGCAGCTTCCACAAAGAAAGTTTCTACTCCTTGTACAACCCTGTAAGATGGACAAGGCCCTGCCCTGTCCTCTACCCCCAGCTGTTTTTATGTCATACTCAGTATGATCCCAAAGCAGTGCTGCATGAAGGAAGGAAACGGGGTAGGTGAAGGAAGAGAGAGAGAGACCTTTTCATATGTAGCGAAGATTTTGCCACCAAGGCAGTTTAAATGTAGCACAAGTTACTAAATTCAGACCCTCCTCAATGAAGTCTATATTCAAAAACTACCAAACACTGTTAGTCTTCATAGTCAGGACCATGTCAATGGTGATTCAGTATCTAAAGGACTAGGAATCAAGAGTAAATATAGCTAGTTCCTTTATGACCAAATATATTTTAGTTAGAAATTTTTGTTTGTAAGAATTAGGAAATACAGTTGAAAGAGCACTGCTTGGTTCCTGCCTATTTATATGGGTGTCTGGTTCCTGCTGCAGCTGGGATTCTTTGGCCTGTTTCTCCCATGTCCATCTGCAAAATTTAAACTGTAGGTATAGGCTAGGGGTCCAGGGTCCTTGACAAAGCATCTAGAAGTTGTCAGAGATCTGCCTGAGGTGAGGCTTTTCTGGTTATGTAGTTTTTCCACATTTTCTGCCTTTGTGATCTGAGCTGTATCTTGGGATGGGCAGCTTGGATGTGTCTCACTCTGGATCTGGTAACTCAAGATTTTCAAATATTGTAGCTCATTTGTAACTCATCTGCCATCAACATTTCTATAATTTTGTTTTGAATTTTATTTCTCCATATTTAGAAATTCTTACCTTTTTTTCCTATTTTTTTCAAAACAGAGACAGCTTTTCTTTTCCTAGAAGATCGACTTTTCTTTCAGGGCAGAGAACCATTCAACTACCTCTGCTCAGGAAACCTGAATTCTGAGCTGAATGCTGCTTGTACATCATGAATGACCCCATTAAATTACATGCATGAATACTTGAGGGTGACATCAGGTTCAGATTTAATATTTGAGGGTGACATTAGGTTCAGAGAACAGGGGGATTTGATTTCATCCATACAGACAATTTTCAGAGATTTGATCCTCTCAGAAGAGAAACAAACAAAAACCCTGCTCCTGATTACTTTAAGCATAATGTTTGCTTAATATGCATCAGAGAGGTTCAGATCAAAAAACCAGAGGATTCAGAGGCCATACAGATATTTCAAAGGTATGAAAATATCTGTATATTCTAGTGAAGACAACTGATGATGGTTTATTGCATGACAAGGTTTCTTATTATAAAGATTAAATCTCACTGAATCACTTCTAGCACTGTTATGAGGAGCAAGGGGCAGACTGAATCCTGATAGGTACAAGATATATTTTTCAGTGGTTCCATGGAATCTCTTTGCTTTCATGTGAGGGATTAACACATCTTTTTCTGATAATTTCCATCCATCTTCCATTGAAACTCGGGAAGGAAGGGGAGGATGAGGGTGATCACCTCTGTATCAGGTATACACAGAAAAGCAGCTAAATTGAGCCAAATCCATAAATTTCCTTAATCAAGCAATTTCATTCCCAGGCAACAGATAGTATCAATCAGAGTGTGCTTTCATATGCTAATATCTACAGACTTCTCTTTCAGAACAGGCATAGTAACAGGACCTTTACAGACAGCAGAGGGGAAAGGACAACAGATTAGGAAGAATTATTAGATCTGAAAGCATTATAATTTAATGAATAGTTGTATAGTTACCCTTTGCCCACCAATAAACATTCCAGGATATTATTTACCAAGTTTGAGAGACCTTGCCATCTAGTTAGCGGTACAACTGGAAAATTTGAATCAACTTATTTTCTAGTAGTTCTGTTTCTCTTGTCATTAGTCTATTTTTATTACACAAGTAGGATTTCTTTATTTACATGGTGTATTATGCACCACACAGAAAGGATATCAGGTCCAAATGCCTTCTACTTTTGCTCTCAGAGAGATTCAGAGGACAAATCTGGCTCTTCCCCAGAAGGTGGCTGTAGGAAAACAGATACTATGCATATGCACATAAGGACTCACTTTCTCTATGGAACCAATCTGATACAACTGGCAGAAACAGAACAGGTAATTCATATAGCATTTTCTTATGTTGTCTTTTTCTAGTATCATGAAAGTGTGTGTTTGCATTTGCTGTCCTAATTGTGGGTAAACAAAACCATGAAATACATTACTCTTTAGCAAGTGTGTAACCTTATTTATGAGTTGCATATGAATACAGTTTATTTGGCCCACAGGTGCCAGGAGGCTGCCGTAGTTGTCTGCATTGTAAAAATATGTAGGCAAGACATCGCAGGAAACCTTTTCTTTCATATGCTGGTTTGAACCAAAATTGGCACCAAATGATCTGTATTTAGCCCTGCTCTTGTGCTCATTTGCAATGTAAGAAGAATCAGTGTGAAGAAAGATAGAGAACACACCAAAGCCTGCAAAAGCAGCAGACACAAGCAGCTGTGGAAACATGACAGGCAAGAGACTTACACACATATTGACAGGATCTACCTGTAAGGAACTGCAGGTTTTGTGGTGGATTTATCTCATGTATATTTCCTTGGGAGAAAGCAGTTTGCCTTGCTGACAGGAGGGCAGGAAGAAACAACAAAAGAGAAATTATGTGAATATTTTCTTCCCAGAAGATAGTCTATCTCAAAGGAAAAAACTATTTAGCATTCTAAAAAACAGCTTCTCTTTTGTGTCTCAGCAGATAAAATTAGAAGTTGCTCACACTTGAGGAATATTTCTAAACACTGATATATATATATGTGCTTCATGCATTAAATTTTATACCTAAAGAAATGTCAGGAAAAAAAATAACTCTAGAGGTGGATGGAGCCTTTTTTAATGCTATAAACTCTATAGGGATGATGGTCATTCAACTCAGTTCCTCATTCTCCCTATAGTAGGCCTACATCGTGTTTATGACTTTTTTTACAGTACAAATCCCCAAAACACTTAGAGTAATTAACCTTGAAAACTGAACAGTAAAAGAGAAACCATGAGTGATGTCATGGAAGGTATGATATAACAAAGCATTAGTATTTTCTAAAACTGGCAGATTATTCATAGGAATGTGATGACCACAATAATGTCTGCTACAAAGCAATGGAATTTTGAAGGCATCTTTTAACTGAGGAAACAGCACTGTGCTTCATTGTCAATTAGAAGCCTGCAGGGAGATTCATGGAAAGATCCCATCAAGAGGTAAGAGTTTAATAAAAATTCATTTAATTTTTATGTAGCTGTTCAACAAAACCTTCTAATTACCTCACAACCATGCAGTTAAAATACATCAGAAATAATAAAACCTCTCAGAGTAATACATAATTAAAATAGTCAATCAAATTTAGAAGGAATGTCTTGAAATTTCTTGAAAAAGCAGCTGAATCTACGACACTTCTACATAGTTCTTTAATGGCTGTGATAATGGCATATATTCCACTTATATGATTCCTTTTTGACTCTATGGACATTGAAGATACTTACTTACATTCCATGAAGCTGATGCCAAGCTTAGTGGTGCTGTCAACATGCCTGAGGGATGGGATACCATCCAGAGGAACCTGAACAAGATCAAGAAGTGGGACCATGGGAATCTCATGAGGTTTAATAAGTCCAAGTGCAAGCTGCTGCACCAGAGCCAGGGCAACCATGGGTGTCAACACAGGCTGGGGGATGAAAAGATCAAGAGCAGGACTTGGGGGTGCTGGGGGATGAGAGGTTGAACATGACCTGGCCATGTGCATGTGCAGGCCTGAAAGTCAAATGCATCAAAAGCAGCATGGCCAGCAGGTCGAGGGAGGGGATTCTGCCCCTCTGCTCTGGAGAGACCCCACCTGGAGTGCTGCATCCAGCTCTGGGATCCTCAATACAAGAAGAACCTGGACCTACTGAAGGAGTCCAGAGGATGCCCATGAAGATGGTCAGAAAGCTGGAGAACCTCTCTTACAAAGATAGACTGAAGGAGTTGGGGCTATTCAGCCTGGAGAAGAGAAAGCTCAGGGGATGCTTTATTGCAGTTATTCAGTACTCACAGGGGCCCTGTAAGAAAAATGGGGAAAAACCTTTTAGCAGGACCTGTTAAAATAGGACAATGAGTAGTGGTTTTAAATTAAAAGAGAAAATATTTAATTTAGATATAAGTTTTTTCAACAAGAGTGGTGAAACATTGGCACAGGTTGCTCAGAGCAGTGGTGGATGTCCCATCTCTGAGAACATGCAGTGGCAGGTTGGACAGGGCTCTGAGCAATGTTATCTGGTTGAAGATGTCCCAATTCATTGCAGAGGGGGTGGACCAGAGGCATTTTAAAGGTATCTTCCAATCTCAAATACTCTATGATCCTATGATAAGTTATTTTAGACCCTGACTAGAACTTGCAAAACCATAATACCACCATCTGTTTAGCTAGAAAGAACATGGGTTATAGCATGGAAGAGGAATGGAGGAAAAAATCTCCCTATTTTGAAATTGTTGGCCAGAAATTTGGAATTGAAGCACCTGACTTTGGACAACATCATTAAGTGCAATGGAAAGAGCACCTTTTAAATACAGAGATGTCTAGATCCTAGATTTCTTTTGTCTTCTCTTTTCTCAGTACAAAACTACCAAGTGAGCAGCAAGGGGGCTGCCCCTGAAGGGAAGGTGAGCTGACAGCAAGGCAGCACAGGGACCTCTCTGACAAGAGCTCCATCCCATGGGGGTGAAGTCAAGTCAGGAAGTCAAGTCAAGAAAGCAGGGGCAGGACTGGCAAGGTACAAGGCAGGCATGGCACATCCATGGTGCAGCTCAGTCAAGGACCGGGGGCCGGGCCATGATCTTAGCTGCAGCTCTGGACCCAAAGAGTGTAGGGTGCACACATGGAGGCTTAGGCTGGGGCATCCCTCAGTTTTTTGTCACAGCTTAGCTGTTTCCATGGAAGCCTGGCTCAAGGTGCACTGTAGCAGGGCAGAGCCCAAGAACTGCGATGGAACAGGGGAGAGGTTGCACAAGAAGACTGAAAAAGAAGGTGCACACAGGCTGGTCAGGGCAATTAGACCCTGTTGGTGCACCCAGTGCTTTGATATCTCAAATGTGTGTCACAACATAGTTTGAGTACTTACAAAGAAGGGCAATAAACCTAAATCAGCAAATTCCTATGCTTCATCCATATATTTCTCCGTGGAAATGAGGGAAAATAAAATGAGCTACTGTGACTTTTATTTCTGTAATAAATTTAAGTATTGCTTAAGTTCCGATTTTAATTCTTTCATGGCTGTTTATGGTCTTCTTTCATGCATGAGCAGTTAGATAGAGATATATGTCAGTGTTTAATACTCCCTGTGACTAAATGATTATAATATAACTCACTCTCCATGATACACTGGTGTGTCCTACTGAATCTGCCAAGCGAAATGCATGTGCCCACAGAGAAGGATCAAAGCTGCAGAATCACAGAATCGTTTCATTTAAAAGGAGCCTCTTGAGATTATCTGTTCATGTCCGTTCAAACACCCTAAATTTGCTTTCTGATAGAATAACTCTAATCAATGATGTTTTTCTTTAGGAATACTAATTTCTTGGTTATTTTTTGTCTGTGCAAGGTTCTTGGTTTTCTCTACTTTTACTTCTGTTCTTAGTTTTATTATGTTCCCTGACCAATTAACAGAGTTCCAAAGTTTTTTTCACCTATGCCAGGTACTCAAATGATGAACCATCCATCTGATGTTGTTGTTGACATGAGGGGTTTACCAGTTGTCCTGGTTATTTCCCTCGTGCATAAAGACTCTGACTCCAGGTATCAGAAGGCTTAAGATAGTTTTATTATGATGGCTCCAAGTTCAAGCTCTTATAAAGCTTTTGGTAAAATCTTAGTACATTGCTTTCTTCCACCAGTGCCTTAGTACAAGAATGTCCTCTGCTCTGCCTGCAAGAATGCTCTGTCTTGCCAGAATGCTTCTGTCCCTGATATTAAGGTGAGGAGCTGATAAGACCAGCTTTCCTCATTGGTTAGATATAGAAAACTATCTCTATATTTTTGGAACATGGCTGAGAGACACCAGCCGTGTCCCTGAGCAGGATACAGCTTTAGAGAGATATTTTCCCAAATCTCTCTTGTTTCCCTTGGGAATGAAGCCTAGCATGCTTGCTGCTAGGAGATTCATAAAACCCAAAATCATAATTACCACAATCCATCCACTGGGGTAGTCTTCTGTACACTTCCTCACAAAGTTATGATTTTCTCAATAGTAATGCATAAAAATTTCCCTCAAATCTCATTCATATTTTCAGGCGGATTCCTATATTGATGTGCTTTCTCCTCTTGAGCTTACTTCTGCATACATTTTTGTAATTAAACTGAAGAAATTTTAATTTCCAAGTTGTGCATACAACAACATATAGAAGCAGAAGACTGTATTGACTGTGGAGCTACTACTTGTACAAATGCTTGTATAATCTCTGAGCAGACTAAGCTACTATACTGCAAAGAGCAATTAACATATCTTTATTTTACATCTATACACTCTGTTGATTTTTTTGTCTGTGCTCTGTAGCTTTCGTATCATGCTTGTAGAAAAATATATTTGTGTGAGTAAATTTAATAAGGCATGCTTGCTTTATGGTGTTGCCTTTGGACAGATGTAAAAAGGCAAATGAGAAAAAAGCAACAACAGAAAAAGATGGATACGGGCAGCAACTGAGATTTGCTCAGTGGGTGAGAATATGGTGCTAATAATGCCATGGGTGCAGGTTTGATCCCTATAGTGGGCCATTCAATTAAGAATTGGAATTAATGATCCTTGTGTGTCCCTTCCAAATCAGAGCATTCTGTGATTCTCTAACTGAAGCCAGGGTTTGTATTTAGGAGGTGTTAAACTGGCATAATTGAGCTCCATCCAACCCGATTGTCTGGCAGCTTTGAAATGTCTCTTCTCCATCCTCCGTGTGAGGTCCTACAAGAACCCATTACCCTGTTCAAATCCACCATCCAGGGCAGGGAGAGAACCACTGCTAGAGTAGAGGGATTGGACAGATGATAGCTCAGTGCAGAAACACAGGTAAGGGAAAGAGGTGCACTCACAATTCAGACCAATGAAAAGAAACAGAATTAGCAAAATCATAAGGGGCTCATGAGATGACAGCACAGGAGCTGTATTGCAGGCACAAGGCTTGAATGTGTGATGCAGTGAGTGGTGTGATGATGGCAGCAGCTAATAACTGTGGCCTAATTTCACATGGTATGTACTCAGAACTATGACTTCACTGCAGTGTCACTGGGCCTTGCCCTCTGTACAGGCATTCATGTTAGTTCAGCTGAGGGTTTTCCCTCATTGAAACTAATTCAAGTTAAACTGTGAAAAAAAAAAAAGACATACTAGAAAAAGCAAGAGTTTTATCAAGTTAACTCAAGGTCTTTATTAACCCCCTACTTTATGTTTTTGTAACCTTTTACATATGCAATACAACCCTGAAAATGTCCAGAAGTTTTCCAGTGGGTATATTTATTTACACAGAACACCATTGTACTGCTCATCATTAACATCACAGGATCCCAGTAAACACACCAAGTATCCTCATAAATTTTTCCATGAACAATTTAGTGAATGATGTCACTCAGCAGTGTTAACTAATTACATTTTTAATTATTCTCTGAAATTAAAGTTAGTTATATTTAGAACTTATTTAATTTAAATAGTCAAACTATATTTCATGTGCCTAGTGTAGATATTTTTAGAACTTCCTACTCTTTGCTCCACCACAGACATAATTAACAGGAAAGTTTTTGGTGCAATTCCAAGAAGAAAAGTCAGAATATCTTTTCCCTTTCTAATGATAACCATCAGCCTCAGCTCCCTGCACTTTTAAAGTGGGTAGGTAAGGAATGTTTGTTATCCAGCACAATATGCCACAGTGACATTTCTTATCATTACAGCACTATAGGACCAGAGGATTCATAAATAGTATTTGCCTCCTGGCAACTTTATTCCATGATAATATCCTTTTGATGCTGGGGCTGTGCTCAGCTGAAAGAACCCCCAAGCTATCTCTGTACTTCCAAAAGTTGGTGTACTGCTTCCTGGAGAAAACTAACTAACTAAATAAGAATTAATAAACAAAACATGCACCAAAACCAAGAGTAACATTAAATACTGCATTTATTTGGCTGTAACAAAGGCAAAAAGATAGCTTAAAGGTTACAAGAGAATCACAAAAGGAGAATACTGTCCCACAGATTCTCTTCTAGCTGCATATGATTACACTAAACCCCTAAAGATAACCATGAAGCACTTCAAAATTCAGGGCTTATTATTCCTGCTTTCCTGAAATTCTGCATCCATATGGCTCTTTCTGAAGACAGGTTTTGATTTGCTTGACATCTTAAAAAATCAAAAATATTTTGTACAAAATTCCTTTCATTGCTGCAAAGACAGAGACCTTTTCAAATCTGCTATTTGTCTTGACTTCAAAACTATTTATTAGCATTTTCAGAAATGTTCAAACAAAAGGAAAAAGGACAAGATTCATGTCCAAAGGTGTTCTAAGAAAAATGACTGGGAATGGAGGAATGGCAGACCAGGAGCAGGTGCAAGAAATGAAGCAGGGGTGGAACAAGGCACGGGGAGCTGAGCCAAGTTGAACACTGGCTCTGCAGATGTCTGGAAAAGTGATGGTGCAACGCAGACAATCAGTTCTGGGGTTTTGTCTGTCATTGTTTTACGGTGTCTTGGCCTTGGGGATGGGAAACACTAGTGGTGGGAACAGCCACAATCTTGTCTTTGTCCTGGTCACCACGCAGAACTAAGTTGAGGTAGTGAACAACTATTGTTGTGGTCTGTTCATTAACAAAGGATTTTTGACAATAATATTAGAAGGGTAAATATGATTTATTAAAATTACTCCATAGTTTAGAGGATTTGGGTTATAATCTGTTCAGTAAGGAGCATTTGAAGCTCCTGCTTCTAGTTTTGTTCAAGGAATGTTAGAATAGTTTACACAATTAGAGATAATAACTTTTTATTTCATAGGTTGAGAGGAAGAGAACTTCTATTTCTCATGTTAGGAGACAGGCAGAGTAATCTAAATGTTTTTGAAACACAAACTACAGATTTTGTTTACAGAAACTTATACAGAGTAAAAAGACAGTAAAAATAATGCTTTTCCATGGGAAGAATTTTCTGTAGGCTTGCATGCAGAGAAACTTATAATATGTTCTTGCAAAAAACAACTTCTTTTGGGAAAGAACCTTCTCTTTCTGTATACTTTTGTTCTTAATATTGTTGCTGTTACTGTGCGTTCTTTATTCCATTTGTGTTTTCAGTGAATCATTATCCCAACCCAGAGTCTCTGCCCTAATCCCTCTCTTGCTGGCAGGGGTGGTAGGAAGGGGAGTGGATAATTTGGAGTCTAATTTCTGTGGATGTCTGTGGAACAAGAAAGGCTTTATAATGTGACACTTAAATATGTGAACGTCACTTTGATGTAGGTTCTTGGAGGGCCTTGTAAACTGTAAGGTGTGATGATCACCCCAAATGCACTGAAATTAGAAAACATTTCTGTTGTACTGCTACTGATTTCAGAACCAAGCATTTACAGCATTTAAAAAATAATTTCCACATCACATACTTTTCTTCTGTTTTTTCTTCATATGAAAGCTAGCAAGCAGCTGCTATTCATGCAAATACACTTGTTCAAAGGCAAGGCAGGCTGCTTCAGCTGATGACTTAAAATAAACCCCTGCATTTCCTGAAAATATTCTTTCTTACTCCATTAAGTATAGAATTGCCAGGGTTTTCTTTCCTTTTTCTTTTCTTTATTTGGCAGTGCTTTGTCCCTAGTGAATATTAAGGTGCCTCCTTTCATGAAACAGAGGAGCAAATCAATGCAATGTCTTCATTTGTTGTGTCCATTTGTGGCTATAGCAAACCTAAGAGTGTCTTGGGGCAGCCTCAAAGCTTGTTTTCTACTCAAAGAAAAATTGCACAAGACAAAAATATGCCTCTGAGGTTTAATTATCCTTCTTGGTTACCTCTCACCAGAAAAAAAATGTACTGTAGCTCTCTGAGTTTTTCCATGACCAAGATACCTGTACTTGTTGCTTTTTTCCTTGCCAGTGGTAAATAGGTCTTTAAAAATGAATTGTTTCTCCTTCCTTTTTTCCCCCCATACTCTCAAGAGTTTTTATCTTCTGCACAGATGTGCAAATATGATGATGGAGCCTAGGAGAAAAGTAAATCTAACACTCCCCATGTCTGTTTTTCAGCTGATGTATTTATGTGTGATGCTTGGTTTTTCACTTACAGGGATGGAAGCCTCAATTATGGAATGGCTTTCTGATTCCCAATGTTCTCCATCAGCTCTTTGTTTCATTGAGCATCAAATTCTTCTTTCTTTCTTGGCTGCCTTATTTCTTCTTAACACTCTGCTAAAATAATAATAAAAAAAAACCCATTAAATTTTTCTTGAAATTTAGAGTGGAAGCCTTACATATGCCAAAACTAGCCATATTAGTAAAAAGCTTCCATCACCTCATTTCTTGTGTAGTTGCCTGAATTGTCTTAGGAATAAAACCACTGGTGGGGCAGTTTAGAACAAGATCTGTCCTCATTCTGTGATACTGTTGAGAGACTGGTTCCTTCTGGTTCTTCTCCATCTGGTACTTCTAAAATTTTTACTGAATGTATCTTATTTAACTACACATTTCCCACAGGATTACATTTGCTTCACCTGCATAAATGAAAAATGAAATATGAAAATCAACCCTGTCATGTTGTGAGGGTCTGATGCAGCATCTTTCACTCCCACGACATTTGTTATTCCAACTGACTGGAATATTTCCAGTGGCTCTGCACAATTTGAGGCCCTTGAAATTGCTATTTTTCCAGCAGCACTGTGCAAGGCCAGGACAGAGGCCTCATTAATGATCTGGAAAGGAAGCACAGATTTTTTGACCAGTTTTCCAGCTGCTAACATAGATTGTGCTGTGGCGATACAGATTGTTTCAGAGGGCATGCATTATGAAATTGTGAAAGGACTGGCGTCCCAACCAGGAATCAGCAAACATAATTACCCCACATTTCTACAAAATGAATTCTGTGTAGTTTTATGAGGCAGAAATAATGAATATATTTTATCCCACAGATTTTCTGAGAGAGTAGTTGACTATGTCCTGTGTGGTCATTAGAAGAACCAGGCAACAGATGTCATAAGAATTAACTTTCTGCCATATTCTTCATTCACACAGAGAGTTTTAATGGTAGAAGAGATGTTAATTTACTTTGTTCAGTAATATTTTTGCTCATACACTTGATTTTCTCTTCACCTGTCATGTTAAATGTAGAGATAAGAAGAGATTTAAGATTCTCAGCCCACCAGAATGATGATAAAAGACTAAAGCAAGTATAATCTCAGGCAGATTATAGAAGGAAAGTTAGGGTCTGGATTTTGAAACCTTTTCTTATCTTTTTTTTTTTTTTTCTTTTTGGCCTAGAGCTAGTGGGGTCCTCTCCAACTACTTTTCACCTAATTGCTTTTTCACTACTTGTGGAATCATTCTGCTTTTTGCTGGATGTTTTCCAGCCTCTCCCACTGGAAGTGGCTGAATTATATATACTTGGAGAGAGAAATGAAATGAAAATGTCTGGTACTATAACAAAAAAGTATCATGAAGAAAGGACTTTTACTCAGGTGTTTATTAGTGTACAACACAGTAGGGATAATTTTGGTTTGCTAATTAACGACAGCAAGTTGCCCATGGTTCTGAGGCCAGCTGAGTGTGGTTACCTGCTGGACAGGAGCGTTGACTGGGGTAGGAACAAACAGCAGAAGACATCAGGGCCTCGGGCACTGTCACTACCAGCCCTGTGGCCACACCAGAGCTGTGCCCAGGGCACTGTCACCTCACTGGGGTCGCAGGCTGTGCTGCTCACAGTGGGGACCAGGGAGGGTGAGAGTGAGGGCCCAGTGGGGAGCAGGGCCAGAGCTGGGTCGCTGCCTCGCAGGGGCTGCACGGGGCACGGGACAGTGCAGGCACCAAGGGGAGTATGTCACTCTAGCGTGCAACACGAAACGCAGAGACACAGCTGAGTGAAGGTAAAGAAGAAGAAAAACTTTATTTTGGTTTTCACATTATATAGAGTTTAGGGAACGACTATTGATTGGAAGGTGAAGTTACATCTTCTCTAACTACACTGGTCAATGACAAAGTCCATCAAATCTTTCTCCTACCAGGAGAAAGAATGACAAACAAGAAGACAGTTAGAAAAACATGTGCATGTTTACAAAAAACAGTGTGAGAAACTCCATCACAAGAATGAAAACATCAGAAGGCTGAAAAATGAGAGTGACATCAGCAAGGCAGAACCCTGGCTCTGGGCAGCCGTGTTCACTGCCAGCTCCTCCAGCTTCCTGGGGTGAGGGGGGGTTTTACACTTCTCTTCTCCTAGAAACAAATGTGCTCCAACCAGGTACTTTAATGTTTCAGAAACAATATTTTTTTTTCCTGAAGGGAAAGGATAAACTGTAATGATTTCCAAGGTTTAATATGACATTCTGCTACTTAGTGATTGCTTTCTTTATCTATACAGTGTCTGGATACACAAACTCCATTTGCAGCCCAGGTACATATATCTACCCGTATTGTTTTGATCTTGCCTCATGAGAATGGTGTTTGACAGTGAGCGTCAATTTGCAAAATGTGTTGTCTGCACTTCTTGATGAACAAAGCAAGATACTGATTTTTTAATTATTTTTTTAAGCCAAGTATAAAGGTCTAATTTTTTTTTGAACATTAATTTCAATGAAGTATCAGAGCTTAAAGGATTTGATTATGAGCCAAAGTGGAAACATCCCATAGAGAACTTATATTCTTTATGATCTTTCCCACATGGTCTTCAGTAAGAACAATCATTTTGGGACTCAACTAGAAAATAGATTACTGACAGAAAAGTGTAATTTTTTTATATTTGCTGAGGAAAATCATGCACCTGAACCTCATGCCAGTTACATCAACAGAAATACTTTTCAATACTTTTCAACTGTGGCCTGTTGGTGTTGTATAGAAAATGTGGAATGGTAATATGAGATTGAGAAAGAAAGATAAAAGGACACAATAACAAATGGACTGGTTAAAAGATAAGCTATATACAAACACATTGTACACCAAAGTAGATGAAAAATTATCTATTGAGGTTTAATGAGGTTTTGTTAGCAGTAATAGAGACTTAGGATAGAGATCTAGCCTGTATATCAAGTAACCTTCCTAATCACAGAAATTTTTTGGTTGTCAAAAACTTTAAGGTTTTTGTCTCTGTGGCTTTTTAAAATCAGACAACCATAGACACTGTAATTTTGGGAACAATTTCTTCATATGCTTAGGAAAAATGATATGTCCTTTAACAACACATTTTGTGTTTAGTTTTTAGGTTATTTCCAAGCATGTGGTAATTTTCAAGGGTGCTGGTCATGAGCGTCCTAGGCTAGGGTTACTGGGTTATTGGTAGCCCCAGTGTGCTAGAGGGCTGTTGATGAGTGTACTGGACTGCTGCGGTGAGTCTGTGGAATACAGAGCAGCCATTTCACTCAGCTGCACTGTATTCCAAGATTTCATGTGTTCTGATACACAATTTTACTGGGTTTGCAATAGCTGGGAAGAAAGGAAGGATTTGTGCTTACACAGCACAGGTTAAGACATAAAAGGTACAGTGGGAGACCTGTAGATGCCAGGGATCGTGTGAACAGGCAGGGTTGCTTGTCATGTTCTATCAAGTACCAGGTGTAACATGGATCTGGTCTTTACTGTGGTGGTGGAGAATCTGATCAAGCAGAATGCCTCGTAGTAATGCCTTGAGAGGCTACCTAGAACAGAGGCTAGACAGTGTTAAAGGAATAAAATAGGTATTTATTAAACAGTCTTCAAAGGATACACCTTGGGCAGTACAAGAGCCTGGCCAAGGCTACACCCAAGCTGGATGATGGGTCACATGTTTTCACACTTTTATAAGTTTTGGTCCATTTACATATTGGGGTTAATTGTTCAATTACAGCTTCAGGTTATGAAGTCCCATCCTCCCACATGGCTCTCCTCAGTTCTCCGTTTCTACTTTTTGGCCCTGAAGCTGCAATGGTGTCCTTGGCTGCCAGGCTGGAAAAAGATTGTTTTGTCTGACTAAACTGTGAAGAGAACTTGCCAACACTTTAAATGAAGTTCAGAGTTATATACTAATGCAGTACAGAATCTGGAAAGTATGAAAGGTGAAACTTAAGGCATCAGTATGATAAGGTCTCTCAAAAGCACTTGAAAGTTTTGTTACACTTTGACGCGGCGAGGAGATTATTCTTTTGATTTCTGGTGGAGACTGGGTTTTTCCCTTTTTTTAGACTAAAACTGGATAACATCCCAGAAAGATTCTTTATCACACACCCAAAATATATATGAATGAAGTAGCAAACACTTACTAAAACTCTATTTTATGTGTTATGCAGTCATATTAAAGGAATATAATGGTTCTTTTGATTTTGGTACTATGAAACTCCATGCAGATTTGCATTGACAAATACACTTGTGTTAATTTCTTCTGCTCAAACACCAAAGTGATTAGGGGTAACCTAACTCTCATACAGGAGTTCTATGTAGTAAAGTGTCTGAGCAAATATCTTATTTACAATCTTTAAGGATCCTGTTAGAATGCAGCAGAGGAAATGCATATTCTGGCCACAGTGGTCTGATAATTTGGCTGTATGTGGCTTCTGGACCAGAGCTGACTCACATTAGCCAACTGGAAATGAAAATAGAAGAATTCACACACGTGCACACACTTTACAAGCCCTCTGTCTTTAGATGTCCTTGAAAGTCCAATAGGATTATTGAATATAAATACCAATTAATGTACCAAATATTGATATCAAAATGACGGAATCTTAATTTCAGGTTAGAGACTCAGCTGTTTCACCTCCCGTTATACGAGCTATCCCTCGAGCTATAGTTATATTATAGCTATCACTATAAAATAGTGTTCAGTTTTGCTGTTGTTTTGCTGAAGAGGGAAGAGATGACAGAAGAAGAAAGAACCAAGTGATTATAGAGAATTTTCAGTGAAGTTAGTTATAGTATCTGTGTATGTATGCACGTCTGTGGAAATCTTCTGACTTGTAAATTCAACTAAATTGTACACAGGCTCATTGGGGAAACAGAGCTTCATGATTTTGTTTTTATGGACTGGGTTTTATAATGGGGCTTTGCACTCTAGGTGTGCAAACAGTGCATAGTGTTTGCAGGATGCTGAAAATGCATTAACTTTCTCAAAAAATTCTTTACCCATGTTAAACCTAATTTAAATAACTTTAGCTTTGGTTTCATTATTTAAAACTGATATAATTAAGTAATTTTCAAAGGAAAATACATGCTGATGTCTCTGCATACTATTAAATATTTAAGTAAACGTCATTTCTGCAAATTTTGTGATGGAAAATAACTTTACCAAAGCAGATCAAATGAGCACATCATGTCTCCCTAGTACTAAATGTATCCTTCTCTTTGAATTATTCACCACTATATATCTATATATGTACATAAAAAAACATGTAGTAACTGTACAAAGCAGAGCTTGGGTGAGTCTGTTGAAGGATGCCTTCAATATGCTCTGTGGTATTTCACATTGCAGATCAAGCACAAAATGGGTAAGGATTTTCCTGAAAATTACTAAGGTGAGAGTCATAATAGTTAGAACAACACCAAACTGTGGTGAGAGTTAGAACAACATAGTGTATGTGACTGTCTCTTGGGGAGAGATTATTTGATGAGTATGAACAGAGCAAAGGAATATTGTGCACTGCTCACCTTGGCCTCATTATCGTGCCAAAACTTAGTTATGTAAGGCACTGAAGTTGCTCTTACTTTGATACTGTGTGTTCTAGATGAGAATTCTGCACTGCACACAGTTATTAGCCAGCTGGTTTGTCTTCAGCAGCTTTATACAGCCACAGCTTAAGCAGAGAGTGCTGTCAGGAAACAACTCTTATGTTGATTTGCTGAAACAAGTGACAGTCTTTCCCTATTCATAGGATACATTTATTCTTGGCTTTGCCTACCAAAGCTAATCTCTGAAAGAAAGATGGATAAACTCTCCTGGTTTGTGTAATCTCTTGTAAATATGCTTTAAACTGAGCAGATGTCAAATTGTCATGCTTGTAATGCCACACGTGTATGAAAGTTTATGACATGCATGGCAGCATGCTCCAGCAGCAGAGCTAATGCCATTAGTAACACAGCAGTCAGACATCATAAAGTGGAAATAACAAAATTGGTAAGAGGAACATGCAAGAGGCCAATCGCTTTAAATCAATCCCATCTCACATGACAGAACAGGGCTACACAGTTTTAGCCCTCTTCATTTCCTGTTTTTCTAAGCCTTACCAGTAAAAGCATACATCATCATAAGAAGAAAGACATGTCTCCAGGTCTTTCTTTTAGCAAGGAACAGAAAGTCTTTTTCCCCTCAGACCTACAAGATAACAGGAAGATGCTGACCCTGGCAGCTGTGAAGGAGTTTGAGTAATACCACAGTTACTCGGTCTGAGTGATTCTAAGCTAACATGCTGTAAGTCAGGACACCAGAGACCACAAATAGAGCTATGCTGGTCTGTCAGGTGTGGATACAGAGGCAAAACATCTTCTGTGCCATCAGAGACACTGGCTTGTGACAGATAATGGTCAGAATTTACTAATGGTGAAATGTGCTTTTTATACTTAATTCTTGTTGGTTTTTTCAATATGCCTAGGTTTTGCAATCAGCTGGCATTGATGACATCAGACTGCAGGAATACCAAAGGAAATCAGAAAATGTCAAAACCACCCAAATGCTGACTACTAGTTGTGACTCAGTGGGCTAAAAAACAGCGGTATTTTTCTTTCAGCTAACTTGCCCCATCTAGCCACAACTCTTACCATCCTGGTAGCTGGATGCCTTCCTGATGTCCCGTTGTGACTAAACTACCCTAAGTTACACCTACTCACTCACTGACAGCAAGGCAGTTGTTAGGAGTCAGTGCTGTGACTTGGCAGCTGTTAGGTCTGCAACTGCACAGCAAATTAAATATTGTAAAGCTTTGTCAGCAACCTTTACAGATTGCTTTATCGAAGGTAAGGATGATAAGGTAAACGGTTTGACTTTTTTTTGGTACAAACCCTTTGGTTTTTTTTTTTATATGAAGCTGCAAAGAATTTTAAATCTTTGAAGACTTTATACAGCCATGTGGATAGTGAGAAGTGAAACTTGTCTCTGAAAAGATGGATTGGCAATTTTATTCCCTTCAGTCCATGCTTGGATTCTGGCTGTTTGCTGTGAGAGGTGTCAGACAGCTGAGCATCAGAAACACCTCATGCTGGCCATACTCATGATAGGCAGGTACCACATGTCACCTTCACTTTCCCTAATGCAAGGAGACAATGTCATGAGGAGCTTCAGTGAAGATTTACAGCCCACTGAGATACCTTTTTCTCTTCTCAGGAGCTAATGTAAGCAATAAAGTACACAAGCTCATGGAACTACATAACTCTTTTTGTCAGCTGTGTCATTTGGATTCAATATATCCCATACTAGGTGACAGGAGTGTCTGCTATTGTGTGGTGAATGTTCTGAAAAACCAAGCACAGCACTCACCTCTTCCCTTACCACAACCCAATGAACAGAATCAAATCTTTGGACAGCAACAACACAAGCCTTGCAGGTGCAATAATTTATTTTCAAGTGCTTTCCTAGCTAGACCTGCATTTTTGCTTTCATGCATACCTTCTCTTTGCTCCTTTCCCTTTCCCACTCCCCAGATACAACAGAGACAAAGTGCTGCCATGCCATCCTCTGTAATTCTTGACAGTATAATTTCCCTAGGTCAAAAGAAAAGCAGTGTAACTGTGGGGAAAGGGGTATTCTTCTCCTTTTCATAATGGCAAAGTGAAAGTTCCAAAGAGGTTTGTCACTTCCAGAAATAAAAACTCGTGATGAATGTTTATATAACTTTTGATTTAACTTATGTCAGTGTTTTTTCAATATTTGTCAGCACTATTGCTAGAATAAGCAGCAAGTTGGGACAAACTGGCAAGTCTGTGTATTCTGCTTTTTTTGCTGAACTGAAGTATGATGCTGCCTATCATAAATCTGTTTCACTGAAAATTAGGGCAGTCTCCTCGCTTCTGGAGCACAGTGAAGGAGGAGAATTATGATAGCCAAAAAATAGCTATGATGTGACAGGTGTTATCATTGCTACGGGTAAGCCGGCTGGGGAAAGGTTAATTTCTGTTCCAGTTGCTGCAGAGATTTGAGTTGCTACTTAGATGACCAGAGCTTTGTCACAGTATTGTGCAGGATGACAAATGACTTTGGGCAAGAAAGAACTTTGTGTTCTGCTTCTTAGGTGATGTTTCAGGTGACATTTATTAGTTAGAAATAACACAATGCATTTTAATATATATATATACCCTATCTGTAGGAAATTATTCATAGAGCTGCACATGAGAATCAGTGATCCATTCCAACACAATCCACGCTTACTACATTGTCCAGAAGTTAGGCATCCTTGTTTATGTCTTAAGGGGAAAAGGCAAAGGAAAACTGTATTTTGTTGGACATAGACAAGGAGTGGGTGGAAGAAGGACATATATTATAGCATCTAGACAGATGTTAATTTAAGAGACTGATGTAACTGGTCATACCAGTTAAAGTACCTACATTTGATCTTTGCTAGCAATCTGGGCTTAAATTCAGTAAGAATAAGATGCTTCAAGGTTCTTTTCTCTAGATCTGGAAGACTGATTCAAGCTAAGTCTAGTCTCTCCTTTTAAACTGTAGCAAGCTAATAAACACTTGCAAAATATTTTAATCCTGTAATGTCTCCAATTTCTCTGTACGTATACAGCCCTTGGCATCTCATTACTTTGTTTGTCTTGAAGAAAGGCTGACATTTTCTGCAAGGGCTGAAATGGGAGATTTTTTTTGAGATACTGAAATGTGTATCCAAAAAAAAAAAAAAAACCAAACAACCCAAGGAATTAGAAAATATTTGAATTAGAAAAAGGAATGTGCTGTATGCTTAGCTAATTATGCCAGGATTTTTGTATGCTTTCTTTTTAACCAGGCGCCAGTTAGAAAGCTCTGAGCTACTGCCTTATTATCCTTCTCTATTTAACACTTGAAGGAAAGGAATTTATGTCCTACTTTTACTTTAATTTTATTGTTTGTCTCCTTGTGCTCATAATTAATATGTTTTGTACTGCAGGACGGTGAGATTATATGCTCATTATAGAATTAATTAAAGTCAGATTAAGACAATTGATTCCCCACCACCATCCCTGCTGTGATAAGACTTTGGGGGGACTTTTGCCACTAAAGCATTATTACATTCTCTTATTTCCTCTGGAATGAGGCAGGAACTTCTCCGTCATTCTAAAAGAAGGAATGCAGTTGTACCTATTTGTTTTCAGTTTCATTAGATTTAATCAGTGTTTCAGTCTTTCTTAAAATTTGGAAAATTGCATTAGACAATCTGGAGCCAACTTTTTCCTTGGTTTTGGGGTTTTTTTATGTGGTTGGCTTGGGTTTTTATCAGTTTTTCCTGGCAGGTTCTTCCCAAGTCTCAGAGGTCTCTGATCCTACTGGCAGGGCTACCTACGTGTATATAAGTAAATCATGTAACTCAGTAAAGAGTATCCCCAGTGACTGCTCCTCTCAACCTCCCTGCTCATCTCTCCCCTTTGTAACTCCTGGATGAAGTTCAAGGGCTTACATCAAACAGATGACTATAGACATCTCATTGAAATTTGAACATTTGTACTACACTCTCTAGGGAGACAACAGTTCTGTTTTGTTGTTTTATCCAGGCACAAACCGAATCTACTGTGGGTAACAAGAGAGTAATTTGTATTGTAGTACATGTTTGTGGTTTAAAAGATAACCAATCAAGAAAAAACGGTAAAAGGATGTTAACATTCCCTACAGAACTGTAAATTGAAGCATTGGAGTTCTTACTTGACTCCAAGACTGAGAAAAGCAAAGACTAAAAACAGAATGTGTAAGTGAGAAGTTCAAAAGCAAGTGAGTAAGCACTTTAGATGTGGTGCTGTAGGCGGAAAAAGCAAGAACAAAGTCTTAAAACTGGTGTGCCTTGCACTGGCAGGAGAGTTCCATACTGAAAGGAAGTCAGTGAGCTGTGGCTGCACTGGAATTGGAGCTGTTTAGTACACAGTAGAGCAGTACTTCCCCCAGCAGTCTGATGTTTCCCGTATGACCAAATCATAAGGAAAGATACTGAGACTAAAGATAAATTAATAATTTTCAGAGAATTAAATTAGATGTCCAGTACAATTACCTGAAGTTCTTAGCAAGCAAAACACTTTTCCTTTTAATAGAGTTCTTTGCTGTTTAAAATATTAAAAACTATTTTAAAAATTTTAATGAAAGGTATGTCATCTGCTGCAACATTAACAAGGGCTTCCCAGCTGTGATTTTGATGATGATGTGTAGAAAGTGTTTGCATTCTCAAATTATTGCATTTGTACAGCATTCATCTTGTAGTTTACTTGAATATTTTTTGAGAGTGCATTTCTTATCCTTTTTGTCTTTGTCTTTTTTCTGCTGAATTTTATATCCTTTTAATAAGAAAGTTATTTTGCTCTGCATTTGCCAAGGGAGTCATGCAGGTTCATTCTATTTTGTTGAAGTGTCTTTTTTGTTAGAACAGCAGATAGCCACTCACTAATTAAAAAGTAAATGGCACACATTAATGTCTCTGTGGTGCTTTCTTTATTTCAGATTGATATTTCTTGTCACTTATTTCTCCCTTTTGATAAGGAAGATATCTGTGCCCTTCATTTACTTGTGTAGCTTTGTAATGTTTACCCTGTTTTATGAAATATCACTGTAGACGGTAGTGAGATCAGTGATCTTTGAGCTGTTTTATAATTTCTGACACTGGCTTGGTAAGTGATCTGAGCAAGTCTACGACAAGGAATTGTTACTTGAATTGGTAACTTTGGACATTATTAAAAAACCCTACTGAGACTGAGCTTTGAGATGTTTATGTTTATTAGTACAAATCATACTAAACCCACTGGAATAGTTGAGCGTCCTACTTCAAGCTTGCTCAGCTACCTTATGGAATTATCACTCTTGGAAACAATGCTGGTTCAAAGTGATTTCCTCAGTCTTACAGGTAATGTGTGATAAACAAGGACCTCAACATAGATTGCATAATACTTTTTTATCTCAGTGTCTCACTTCAGTAAGCATAGGTGCCCTTAAAAAATTGCCTATAGCATTAAGTGCCTTCCAATTTATTAGTCTACTTTAAATTGTGTGGTTTATTATTTTAATCCTACAGGATGAGCTGAAGCTTGGAAATGCTAATGCTAATCTTCTCTTCCCAACCATGATTTTCAGAAAGGGAGGAAAATCTGGAGACTTCCAACATTAATGAATAACAGACATTCTTAACTGATCTCTGTCAGGTCCTGTATGCAGCTGTTTCTCTTCACTGTACCTGCATTTTTTACCCCTTTCTAGAACACTATTATACAAATAATCTTTTCTATCACTAGGCCAGGAGACACACGACTGCAAAAAGCCTGGCTCGATTCCATGGCTGAAAGAAATAACTGCATGTCAGCAACTCATGGCAGTGTAGAATGAAATTAAAATAAAACACTTGTCAAGGCATGAAAGTCTAATAAGTCTTCTAAACTTATATATTGAGATTTATATTCTCTTTTGAAGTGGATACAAATGTGTCTGACATGCTGTTCCTTGTTCAGGTGATCTTGATTAATGGAGCTAATTGTTCTACTGCTGTTATCTGTTGTGGGTTGCCTAATAACTCTTTATAAAATGCCTGTGTTGCTACCCTTTCAGTGGTTGAAAGGATGCTATAAAGTGGAACTATTAGAGTCACCCTTTGAGGTGCCACACTAAAGGCTGATAACACCAAAGCCTGATAACTAACACTACAGTATTAGGTGAAAGAAGCATGAGAGCCAGTAGCAGGAGTGACAGCAAGAATTGGTGAGATTTNGTCCCTTCCAACCCAAATCATTCATTAATAAGTCTTTGGGCCAAGAGGGAGGTAACAAAGCTTTTTTCCTTTCTTCCTTCTATCAGTATTCTTAATGGATTTTGCAAGGCCTAGAAGGTTTAAAGGGGAGGAAAAGGAAAATAGCCTAAACGGGCTGCGGGCTAAAGATAGTATTTAAGTTTTGTTAGTACTTTCATAATGTCAAGGCACAGCTGAAAGCCTTTGGTTTTGATTTAGCTTTTTGGACACAGTCAGAAAGTTCTCTGAATTAAGGTGTACTGAGGAGATTACTATAGATCAATCCTAGAAGAGTTAAAAATAGCTCTCTAAATGGGTGCTGATACAGAAAATAAAGAAGTTAATCTTGGAAGAATTTAACTCTGCTCTTTAGAAAATTGATGATGCCTTATATTCATTAGAAAAAAATACTTGTTTCAGGGCTTACGAGGCAGGTGTGAATCAAGTCATCAGAGCACTGCAGAGGTAAATGAATGCCACTATGCTGGTCAATAGATTAGGAAACTAAAGTATGCACAACAGTTAAATGTATTCTCCAAGGCCTTTGGTCTGTGAGGAATTCAGGAGACTTGATGCAGGTAATCAATTACCTGGAACAGAAACCATTGACTACACAGATTCTATCACTCTATTTCAATAACAAACCAAGTGAATAAACAGACCTTTTTTACAGAACAGTCAAATGTCCTCAATGAGCTCTTTCAGTTTGAGATCTGAGTATATGCCTAATTTTCCTGTTGCACACCTTAAGAGTTTCTACCGGAGTTATGGGTTTTTTTTCCTTTTAGAAAGTAGGAATATACATATTTACACAATTAGATGGAAAGTGCATATTTGGCACAACAGTAACTGGTCAGCAGCTGCTATGACTGAGGCCCCATTTCTGTGTGTGAACTCCTAGCCAGCAAAGCATTCTTGTGCTTATCTTTGACCCCAACATTAATCACTAACTAACATGGTTGGACAAATGAGATAGTATCTTACTGAAGAACAGGGAAAGTAACAAGTTTAATTTTCTTTTTCTCCAGGGCTTCCAAGTGAGCCTTTTCATGGAAAAAACACATGTAAGTAAAGAATCTCATTTGAAAGGTATGTAAAAACTACTAAATCTATCAATATCTCCTCAGAAAATTTAATGATAAGAACAGTAATAAGCTCAAAGTTTTTTTTTTCGCATGTTATGTCCTGTTACAACTAAGTTGATCTCAAGTCATTAAAAGGATTGTTTTAAAAGCTAGTAGTTGTGTAGGTCTTTCTGGATTTTCTGTAACTCAAATGAACTTGATTTTTAAATAGACGTTTGGTATGCACCCATGATTTCTGGGCATTAGCCTCTGGATGTACATAGCTGAACGGTTAGTCAACATCTCTAAATAATACAAACATTGACTCTTCAAGGTCATGATGAAGGTACTTTCAATGGCATTTCACTCCAGTGTAAAATTTTCTCAAATAAGAGGCTTAGAGCTTATCTTTTCTGTTAAAATAGATTTGTTTTTTCCCCCATCTGTAGATTGACCTTGGTGATTTTACTTTCTGGGAAAACTAAAGTGTATTGTCTTTACAGTGTTTGTACCTCACATATGTCAGTTTCAGAGGCTAAAAAAAAACCCAGTACTTTTTAAAGTAACGAAACCTTGCATTTGTTCAAGAAAAATGAAAAGCAAAAATGTTCAAGAAAATCTTCAGAAACAGTTAATTCACTTCTGAAGGGTCTCACTGGTTTGTAGAAGTTATATGTGGACAAATTTTGCTTCAGATACAAAAATCTCAGAAACTCTCAGAGAAACATGAGAGTCTGCAGATATCTATAACTAACAGGGTAGCTTTATCTGGATTGCAGCATCTCACACAAGATTTTATATTTCCATAGCACATTCTTGATTTATAAATCCTGAGAACACCTCAGGAAGGTGGAAAAATATTAACCTCCCCATTTTTGTACACTTAGAAAGTAGGTCATGTTATTCATTCATTTCATGAAAAGATTTTCCTTCTCTTTTGTTCCACAATGATATACTTTTTTTTTTTAACTGTCAGTCAAAACAAAATGTAAAGACCACATTGCAGGACAAATGGCGTATAAATGGATTTTGTAAATTCTGTCACATCTATGCAAACATGACAAAAAGAAGGCTTCCAAACGTGGATGCTTAAAACACAGCACAGTTCACAAACTCCTGGATCAGCCTCTCAGTTGCAGCCATTTTCAATATATTGCTTTTGGAAGTTAAAAAACATGAGAACTTTTCTTACACTAAAAGTTAACCCCATTTCACTACAGAATGGGCCAGAATTTAAGAGTATGGTAAATTAAGATGTGCAAATAGGTGCTTTTAGTGCCTTTTCACAACTCCTCCATTTCCAGTGCTGTTCTGTGCCAGAGTGTATAAATATTATTGAAAACAGGGGGCTGCTTTGGTCACAGGAGTGAATGTGCATCAGCTGGGTGTGAAATAGCTGGCTGAATAATAAGTTCTTATGTAGCTCTATAAAGTCAAAGTAAGTTCCTCTGAATGGATTAACATGTGCAGTTATTCTAGGCACTTACAGATTTATTTTGATTATACCCTATATTTTATTTACATCAATTAAAGGCTTATGTGGATTTGCAACCATTTCTACTGGCTTTAAAAGAAGCCAACAGAAGTGTAACAGAGTTGTTTTGAATATTCTGGATTTATGTCAGGTTGTCCTTTACAAATGCCATTCCACTTTGACAAAAAATAGTATCTTTCTCCCATTAGAAGGACTGCCTTGACAATACAGATACTGTCACTGTTTCGTCAGGCTTAATTACTGATTTAACATCACTGTGGTCAACTGACCATGCTAATAGAATTTATGCATAGCTTGAAGAAATTGTCCTCTGTGTTCTCACTAAAGAGTTTCTGAGCACAGGTGCCAATACAACAGCTTGTGGCCTCCCTGCTGCACAGACTCTGATCCAGAATACTGGCATTTTGAAAGAATCCTAATATGCACAGTAAAATTGAATGTTACAGCAATGTGTACAAACAACTGGCCTCTTTCTTCTTCCCTATTCCACAGAGCATAAGTGAAGAGATCTGGAGTACTGGATCATCTATCTACAAAGGAAGTCCTTGACCAGAAATGTCAAGGACAGAAAAAGCCAGATTTTTTTTAATATTTAGCTTTGGAAAATCCTATCATTTCAGAGTAGAAGATTAGCAAGGATATAAGCCAGTGGAGTTGATAAGATGCCTAGCGGATACCAGAGATAAACGGCTTTATTGTGTATTTATCTTATAGAGCTTAAATTTTGTCCTTACTGTCTTCTCTTTCTACATTTATCTTGGAGTTTCTTTACAGATAAAAAATTTATTGAAAGCTCCACAAGGGGGCACAATTCTATATCCTGCTGGGAACTTTTTTGGCATATCATCAAAACATAGGATGTACAAAGATTAAAGACAAGAACTGAACAAAATCAGTGACATTCAGTCCAAGAGGAGTCAGAGAACGGTGCGGTTTCTAATATCTGAAATATCTGAAAGAGGAATGACTCTGAGTGCCACAAGGTTTTCTCACTGGTGCTCCAGGAAAGGTGTTTGAGCCTTGAAACAGTGCTGCTTATGAAATAATGGACTGTAATCTAAACCATATTGCTACAGAGAGAAATAAAGTCATAAAGGGACAAAAAAAGCTTGAATTTTTATGCCCACCCCGAAGGTTTTGAGACAGCTAAAACCACATAACTAGAGTTTACATTCTGTCATATTACACAACCATTAAAAGTTGCAGCAGGTTAATTGGAATGCTAAGCCAGCATCCGGGGAAATCTAAAGGCAACAATTAATGTGTCCTAAAGCTGCTGAACATCAAAGAGAGAGAACTCTCTGGTAGTTGTTAGCTTATTGCTTTTTTGCTCTCCTTTTGTTACAGCAGGGACAGCTACCTCAGGCATCCCAGTGTACGACTGCCTGTTCTAACATGGCTTTTATCACCATCATTCAGAGCCCCGTGAGAGCAGGGAACCATTTCTTATGATGTACACTGGAGTTGTGAAATCCACCTTCAGGTGGCTCTGAGGGCTGAAGCAGAGGTAATGAGACAAGGCAGGCCCATTTTCACCAGAGTTCAGGGAGTGGAAGATTAATTAGTTGAAACAATCTCCCCCTGGGATTGACTTTAAAAGGCAAAATATGTTGAAATAAAGTATCTCAAATCTAACTTTTACTCTCAGTGGTCCCACGTGTCAAGCAAATGAGTATTAGTTTCCCCATTAATCAAACAGGTAAAACCAAAGTATACAGAAAATGCAAGGTTAGATTATGTGTTTTGAAGGGTTTGGGCTTACCGTTGTGACTCATAACGATCTGTAAATCTTGTGTTGTTTGTGCTGTAGTAAAATGACAGTACCATGGTGACACTGACGCAGTGCTGACAATGCTATTCAAGTAGGGGCACGTCTTGCGTGTTTTCCCAGTGGATGCAAAATTTTTCCAGCTCCTGTCTCATGAAGACTTGGTCAGCAGCTACACTTCAGATCCAAGTTTAGTAGTGAAATTCTTGCAGGGTATGCAGAAAAAGAGCCAGTGTTGTGCTATTAATATTTATACTTTGGGTTTTCTATCTCTCACTATTTTTTCAGCGTCTGTTGAAGACCTGTCTTTTCGCTACGCCAAGTGCAGCTCAGCTTCCCCGTTTGCAGTGCCTTCACACACCCTGGGGCCAGCACAGACAGTACTAATGGAGCTGAACACAGTCACCACTTCAGGAGCTGAGATACAGAGGCACCCTTTGCTCAATTAAGTATTTCCTCTTGCTGGAGCTCTCTTGAATTCCTGAGCACTTATTTGCTTTCTCATTATCTGCTTAATTCAATTGCATGGCATGAAATTTTCATTTCTGGGAAGAGAAGGCTCTTCCTTACATGCCCCTTTGAGTTTTGGGGACTCTACCAATTTGTTTTCTGCTGGTTGTCAGCAGCAGACAGCTTCCCCCCTGATCTTTCCAATTAAAATATGCAATGCTTTCTCATTCCTTTCACTGCTCTGTAGATATCTCTTCTAATTCTATTGCTTCACATTTTTATTACTAAATTTGCATTTCTCTCAAGTTTTGCTTAAAACAAAGAAAAAATCCAGCAAATAATGGAATTGTTTAGGTTGGAAAATACCTCTAAGACCATAATAAGGTAACTGTTAATCCAGCACTTCTAAGTCCACCACTAAACCATGTCCCCAGAGCACTACACCTGCATGTCTTTTAAATACCTTCAGGAATGAGGACTCAGCCACCTCCCTGGGCAGCCTGTTCCAACACTTGATAACCTTTCCAGTGAAGCATTTTTTCCTAATATCCAATCCAAACCTTCCCTGGTGCAACTTGAGGGCATTTCCTCTCCCCTGTCACTTGTTACTTGGGAGAAATACCGATTCCTATCTGGGTACAACTTCCTTTCAGGTCTCCACTCTCCTTTTTTTTTCAGGTAAAACAGCCCCAGCTCCCTCACAAACTCCTCATAGGACTTGTGCTCTAAATCCTTTGTCAGCTTGTTGCTCCAACACCTCAATATGCTTTTTGTCAGGCTGAAAACTGGGCACAGTGTTTGAGGTGTGGCCCCACCAGTGCCAGGTTCAGGGGGATGATCACTGCCCTGGTCCTGCTGGCTACACTACTGCTGATACAAGCCAGGGTGTATGCTTTTGAGGTTCTGTGAATTCCATTTCCTGTATGGCTGACTGGTTTTCCTGGAATAGAAGAGATTTTGGCAGGAGATAAAATGAGAATATTGGGGGATGATCACTGTCACTTCTGAAATCCTAAATGATGTGTGTATTTAAAGAAGCCATTAAACTCCTTTGGGACTGCAATATTATAATTTACCTTTGCAGATTTCTATTCTGAATATAAGGTTTCTATATTATGATCTAAAAAATTAAGTAGTTGTTAACTAAACCACATCTAATTGCTACAGGGTAAAAATGCTTTTGTTCTACTGCAACTTCTTTAATGCTGTATTAACTTACTGGTTGGGGGAATATTTAGGATGAGAAGCTTGATCCATATTAGCACTCCTAAAACCAAGTAATTCCTGGATAGATTTAAAAGCTTTGAGTTTGTGTTATGCCTCTAAGATATTAAAAGCTCAGTGCACCAAATGGAGTGTTCCAAATTTTCAAAACTAAGTCAGCATTTCCCCCTCTAAACCTACTATTCCATGTACTTTATAAAAATCCAGGTTCCATCACAAGGGGCATTTTCCACTGACGCTGAGATTCTTTAGTGGGGTTATTTGGCAGTGTGTCCTTCCAAGAAAAGCAAGGGGAAAGGACACCAGGTAGGGTTTAATTTTTCAAGAATATCTAGGGAATCCATATTAGCTTCTTCAGTTTTCTGAGCTAACTGGAGGCCACATGGCCTCCAAGTATCCCTTGTAATCAAACTTCTCCATGTTTCAAAACTAGTCTGATGTTCCAACTGCTGCTTTGTCATAAGTGTTCATGTAAATACCTTGAGGATGCAATTAGAATATCAACATATCATTTGCAATTAGAATTTCAACAGAAAGTTCTTAGGGTGCTTTTCTGTTTTTCTGAGCTTAACATTGTACTTTGCAGTGCTAAAGGGTGGTAACCACAACTAAAAGGTATAGTGTCCACTGCTGTTACTACACTCAAAATGAACAGGAGAGCTACTTGCATCCTGCCTCTTATTGTAGCATTGTCCAAACAGACCTGAAAGCACTGAGGCTTTTAGTACTTGATAGGGACTGGTAAATTCATGTGCTTAGAAGCAAGTGCAAGAAGCAATACGGTAGATCTCTTGGGCTCTTGCCATGAAAAATCAGTGGTTGTGAGCTCTCACTAAGATCTTTTGTAGTAATTAACCATTTCTAACTTTATCCACCAATCACAGACTCTGTGCTCTGTGGAATTAAGCATCTCAGCCCATTAGCTGATATTCCTGAGCAAGTCAAGATGCCAAAAGACTATTATGTGTAATCCTTGATTTCCTATCATTATCCCAAGATTATTGAATCAGCAGGCAGATGAACTTTAGCTTGTGATCCTCTGGCATGGTTCCAGGTACTGTAATATCTGAGATGATTTGCAAGGCATTTATACATTTTCAATAGGAGGGAAAATTCTCCAAACAACTCCAAATTAGCTGAAGAACAGGAGGAAGAAAATCCATGAATTATTTACAAGAGAACATACTCTCCCTCCCATTATTTTTTGCACATAGCTTGTCAAACATTTTTTTCATACATTTGGAAGCTCTAAGGAAAATACTGTTGAGACAAATGTATGTACATCTAGATGTCCACAGACAGGTGTAGTAAAGCAAAATCTCCAATAAAATATGTCACAGAATGTGCACATTACGTTTACATGCTTAATACTGATGTTTTTCAGAGGCTACTTAGTCATGTGCCTGAACCTGTGAGTGTGTACTGAGGGAGCTGTACATACGTATAAAGGTTTGCATGTAAGGGTTTGGTCAGCAAAGTGCTAATGACCATTATTTCTGAATAGTAAAGATTTTTTCTGTTTACCATTCCATTTTGTGAGGGAGTAACAGTATGGGGTTTGTTTTTCATCTGGATAAGAGCTTTTGATGAGTGTTAAATAACCTAAAGTTTCTTAAGGTCTTAGGCTTAAAATTCAGTGCATTTCAAATAACATTTAAACATTTAAAGGCATACTGTAAAAAACACCAAAGTCACAAATTTTCCTAAAGGACTGAAAGCATCATTTCCTCTTGCACAGAGGTTCCTGATTTATTTTTTCCTCTTGTTGATTAAATTGATCTCAAAAGATGTATCTTAAAATACGTCCGCATAACACAATGCAGTACTGAGTCACCTGAGTTATCTGTGGGAGAGTCGACATGAAGCAAGCCACAGCGTGAGACCATACACAGAAACTGCCCTGCAGCCTTGAAGAAATATATTTCCATGTCAACTAGCTCTGTATCTTTTGATGAAGGGAGTTTTTGAGGCCTCTGTTACTAGTCAGAGTTCTCAAACCAGTCCATTTGGCACCAATATAGAGCCTCAGCCCAGTTCATGCTGTGGGATATTCCTGCTAGGACCTTTGAGAGTTTTATTTTTAACCCCTTGTGCTGCAAATTTTGTGCCTGTAAAACAGAAAAGGTAAAGAATGCAACAGTACATCTTATGCATTTATTAACTGTTTTTTCATCTGTTAATGAAGAATTTATGTAAATAACAAACAATGTTAGAAAACAAACACAGACACACACATAAAAGGTGTTGTAACCATTATCATCTGTAGCACATTTCTCCACGGATGTGCAAGACCTATCATCATCTTTCAGCAAAGCACTGAGATTTTTGTGCCTCTTTGCTGAAGACTTTGTTGTGTGTGCCAGTAATTGCAATTATTCCAGTAATGACACTGTAAGTGACATCCTGGAGATCTCAAAGCTTGCTACCATAGCTGACAGCTATCATAGAACATGTTAGCTTTTCCAAGGGGAATGTCAGCCAAATTCCCTTCTTGCACTTTACTGTTCCACCTTAGGTATGTGCACGCACGTGTGCACACAACTTCTGGGGACTGAAAAAGCAGAGTCTTTCTGTTAGGTGCCCCAGAAGAATTTCACCATAGAATTCCAGCAGAAGTATCAAAAGAAGTTCCATATTTCCCTCTCTCTCTGGTGACCACCTGTTTATTGTTGCTTGCATCTGGCTTGGGGAAATGCAGGGACCTGGTTATCAGTCAGAACCACACATGCAGCAGCTGCCAGCTGGTTTGCTAAAACTTGGAGAGCTGTTTCCAATACACTGGTAAGCATTTGTTATGATAAAAGTGCTGACATAATTGCAACATGAAGCAAGTTTGAAGTGTCAATTTACATCAAGGACATGACTCAAGCACTTTAAAAAAAAAAAAAAAAAGAACAAAAAATTCTTTGTGATGCTTTGTTCTTCCCATCCTGTTTTAAACAGAAACAGTGAGTGGTCCTTGGGAAAAGCAGATTTCAGATTCTGTTGCAGAGCAAAAATATCCTGTAATCTTTGCAATTTTATAGAGTTTTCAAAGTAAATATCAGAATAAAAAGTCATTAATTTTCATGTTTCTGTGGATCGCTATAGATAAAAAGTAATTACTAACCTTGTTCTGCAAAGGAGTTGACAGAAACAATAATGTATTTTTTTGCAAGTAAGATTGGTTGTATAAAGAATTGTTATGTAGCAACCTGCTTCTGCTTGAAAATAATTACCATCTTATTAAAGTGTGAATAATTTCTATATTAAGTTAATAACCCAATGCCAGGAAAATTTTCCAGAACTGTTCCATTTTTTTTTGTACAGAATTAAGATTTTCTATTTTTATTATTCAGTTTATCTGCATCTTAGATGAATATTAATGCTTATACCTTTCACTAGCCACTGAAGAAAACATATATGTATTTCTACATTTTTATAGAACACCTCCCATATAAAGATTTTATGAACGTTCATTTATTGACTCTTAGAACTGTGCAAATCCAGAAACCAATGGTTAAAGGAAATCTATGTGGAAGTTATGTGGCTGTTCATATTGGAGTCAGGGGAACATTGGCAAGTGGCAAGTTCCAAAAAATTGACTTAATGATATCTCAGATTAAATACAAAAAAAGGTAGAGACTTCCAAGCTCTACAAATGGTAAAGGTCACTTCTAAAAAAAGTGGCTTCCTAAAAAAATTATACACGACAATTTATTTAAACTAAAAATAATTTCTTAGTCTTCTGATTGAGTTTTGTATATCTTGAATGAAACCACTTAGAATTTTACTTCCCATCATCCTGAATGACTTAGTGAAGTAGGAAAAACAAAAGCATGTTAACTGAGAAAAGAAGGAAGACCAAGACTTAGCAATGAAGGCCACCTGCTGTCACGATGCAGTGTGAATTTAATGGCTGTTTTAATGCTCAGTGCTCCAGTGAACGACAGATACTGCTCCTAGCTCCCTTTTATTATGTTTTATCCTAATCTGCATTGCTAGATTGCTGTGATTTCCACCTGTGTTTTCAAAAAGATTACTTATTTCAGTTTAAGCAGCACAAGTGTGATGATGGTGAAAGTAAAATCTCTGTGAGAAAATGCAACACTCCTGTGTTACTCCTGGAGGAGTGTGCAGCATTCCTGAATTTAAAATAACATTCAGCTTTGGAACAGAGCAGGCAGCTTCATAAGATCAAAACTGTACTAGGTTTCATAAGCTAAGTATGCTTACCTTGGACATGTGATGAGAATCACCCCAAGAAGAAAATTAAGCAGAGGTATTGGGCCTACATCAAAGATTCTGTGGAGGGATTTACCCAGTCTGACCATTCAGGAGCACTCTGGCAGTCACACTCCCACCACCAGACACATTCACGCCTGGGACTGAAGCCCCTTTGCAGCAGGTGGCTCCAGTGACAGGAGCTCCTGACAGGAGCCCCGCTTGATTCCCTCCCTGCACACCCCACACTCACACAGTCAGACAAGATTTCCTTGCCAGCTTGACTTTTGGGTTCCCATAACAGATCCTCAGACATTCCTTAAAGCATTCCTTAAAGCATTTTATTCACAGTGCAGTAACACAGAAACAGCTTGAGCTGATGCCTCTGAGGAGTGGCCTCAAACAAAGGAATCCCTGGGATTGTATACCCTCTTGTAATGTAGGCAGTTTCAGCACACTGAAGTCTACCTGAATTAAATGTATTCCTCAATAAATCTTGTCATTTAGATTGGAAAATACCTCTAAAATAACGAACCGCAACAATTAGCCCAACACTGCCAAGTCCACCACTAAACCATGTCTCTAAGTGCCACATCTGCAAGTCTTTTAAGTATCTCCAGGAATGGTGACTCAACCGCTTCCCTGGGCATCCTGTACCAATACTTGACAACCCTTTCCTTGAAGAAAGGGTTGTCAAGTATTGGTACAAGATGCCCAATACTTGAAGATTTTTTTTCTGCTATCCAGTCTAAATCTCCCCTGGTGCAACTTGAGGCCATTTTATCTGGTCCTATAATTTTTTATCTGGGAGAAGAGACCAACCCCCACCTCACCACAACATCCTTTCAGGCAGCTGTAGAGTGATAAGATCTCCCCTCAACCTCCTTTTTCCCAGTTTAAACAACCCCAGCTTCAGCTGCTTCTCCTAAGTCTTGTGCTCCAGACCCTTCTCCAGCTCCACTGCCCTTCTCTGGACATGCTCCAACACCTCAATGTCCTTCTTGTCATAAGGGGCCTGAAAAGGGACACAAGACTTGAGGTGTGGCCTCACCAGTGCTGAGTACAGTGGGACAATCACTGCCCTGGTCCTGCTGGCCAGGATTGTTGATCCAGGCCAGGATGCCATTGGCCTTCTTGGCCACCTGGGCACACACCGGCTCATGTTCAGCTGACTGTGGACCAGTACCCCCAGGTCCTTTTCCAGCAGGCAGTTTTCCAGCCACTCTTCCCCAGCCTGTAGTGCTACATGGGGTTGTTGTGACCCAAGTGCAGGAGCTGGCACTTCACCTTGCTGAACCTGACACAATTGGCCTCAGCCCAACAATCCAGCCTGCCCAGATCCCTGTGCAGAACCTTCCTGCCCTCCAGCAGATCAACACTCCTGCCCCACCTGGTGTCATCTGGGAACTGACTGAGGGTGCACACAGTCCGTTTGTCCAGGTAATTAATAAAGATATTAAACAGGACTGTCCCCAGTACTGAGCCTCAGGGAACACCACTGTGACTGTCTGCCAGCTGGATTTAATACCTGTCACTAATGCTGCCTACGGGCTCCTTTTACCTCTGTGAGGAGACAGGGCTGCTATCACTCCTGGTCCTGCCCAGGTCTCATCAGCCACTGTTGCATGAGCTGCCAGCTCCTGGCAGCTCCCTCAGGAGAGCTTTAACAACACTGAAATAGCTTACAAATTCATCTTGAGTTTTGTCAAGCTCTTCATGTCACTTTTACAGAAACCTACATAAAGAGGTTTTATCCATTTTAATTAAGGAATAACAGGAACTAACTCAGTGAAGGATCAAAACTATAATGAAACAGTACAAAATAGTTTTTCACATTCCTAGTTTGACAGGATTCCATGGGAAAGGGAGATTTTATGCCGTATGAAGAAAAGTAATCTGAATTGACAGAAGATTTTATACATCTGGTTTTGTAGTTCTAGATTAAAGTCTAACTTGTAATTCATGGAGTTTTGTCTCAAGCTGTAAGATACTTGTAAGATTTGGTCACAACTGCAACACTTATCAGAAATAATAATAATTTAGTTTATTAAATGTTTCAGAAGCCAGCTTAATGTCAATCAGCACATCCAGGTGGAAATGGGTTTGCATTTCTAAACAAGGAGCTTAAAGCCGTAATCAGCCAGCCACCTTCAGATTATATATGTCTTTCTAGTGTTTATTTATTCAGCAATGATAGGTAGACAGCTGATATGAGCAAAACAGTTCTGAATTTACTTAAAATCTAACCAGTCAGATGGAACAAGACATGCTAAAACAACATGCCTTAGGTTCATCATTCAGGGGATAAAAGCTGTGAGAAGGTGAAATTCCATTCCACACAAGAAGTCATACTTGAACATGTGTGAAAGTTAGATAATGTTAAAATTTTCTGTAATAATAATAAAAAAAAATTTAAATTCTTTGCTCCTGACAAAAATAATTCCAGACTCTTTGGACCATCATAAATACATTATCAAAGTATTTGAAGTAAGTGATTTCAACATACAGCATGAAATGTGTTTTGATGTTTAATTGAATATTACATGAGATATAAAAGCTTTTGAGTTGTAGGAAAGATGCAGGAGACAAACACTTCTCATTTAACAGTGTTAGCACAATCTAATTAGGGTTTCCCCAGGACAGTCCCACATGCTGCTTGTTTAACTGTGATTTTCAAAATACCAAACATGTACCATGAAGTAAGGTTTTATTTTCTATATTCATTTATTAAATTAGTTCCTAGCATCTGTATTCATCTTTGATGTTTTTATTACAGTCAGCTGTTTATCCAAGTTTATCCAGAAATAAATTTTTACTAGAATGAACTGGGAATGAGATGGTATGGAAAAGACATATGTATTGGTGGGGTTTTTGTTGGTTGCTTGGTTGGAGGTTTCTTTGGTGGAAACAAGCAACCTTTGTATTCTAGTTTAATTTAAATTTTTTCTAATCAAAGGGCTATAACAGAAAGCTTTTCAATCTTTTGGTTATACCTGTACTATTAGCTTTAAGCTGCAGGAGTCTTCCACTGTGCATGTCAGCCCCATTGAAGTCTCTCCTGTGCATATAAAGTTGCCTAAAAAAAGCCTTTGTGGGGATTATGTAACCAATCATTGTCAAATGCAAGGAAGAACCATTTATATGAGCATATTTTTATAAGCACAACCATATACAGACCACTTACCTTATAAAGCATTTATATTACAAAGCATTTACATTATATCATATTCGTAAAAAATTGAATTTATTTTCAAACCCTTACATTCTTGGGTAAATTTACCCATCCAAGCAATCGCCTTGTGAATTTTGAGGTGGGCCAAGGTTTCTTTAAAAATGTTTTTATTCCCCTTGAACTAAAGTACAAATATCAGCTGTATGCAAAATCTTATCTTTGTTTCAGGAGTCATTAGTGCCTGAAAATGAACATGCAAACTGATACACAACAGTAAATATCCCTCTCTAGGGAGAGAAAGGGGGAGCGGGTTGCAGTTGTAATCCCACTGCCATTAGCAGTGGCTCTCTACGAGGGTCAGGGCAGTTTCTCAGCCTGATATCAGGTCTTGATGACAGATAGAAATTCATTTTTTTTCAGAGCACTAGAGCAGCCTGACTTATAAAACATTGACTAAAAAGTTGATGCTAAGGAATCCTGTTTCTTTTGCTTGCAAAACCTAATCCAAAACCAAGTTGCAGGGTTTTAGCTCACATAGAAGAAAGTAAATAAAGTAGTATTATGTGTGCCTGTTCTCCGCTTTATCTTTCTCCAATAGTTGGGGACTTTTGTTGTTTGTTTGTTTTTCCTTGTCACTTTTGACAAAAATGCAAGAATTCTGATATTTTTATCTTTTTGGTAATGCATTGTATACTCAGCTCCTTCCCAGCTGATTTCACATCTACTCATTTGAAATGTTCTGTATGGTAATACAGCCTGCTGCTTGTGTATTTACCATGACACCTTTCAGTGCAGTGTATGTCAACTGGCTTTTTTCTCTCCAGTCTGCAAAAAGTAGTCTTTTGAGATAGTGTTTGAAATCAACCTCTGTGTGGGGTTTTTTAATTTTTTTTTTTTTAATTGTTTGATTGACTGCTTGTGTGTTTATTTGATTACGGCTATTATCTAACAGGGTAACAGCTTCCTAATAATTGGATATTGTGCTTTCCCATTTAATGTATTATTATTCTTTGATATCACTTAATCTTTGTCAGGTAATTAACTTTTAATTACACTGTTTAAAGCAAAAGGCCTTGTTGTTTTTTCTCTATTTTGCCAGCTATATTAGTTCAATATAAAATGTTAAAATACCTTTTTCTAATACTTAATACACTGTTTTCTGCTTGAAGACATGAAAATCTAGAAGGCAAAACATTTCCATGTAATTTCAAAGAAAGTAAAACTTGGAGTTAGTTAAAACAAGCCTTATACCATATTCCTTGTGGAAGTGGAAATTTCCAGGCAGATGAGAAGGAATTTCACGAAAAATCTAAACAGATAATAGAATTTCAGAAAACTGAACAATCCAGACTGGACCAGTTACAAGGCAGACAATTGTTACTTATGTCTGGCAATAAACTGGTAGCTGAAAGATACACAATAATTTATAAGTCCAATGTTGACAAATGCTTACAGGTCAAAACAAGCAAAACTTGTCTCTTTTTTCTGAAACCTGATGACGACAGCAAAATATCCCATTACAGACCTGTCAGTCATAATAAGATGCACTATGCTGAAGTGATGTAAAAACACAAATAAAAACATTCAGTAATAGCTAAAGAAAATGAAAGTGTCCTCTGCCCACATAGAAGCCCTTTTGTGTCTCACCCATGTCTTTGCTAATGAAAACAGATTTAAGAGGTGGGGTATTTATTATGGAAGAAAGTTAAAGAAAAGAACCTGTCAGTTTGATGGAAGATGTTATTTGTGAAACAAAACCAGAATATGATAAAAATTGCAAGACTAACTCAGAAAGGGCCATGTATGTATATTGTATATGCATAATAGGTATATTGTATATGCACAATAGGTATATTTCTTCCAGTTGATGTAAACAGCTTGTTATCATTCTGGACTAAAAGACAGCAGCAGATTGAACCAGAGGAAATGAGTGTATGGAACAGGTCTTGTACAATACTTACCAAATACAGTTTTCTGTGAGTGAAAAATTAAATTGTTCTGTATGTCTTAATGATATAATCTTGGAAGAAAAAGATTGTTTACTGTGTGAGAATACTGTGGAGTTTATCCCAGCTTTACCACAGAAGGGCAAGTTACTCAGTCATTTGTTGGCATCTTTGAACCTTAGTTATCTATTGCCTCTTTGATGTGTCAAAGTTGGGTCAGCCTGGTCTTAAGCCTTGACTTTTGTGGTCATTAATAGTACTTAAATGGATTTCCAGACTTCTTCCAAAAAAAGCATGACTATAAGACAAGTGAGAATTAATTGTTTTAGGACCAATTTCCAGTTTGTATGCAAGTCTGATGTACTGATTTTTCACTTGTTTACAAGTTTGTAGAGAACCTGCACCCTTATTAAAAATCTGAAGCCCTGCTGAACAAATCCACAGATTTTATCACAGGGCTACCTCTATTTATGCTCTAGATCTAATGGTTTACCAAAACCAATCTTATAGTCTTTGCCATTATGAAAGAGCTATTTACAGACAACAAAGAAGAGGAACTATTTGTTGATAGAAGTCAGTTTAGAATGGATTTGAACCTAGCTGGGGACAGTTTTCAAGTATCAATTTAAAAACTTACAACAGAGCATGCAGTGACATAAACGTGCATCTCTGAACTATTTTTCCTGAAATCAATCAGGAGAAATATAAGTAGAAGTCAAATTTTTACTACAGTCATAAAAAATGAATATGTAATTTTCCACGTACTTTCAATCATTCACCTCCTCCCCTCACAAACAATCTAAACTTGCTTTCTTCTAAAGTAAACAGTAAAAGGCAGCTAAATTAACAGAAAATTGTTAGTGTAAATAGCTAGAAATAAATTTCAGTCAGACATATTTGCAACTTGCTACAGAAGGTTTAGTTTTTACGGTGATGCATCAGCCCCTGCCCTTCCCCAGGCCGCAGCAGGATCTCAGAAACGCTCGTTAGGCCTCAGCCGTGACGAGCAGCACCTGGGCTCAGCATCTCAGGAACATCGTCTGCTCCCAGAAACTGCTGCTGCCCAGCGAGCTCCTGCTTTTTTTTATTATGAACAGCCTTGGAAGCGATTTTTCTTGCCTGAATGGCATAACATCTTTGTTCTTGCACTTTCAAAGGAAGTTGCCCGAACCGTGGCCAGGGTGAAGCATTGTTATGGCCGAGGCCTCGCTTGCGGCCTGTGGACAGCGATCCAAAATGGGGCCCTTGGAGCTCCCCTGGGCTGCAGTGAGGGTGATGAGCCACCTCCCTCTGAGGGGACAGCTCCTAGAGCCAGCCAGCTCTTGTTTGCTGCGCTCAGAGGCTGCTGAATGACGAGGGATCCTGGGCTGACACCCCCACTGCTCGAGGCCCAACCCTTCACCCCTTTCGGGAGGCACAAAGGCATCCAAGGTGAGCATTTCACTGCCTTCCAGGGGAATTTGTCACACCTAGCTTGCACTGACTCTTCATGTCTGTGTGCATACAAGGATGCAAATGCTATGGCAGATATGGGAGAATTGCTGCTCTCTCACATGTTTATGTACTTTAGATATCTAAGTGAGTTAGGCCTGAAAACAAGTTTAATTTAAGTTAGAAGCTAAGTGAAATGCTAGCAAGTCTTGAGCCTTTGCTAAATTGTTAAGCTTAAGATATAAGTTTAAGTACTGTTAAGTTTGAGTGCTGTTAAACTTTTAGGCTGTATTCCCTTTTTATCCTTGCCATTCCTATCCTTTTGTCTCACACACACACACAGAGTTCTTGGTTAATTTCAGCACACACACAAACAGATACTTCTCGTATATTTCAGTTTGGATTGTTTGACTGGATTTTGTTTGTAGCATTTTTTTTTCCTTGATGTGCCTTAACCACCCAGTAAGCAATAGAGTGAACCTTACCAATGAAATTTGTCATGCTGTTGCTTTACATAACATCTGGTTTTTACTGATGCCCTCACTGATGACTTTTTTAAAGTGATCTCAAACACTCGTTATTAACAGTTATACCATATCATTGCCATGTTTCAAAAGCCAATAAAATCTTTACTGTAAAGAAAAACAAAATCTGTTTTTAAAATATACACATTCTGTGTGTGTATAATTATTTTAATTGCAACCACTCTTTCAGTAATTGTGCTAAAAAAACACCGTTAAATATAGTTAAACCAAATAAAGGATGGTGAGGCTACATCCCCACTCCTTCTCAAAGTCAGTAGAAACTTCAAGGCAGTTGGCACAAATACTTGACTATAGAAGGAATGCCACTAGATGACAGACACTTTTGTTCAGATAAATTCTGTTGTGTATTTTGGGAAAAAAGCCCCATAGTATTACTTTCCAAAGTTGTTATTTACCACATCAAAACCAACACTAATTTGATATTTTCACTGGGAATCTGGAGACGTCATAGAATATTATCTACAGTCTTTAAAAATCAGACTAGTCAGACATTAACTTCCAGCCTTTAAATAAGGAGGTAGGTCTTCTGTTCACTTGGCATGATGTTAACTGAAAATTTTAGGGCCTGCTTCTTGTATATTTAGTATTGATTAACTCTGGCATAGAGCCTTAGCAGGTGTCATTAAAATTCCTTTCTGTACAGGAAATGAAGCTGAGGTCAGTGTAAATCTTATTCCACTGTCAATTTACAGATTTTTTTGTGTGTGTGTGTCTTTAAAAGAAAAAAAAATACCTGTTTGTTGTATTTATGATTGACCCAGAAATTTCAACAACAAATAATATGAGCAGATGACTATTATAAAATTAAAGACACCAAGACTAAAATATTATCTGAATATAGAAAAAAAGTGGTTTTTTTAAAAATGCTTACCAGGGGCCAGTTGCAGGGTCTGTGAGCTGAGTGCCAGTTACAGCCAAGCAAGCACAAACAGTGTGCCAGGTATGGAGTTGCAGATCTTGATGGTCAGAAGGAATCACAACAGGAATTTACTGAAATATCTACAATATTTTCCTGCTGAGTTAATTTCTGAGCATAACAAAATGAATTGTATTTCTAATTTCTACTTATTTTTAAATGAACAGAGGCATCACAAACAGGTTTGACCTAAGCCTTCCACCGGTGTTAGGGATTCATATGATCACACACTTTCCCTCTGAGCAGGTGTGTGCTGAAGAGCAAACTCACTTTGAATTTGGACTGCCATTAGGTGGCTGAGGCAACCCTACCTGGAATTAAAGCAGGGAGGGCACAGGTATGCCTCTTACCAGTCTGACATGAGCTGAAGTGAGAGGAGGGGACATCCTGGGGACATAACCAGCCAAAGGTGGGCAGCAGACCCTCTCTCCAGTAAGTCACTGCTCTGGTACTTCCCCTAAAACTCCCTGTGGTCAGGCAGCTGTGAAGGGGTGAGTGGCTCGATGTCTAGTAACCAAATAAACACCTAGATAAACCAGAGAATTTTTTAAGAAAATAAGTACAAAAAATTTTTAGGATAGGGCTAGGAGTTCTGCTGAAGGAAGGAGAGAAGATAGGTGGATCATGGGTAAATCACATGGGATAAGGAATGGATGTTCTGATAAACATTTCATATGAGAATGACTAACAGGAAAGGGTTGCTACATATATAGAACCACACTTCTTTATTCTAAAATATCCCATTGAGTAGGCTTGTGTGCTGAGTTATACTTAAACATACTTGAAAACCTTTGCTGCTGGATATTAAAGATTAATAGATAACTTGAGACAAATTTTTAACCTTTTTCTCTTCTGCACTTCATTTTTTCTGGGGTTGTTATTTTTTTATTAGATTAATACTTACCACGAAAATTAAATACCACCAACAATAAAAAAATGCCTGTGATATTCATGAGTTTTAATTCAATAAACAGTAAAAACATATCAGTTAAATTCAATTACAGTACTACTACAAGGAAAGCTGTGTCCATTCCCCATGGAACAAGTAAGTTTGACCTGCCAAGAATCCATTATAACCAAGGTCAACTTTGGATGCAGGTTTTGTGTAGTAAAAGCAAATGTTTGTGAAGGGTCTATGATCTAGTTTGAATTTTGTGAAATGTATAATCTCCTTAGAATGAAATGAATGTCAGTGAGGGATAAATGCACAAGGTACATTGGGTTGATGAATATGCCAACTTTAAATCAAAATGGAAAGTTGAAATCTGGATTGTGCTGTCACCTTAATGTTTTTCACAAGATGAGATAAGAGCATAAGCCTCATGTCTCAGGTTAAGACTCTTTTTGGGGAACTTGAATCCTGCTTTTGTAGGTAGGATATGCCAGTTCTAATAGCTATTCCATTTGCTGAAATTCAAAATCCTCAGCTCACCTTTTCATTATAAATATATGAACTTGACCATTTTAGAAAAAGAACCTATAAAGAAAACAGCATCCTGGCAATGAAAAGTATTTCTATCTTTCAAGCACCAAAAGTTCTCATTTTTATTCTGTCTGACAATTTGGCATGAATAGGATGGACATGCTACGTAAGGTGATACAAAAACTGATGAATTGTCTCCTGCCTCTTGGTACAAATCAATAATCATTGTTAAATATTATAGATCAATTCATTTCAGGCACACATACTGCATGTTATGAATGGGTTCTCCTTTAAAAAGATTTCATGGTCCGTGTTTATATTGCAAAAGAGGATGTTTTCCACTGTTTGAGTTCCATCAATGATGGCTTGGTGGATGAGAATTATTGCTCTCATTGATAAATCAGCATTAAAGGACTACCTTATATAGGATTGACTTTTTCCAGAAATGCACCTGAGGGGCAGGGCCCTGAGCACATCCACATTCTCCTGGGGGCCTGGCAGCAGGGCCCAGGCCAGCACAGCCCAAAGCTGCTCCTCTCCTGCTGGAGGTCTTCAGGTGAGGCTCCAGAGCACCACTGTGGTGAGGCCTGGGACAGAGCTGACCCCCATCCCATGGGACCTCGCCTAGGATGAAGGTCTAGTGCTAAAGCCCACTGAAGATCCCATTCCCATTGCCTCACAGCTGGGCCACTGCCTGGTCCTAGGCTCCTGCTCTGGACCCTAAATATGTCTGAGATTTTCACAATCTTTAAAGATTAAGGCCCAAAATGCTGCTCAAATATATGAGGATTCTTACTTGGCAGATGAAAGAAATTAAGAATGATCCTGTTCTCTTTCTCAGATATGTATTTTGATGATAGGTTTAAATGTCTCTAGACTTTTCAAAATGCCTATGCTTATTGAAGCATACAGGTACATTAATAAAAAAAGGGCTTTAAAGCATTCACTTCAGACTCCTGATGTCTGTCTGTACATATGGTGTGCATCAGGTGTCTTCATTTTGTCATGGCAGTTTTAAACCCAGTACAGAAATGAAAGTGGTGTAGGGCAATACTTTAGGATCTCAGAATTGTTCTGAAAAGAAACACAACAAAAATGACTCCTTTTTTTTTTTTATCTGGAACTGGTCAGGTCTAGGCTGATCCATCAACTGTATGGCTATGAATCCCATGGGTGTGTCTGGAAATCTCAGATCATCTGCTAAGGGAGGAGTTGATCTCTGGCCATGAACTGGGGCTGAATGTTCCCAAGATCAGAAATGTAAAGAGACTTTTAGTTCAGAAGCTGTGCCTTGAATTTCATCCCGAGCAATGGGAAGGGAGCAGCAGCTATCAGAAACCATTCTGCAGTTACAGCTTGATGCAACACAGTAAGCCATTGCAGAAGTACAGGTATTAATTTTAGGTGTATCCCAGACAACTCAAAATTAGATTTGTCATGATTTATAAAAAGGGGAAGTGAGAACTGGGATCTAAACTAGCTGGAGTTTAAAGAACAGATATGTCCCAGGAGGTTTTTCACATATGTATGCTGGGTTGATTTCTGTTTCCAAAAATGTCCTGTGTATTCTTACTGACAAAGTCTGTCTGTGCTAGCTTAGATATTGCTGTCTTACATATGCACAGAAGCCAAGCACTGCAATATTACAAATTCAGAGATGGTTTACCCACACTGCCATCTACAGAATGTTACACAGATCAACAAATTATGAGAGATGTTAACAGATTCTCCCTTTTTCCTTTCTCTCTTTTTTT